>OY728127.1:1139538288-1139993248 GCA_963277665.1 Viscum album
AAATATGTTATAATAGAAATCATCAGTGAAATATATACATCATTATTTTTGAGATAATATAATAATGAAATTTTCAATGAAATAATATTACAAGATTTAGGAATAGGGTCGTTTTTAGGCCTAGTTGTATTGATCAAATAGAGATTCATGATCTATTTGGCACAATATCTTATCACATGATCCACCCAAAGAAAAAATATCAATTTAATGATGTGTTAAATGTATATATAATGTGGAAATTCATATATAATCCTTCATGTTTACTCTACCAAGTGTTTGTGAAAATTCTAAATGATTGATAAGATAACTAAAAACATATATAAATGTTAGATAATTGTTTTAATTTTTTTTGGTATAGTTCTACCAACATTTTTTATGTTATTTGGAGGAATCAAAATTTAGAAAATTTTAAATGGGAACATTGGGATTTTATAAGACAAGGATCCTATATAGATAGTATTAGAGATAATTAATCGTGAGGTAGAAAATAGAATTTAATGAGTTAGAACTTAACACCCAAACCTTTTATATTTATTTTTATTAAATGAATATATATTTATTTTAGTCCATTGGTTACATGAAACATTATGTTTTAAAAAATTATTCTCAATTCAATTGTGAATATTTAAATGTGAACCATATAAACAATATGTTAAAATTGTCTTGTAAATAAATATGGTGGCTTATAAATGAAAAACCTATTGAGATAATATATATCATATCATTACCCAATTAATTAGAGAGATATATACATACAACTAATCACATAATAAAATAATTTAATCATCTTCAACATGATAATAAAACATTCATCATATCACGACCTATAAAAAGTGATGGGTTTTATAAACATATATTATAACCCATCAAATCAAATGGTTATAATTAACATTTCATAATATCATAATATAAGGACAATAAATAGTTTTCATAATAATATTACTAAATAATATCCATTGATAATAAGTTTGATTCAAAATAATATATCCCATGAAATAGAAATGGATGTCATAGGAATAATTTTATCAAAATATAGATCATCTATGAAAAAATATGAATGGTCACTTTAGATCATTACCTAGAAGGGTGTGATTTACATCAATGGATGTCATCACAGATTAAAAATAAACTGTATTTATATTTTGAAAACATTTATTGATGAAATATCCCTCATTATAAAAAATTTATTCCTAAAACACTAATCATTTTAAAATACATTTTCTTTTATAATACATTGAAATTATAGAAAGATGGCTTCAGATCATTTTGAAATAAATTTTATTTAAAATAAATATTAACCAAATTTATATATCATTGATAAATTCGTATGTAATTAGTTCTATATTGTGGAGGAGAAGATGGATGACTTTAGAAAATTAAAAACTTGTGAGATTTTTGTGAGGATGAGGGGGTGAGGGAAATATATATAGTGCAGTGGAGGAGGGTTTTTCATTTACTTTCATAATTATTAAAATATTCTTTCACAAAAATATGAATAATATTTATTATTATTACTAAATGTAGTAATTATTGAATATCAGTGTGAAATAAGGGTTCTTAAATCATACATTATATAAGGAATAGTTTATTTATCTTATATTGTATATATAAAATAAATTTGAGTATTTTACTATTCACTATAAATTAATGTATTTCAGAAAAAACAAAAAATCTCTCTAACTATTTTTTGACATGTATAATTCTAGAAGGAGGACCATTTTATCATAATAACATTATTAATATGAGAATTTTATTCATTCAAAAAAATCATAAATTATTAGAAAAAAATAATCTAAGGATATAAATAATTTTTGAATGCCTGAAAAAATAATCAAGTACTCATATAATTTTTATATGACAATAATATAATAATATAATAAATTATTTATAAATTTTATGAAAACACACTATCATTTAAATTATTAAATTATTCATTTAATTCTAATTAACGATTTATAACTTATAAAAATACTAAAAATTATACTATGATCATATTGATAGTTATAAGATTCTTTTAATTTATTTATACATTCATGGGTGAGGTTATTACTAATTTAGATGAATAAATATTAATATAGGTAACATTAATATTCATAATGGCATGTTAATTTTCTTAAGGGTAATTTACTATTCACCCTGAACATAAATTTTTCCTATCAGACTCCAAAGAACATACTGATCACAACCGTGTATTTCATTTTTTTTGTAATTAAAATAATATATGTGGAATCATATGTTTAATCGATATGTTATAAATATCTTCTTAAAAAAATGTTTTGTTTCATAGTGAGTTAGTTTTTACTGAATTTCAATTTATTCTAAATACCATGGGAAATTTTTTTCATCCCAACATCTGAAATTGTGTCATAAATTTTTTTTATTTATTTATTAAACAATTGTTCGTTTCTTTCCCTAAAAACATTTTCATGTTGCCATGTTACTTCTTCAACAATGAGGGTTTTTCACAAGGACATTTACAAGTGGATTACCTTATTATGCAATTATTTCTCACTATGATCAAGAATCTGAAATCATTTTTCTTAAGAATAACATATTTCTTAATAATAAATGTTCTCTTCTAGCTAATCTACATTTAGGCTTAAATCATGAGTGGTATCGTGGACTTTCATTCTCAATATTGAAAAATGACAAATATTATGTACATGGGAAAAACATAGAGGATAATTCACTTGATAGTCATTTTTTCCAACATTCTCTAGGATATTATAAGATCAAATGGACCATTAACATAATATTCCCTTTTTACCAAAATTCCTAACACTTTTATATTAAGATATTTTATGGAATCCATTATTACCTACGCCAATGTAATGGTCTTTTCACCTATCATCTATGTAAATTTTCTACATACTCTGAGGAGATATCATGTGCCACTGAATCAAATGTAATTTTTTATCAACTCCCCAACTAATTTTATTTCCGTCAACATCTGTTCCCAATAATCATACAACAATTCTAGGGTTCAGCACCACATTAGAAAAAAATCACAAAATTATTCCATCTGTATACTATAATGAAAACTATTAGGAAAAAAAACTCAAATAATGAAATATGATGATTTCAAGGATCCATGGTAGTCCATAGATGTAGTTTGAATCATATCCAAATATTTTTTAATTGCTCACATTGTATATACAACAGAATGAGGATGAAATATCAGTACTAAAATTTAATTCTGTTCCCAACGAATTATGATGGAATTTTTGAAAGTTATAAGTGATCCTAGAATAATGATATAATACACATAAGGGAGTCAATCCATGTATCCTATCAATATATTTGAGGCATAGTTGAAAATTTTGGTCAAAAGAACATATTTCTAGAATTAAATGAAAATTATATTATTTAGTGAAACGATCAACAAAAACCCAAATTCCATTTTTACATACAATCATATCTTTTCATTAAAACACATCCATAATAATCTAGATGATAAATATACAAATTATTTGTGAATGGATAATCTGAAATTAGAGAACATTGAGTTCCACATAACAATTATTTATTCACTTTAGAGTCACAAGGAATGTATAATATATTCCCATACCTAAAAAAACAATATATATCAATGTTAAACCTAGTAAATATACCATTTTCAAATAATTCTACTTTTTCGGCAACTCATGATCATCTGACAGAGGATGTTTTATTCTTTCTGACAAAGATGATTACACTAACTTCTGAAATAAAATAGCAATATATCCTACACAAATAACATCCAATTATTTTTTAAATTATTCACCAAAGGGTCATGGTCAAAATATATCATGGTTTATGTTTCCTTTTTTTAATAAATCACAACATTGACCACTATTATTTTTTCATGGATAGTAACAGATCGTGTAATCAAAATCTATGATTCGTTCTATTCGTCTTATCTATCTCATATTCATTTATATATATGTAAATATACATTTCAATTATCTATGTTTAGTATATATTTTAATTATTACTCCATAAAAATGATGCTTCAATATTTTTAATGAAAAAAATATATCTAATTCCAAATACTTTTTATTATAATTTAACACATGATGTTTCAACTCACGTTATGCATAACCAATAATCGGAATATTATGAATCATAAAAAAACCATGTCCAATTAGTGAATTTTTACTGTAGATTAAAAATTAACCATTTCTAGATAGCAGGGTCAGATTATATAATTCAGCAATTTCATTTTCAATTAATAAATATTATCATCACATTCTTTCATACAAAATAAGGTAGTTCATTTTATTTTCAATTTAGTATGTGGACTAGATAGATTTGAAAAATTTACACCGTCCCTATAGTAATATATTTCGAAAAGCAGAAAAAATAGGAATCACTGTTATATTTTTCAGTCTTTCCACTAATTTAAAATTTTTTTTAGGAGGATCAATAATTATTCCATATTTATAAATAATGTGACCATGGAACGAAAATGGGTAACGTTGTGGATTCAGATGCCACCATAATGTGCCTCGAACTCGGTTGGCCACATGGCCTCTAGATCATTTCCCTAAACGCCATTGAGTGTCAACTAGAACCAATGGACTTGGGTGTGATAGTGGGGAAACTATTAACTCATTGGTAGAGTGTAACACTTCAGAATCAATAATAATACAATAAAAGATGAAATAATACCATAAAAATGAAATAATGAGCGGATGACTAAGAATAAATTAACTATAAGTCATAACATATAATAGATGATGCTTCATTTCACAGGTTCTAGGATAACATCAAAACACAATAAATATTAATAATGTACGTGATAAAATTTCAATGAATAGAAAAACAAATGAATACATAGCAGGATCACAAGCCTAAACTTGTTCACTTTCTCTCCTTCTCTAAAAAAAATCATGTACCTGTAGAAGGTTGATTTCCATTATCAACACCTATATTTTTATTATTATTTGGGGCCAAAGACATGGACTAAATAGGTTGTGAGAAATAAATCCTAGTAGCTATCCACCATGATTTGTTCATATCGATAATTGATTATATGCAACAACAGTGTATGTTAGTTAATGTAGTAAACTAGGAAGTACTAAAAATTAAAAAATCCTACACGTACCGGTATCCATATATAGATGTTTATGTTCATTATACAATTCAATTACAATGAATTATATTGATCTTGAAATCCGCCCTTTGCTCATCAATCCTCAATGTAATGTATGCAAGATTTCAGTCTCGAAATACCATCTAAACAAATGTCATTGATGAGAAATTCCAATATTATTTTATGGTCTAGGAGACACATAAAAAGTCATCCATTCAATATTATATTATGATCATGTCCCTCTGGAATAGAAAAACCTCACCTGCATGCATTGAAATACCTCTCAATAAATAATAGAAATACCCCACATGCATTCATATCAAAACGTCACCCACATGCATTTCATCAATTAATCAGGGCTGAGACATTATATGATAATTTCATCATGTTTCGTGGTAATACAATGAATATAATAATTTCATCATAAAAAAATTACATGTAATTTAATCTATTAATGGTTTTAAAAAATAGAAACTCACATGGTAAATTCACATCACAAGCATAAAATGTCAATTACACAATACCGAGGCATAAAAAATTATTTCTCTCACATGGAAAATAATTCAGTTAACCATTTTCATTTTTAAAATCCCAATGAATTGAATGAAAATAATGCCAATAGTTGTAACTCCCTGACCCTAGTTACCCAGAGTCAGTTCATTATTACATAACATTGGAATGATCACAAAAGATCATGTCTCGAAAGAATGATTAATTTAGTAGCCATGGAATCACTAGATACATTCCTAATGCTTACATTACATCATCAAGTGAAAACTACATCAACATCTTGACTCCACACCCATATCCCCTTATACAATCCTGAAAGGTAATTCAAAATATATATCTTCACATCATGGGAAAAAATAAAACTACGAAAGGGGTCATATCAAATCCCATTTAAGGATAACAATATAGGGAAAACATTCATAAATAAGCATAAACAATTAAGGCAATGTATAACTAAAACAAATGCTTTTTAAACATGAACGTCATCATAATATAGCAAAGATAGAATGAAATAATGTCATTTTAATTTTCACATGGATATTATACTAGTCGAATAATCACATGAAATATCAATAACCACATTCATAATGATGGAATTAATAATGCCAGACCATCCTAACCACATAGTCAAGGCCTTGTGCAATGACTAAAAATAAGATTTTGTCAAGGCCTTATACCAAGACACGAGTTTGTTTCATGAGACCTACTTATGCATTAAGGAGCTATAGCGGGCTCCAACCATCATGTACAAAGTCTAATGCATTCATCATATGAACAATTTTAAACGTAAAATAAACATTCGTATTAAAAATAGAATACGAAATGTCAATACTTTCTCTATAATCCAAGTATAGTATAAATATAACACATCCACAGTAAAATATATCACAAAACCATCAATACAATATGGATGTTTTGTATCATAATAAATCAACATCAAATATGCTTAAAATCCATCAAAGTATGTTTACATAGATGAAATCAAAACTATTTGAGAGAAATATCTCATTTTTGAAATCATATAAAAGACACAAATTTATAAAGGAAGTAATTTAAAAGAGATTTTTGAATCAAAGTGTCCCATACCACTTTGAAACATTTTAAAAGAAATATCTTTTCAAAACATTCATGTCCATATAAATAAATCCTTAAAATCATATTGAAATCATGGACATTCATTAAAAATATTGATAAAGATAAATCATTAAAACATTTAAAATTCTGATCCTGATAAAGTGTACATTTCACAAATTCATAAAATATTCACTTTAAAATAATTTAAAATACACATAATCATAAAATAAAACAGGTAAATTCAAAATATTTTTATAACCTTGTTAGGGAATCTTCGATGATTTTATAATGGCAGAAAATAGCTGCACCCACCATATAAGTTAAAAAAAATACATTTTTACCAAAATTCTATCGAAAAGGGTAAAAAGGACCTTGTCTGGAAAATGACGAAAATAATCCTTTATAAACATCTTATAAAAAGTTAAGATAGGGTATAAATGATGTTAACCCATATTCTATAAAATATAAATAATGTTTTGAAATACATTTTTATGAAACATGGATGTGGATGATAAAGACGTCCTAGTAGATAATTACCTATAAACAACCTCAGATAATGAAGAGATTGTGAAATGAACACCTACCTTGTAATATTACTTGGTTAAAAGTAGGTTAACCTCCTTTATAATGGTGAAATAGTTGTTATTAAATTAAACAAGAATCCAATACATTAATATTATATCGTATATGATCTTTTAACATTGCTTTATTAATAATATCTTAGTATTATCGTCGTTTCTTGTGTCAAATTACTCATTTTATTTTATATGTATTTTCACATATGTTGTGTTCGTTATGGATATGTTTCATATTATACATATAGAAAATTATTTAAAGTATTAAAAAATTACTTAAACCATCAAATGAGAACTGCTCTTGAATGTATACAATGGGGAATGAATCTCATCACATTCATGGAGACGGTAGTCTGTATGTACGCACGAGCGAAAATATCATTCATTTGATATTAAAATAATATATAATTGGATGTTATGTCATATATACAGAATCATTATCATGTTATATTTATTATTTACATCAATTAAAAATCATTATCATACCCATCCAAATAATAATGTTTTTAATAACAATTACACCACGATGTGGTGACGGTAAGTTGTACATACGCATGTATGGTGACATGTCATTTAAAGGATGGATATAATAATGAATATGGTTTTACCATATTTATAATAACATAACATATTAAAGAATATATTGGAAATATTTTTTCAGAATGGAAATAACATAAAAGAAGATGTTGAAGGAGAAAGGAACTTGAAACAGGGTGGTGAAAACATTACATCTTTTTTGGGTTCTTCCTTTCGATTTGTTCAAAAGGACTCTTTATGTTGACTTTATAATCAAAATAATTCCTCAAGAATGAATTGAGGGAAGTTGAGAGAATATTTTGTCTGGGGTTGGACGTGCCTAAAAGAATTGAAGGTATGAATTAGAGGGAAGGGGGAGTGCCCTTTTATAAGAGGGGTGAGGGGCACCATAGGAAATGAATGAAATATTATTTTATAATAAATTCATATTCATTTGATAATTTTACAAAAGTGTATTATCTATTGGTTATGGTTTGTATAGGTCTATAACCACTCAACCAATATGTTTTAGAAAGGTTTGGGAAACTATATTAACATTATCTTTTTGATTTAACTCTTAGTTAAATAGTTTTACATTTACCATGTCTCTTTGTATTTTTATATTATATAGTTAATAAAAATACTATAAAATTCCAATCAATAAAAAATAGGTACATTAATAATAAACCTATTATCATATATGTCATTTTTCCGATACATAGTTTTTTTTAATTGAATATCAATAAATAATATAATATTTGGTTTAAAAACTCATTTATGTCAATTTTGACACTATTTAATAATAGATTTTTGATAAATTTGTAAATACATATTTAATTCGAACCAAATTCATTTAAGAAATCCTAACAAGTAATATTATCAAATAAAATATTTGTATGTCATCAACACATTAAAATTATATTTATTTTAATATTTATAATACCAATCATTTGATTCTTTCATTACTAAGTAAAATATTTCATCATTATTGTGTCCTAAATATATTTAATTATTCAATGTATAAAAATTATTAATAAAATAAAATTATGTTGGAAATATTTTTATCTTTCTATTGAAGATTTAGAGTAAAACATATAACATATATAACCCTATGTACAATTTTGTTTCTAAAAGATATATGCTTGTCTCATTTTTGTATTTACATAAACTTAATTAATATAACGTGTCATTATCACTTACAAGTGGATCCATGGGGTCCCAAAATCCGCCGAAAGATGCCAAATGTCAGAAATGTATCAACCAATTGGGATAGGATACGTTTTAGTGAAATTTATTATTATTATAATATTATTGTTTTACCCTTATTTACTCGATTTACTCTTTAACCATGGTAAATAAAATATTTACCGAAATAATTATTCAAAATGTCTAAAAATAAAAATTACCTATTTACACAATTTAGACCACCTGATTGTAAATATGGAATCCATTTTTTTAAATTCATAACACATAATTGTTAGAAATTAATTTAAAATTAATTCTCGTTGTTAAAACAAAAAGCGTGTTTTTAAGAGATAGTAACTATCAAAAGATTGACAGTTGCTTATGTCCAGTTTAAATGTAAAATTATATCCAATGACCAAAATTGAATTAAATGGTAAAAATATTAACTAATTATACTCTAAAATATTTTAAACTCATAATTTATAAATATTATTTATTTCTATTAAAAAGGTTTTTTTAATTAAAATTTATTAATTTTCAATATTTATCAGAATATGAAAGTTATCCGAAAAGTACCAAAAATTCACCCTAAGATAATTTAAATATTCCAAATCCAAAAATGAATTCCATTTTGAATGATAAAATTTATAAAACATAAAAAATTGGGTATTAATATTCATAATGGCTATATTTTGATTGGTTGGTGTGTGTGTTAGAACTCAATGTAGTGTACACCACACGCTACTGTATTATTCAAAGAGAATCGTACCATGGAATATTGTGGTGTTACATATTCCCCTCATTAATGAAATTGTGTCCTTGTAATTTGAAATTTTTCTTCGAAAATAAATGATCGAAAATAGATAATATGTTTTTGGGAAATCCCATATCAGAAATTGGGTTAACAAAGTTTTGTCTTCATAAGAGGAAACGAGAAATGAAAGGGTCGCTAGAAAATTATGATCTCGATTTGGAGAACATTGTTGGAAATTAGAGACACATAATTGGAGGAAAATGTAAATATTTATATGGAGTGATTGAGATCATCAGTCGCAAACAATTTTAGAATTGAGGGCCTCAAATCCATGAATCTATGATGATATAAAATATCACTGGTTCAACAAAACATAAGGTATTAAGATAACAGATTTTTGGTTTTATGATCCCTTACATAATTTTTAAAAATTAATTTCTTCATATATTAAAAGAAATAAATATATATATATATTTCAATATATATATATATATATGACAAGTATAGTTTCATCCTTCAACTAATTTCTACCACAAACTCATCATTCACTACAAAAGATAATAGAACTCAAAAATATTATATTTATCATAATCATATAAGGATCTAAATAGTAATTTATAATTAATCTATCAGAACATAAAAAAATACATTATACACTCCAGGGAAATCACGTAGTCCATTGTTAGGCAATAAGTCCCATTTACACTATGGTTGTGGGTTCGATTCCTACAGCTTTGTCTGACGCGATGGGTTGTCACATGGTCTGTGTTTTGTCCTTTTTATAAATATCGAAAAATAATCTCAAACTAGAATTATCCAAAATACGTCGGTCCAAACTCACAGTCCAAAATTTATAAGGAAGGTAATCACAATGAAGATCATTTTTTCCATGTAATAATATGGGACTACCTTTATCATGAATTATTTTAAAACTCTGTAACATCTGGAGTTACCATTAAACCTTATTGATCACATTAATGCTCCCTTATTCCTTATAGAATACTGGATATACTTCTTCCATCCAAAAATGTTGTAAACTACAACAATGATGGAATATACAAAACATTATTCAGTTTCATTGCAGTCATGAATATCCAATATAATTTACCCAACTCCACCATATCTTATTCCAAAATCAGTACCTCAATATTTCGACCATATATGGTTTTATATTTTCTTCAACCATGTAATTTCAAAAAAGTTTTACTCGCTATAGAGTCAAATTTCTTAGTACCATAAAATATTAAATCCTCAATGAAATTTTACCACAGTACAATCCTTATTTAATTCCAGCACATCATTGATACATCACATAAATTAAATAATTCTTAAATAACAACATTAGAAAACTAGTCCTTCCTTTTCATCTGTGGTAGTATCAAAACGTGATTATTATCCAATAGTATCATTTGCAGCATAGTCTGATGACTGGGTCAATGGATCTCATAGTGTCCAAACACCTTTCATATGATGCATTGTGCATTTGAAACCTTTTTCATACCCTTGAAGTCACGTACATGGTGTCCTTTTTCTCTACTTTTGTAACAAACTCCCATTCCCTTCAGGGAAGTTCTAGCCCGTTTCTTCCCATAGTTATCACATATTGGGAAATTCTTCTTTTCACTATTCCCTTTATCAATCTTTCTCTCTTCCATCCTTTTCATATCTTACTTCACTTCAAATCCATAGGACTCAGAGAATTCATTAATTATCTTCCTAAAACATGATACTTTTTCTTCATATATTGAGGATACATGGGTGACAATTTCCTTTCAAAATTTTGGATTAATACCATGAATGATATGATCCTTATTACTCATTGAATCATACGTGTTGCTGGAGTTCACATTCCTTCTATTGGGCGCCATTTCTATACAATGGGATACACTAGGTCAGTTTATGAATTGTAATGAATAATTCCAAACATGTCAAATACCTAATGTAAATTGTGTAGTTTATGGATATAATCCATAATAATAAAATGTTTTCATTGAGGACGTATATAAACATAAACCATTCATAATGATTTGTAATGAAAATGATAATTATACTAAATATATCCCCCAAGAGTGTTGTAACTAAGAGTGCAGTAAGGCCCGTGTTCATGCACCAGTTTCAGTTTGAGTCCAACTCAAAATGGCGTTTTCAAGTTTTACCCCTAGGTACATATGTTCCTGATCCGCCAATACCTACTCGTATCTAGAAAGGTATGTATTTCTCAGAAAACTAACAATGTCTCTATAATACAGAAATTTTAGGAAGTTCATCTATACTAATCTTCAATTTCCATTATAGGTCTCTAGGCTCTAATCATAGTTTATCTAAATCTAGATTCAAAGGTTTGTACTAAACAATCTCTAATACCGACTGTAACGCCTCGACTCCAGTTACACATAGTCAGTGGATTATTACATAACATTGGAATGATCACAAAAGATCATGTCTCAAAAAACCGATTAGTTTAGTATCCTTGGAATCACTAGATACATTCATAATTTTTACATTACATCATAAATTGAAATCTACAACAACATCTTTTCTCCACACTCATATCCCATTATTCTATCTCTGTAGGTCATTCATAAAATACTTCTTCACATCAAGGGAAAAAATAAAACATAGAAAGGGGTGAGCTCAAATTATCATTAAGGATAACAATATATCGGAAACATTCATAAATAAGAATAAACATTTAAGGCATTTTATAACTAAAACAAAATCCTTTTAAAATTGAATTTTAGCATAATATGGCAATGATAAAACGAAATAGTGCCACTTACATATTCACATGGATGTTATACTAGTCTAATAATCACATGAAAAATCAATAACCACATTCATAAGGATGTAATTCATAATGCTAGACTATCATAAATAAATAGTAATGGCCTTGTACCAAGACTACAAATAAGATTTTTTAAAGGCCTTGTGCCAAGACAATAGTCTGTCTCATAATACCTACCGATGCATCGAGGAGCTATAGTAGGATCCACCCATCACATACTAAGTCCAATTAATTCCTCATATGAATAGGTTTAAAAATAACATAAACATTTGTATTAATACTAACATACAAGATGTCAATACTTTCTCCATAAACCATGTATGAAATAAAAAAAACCCATCCACAATCAAACATATCACAAAACCTTCAATCCTATATGGATGTTTTGTATCATATTAAATCAACTTCAAATATTCTTAATATACATCAATGTATTTTTACAATATTAAATAAAAACTATTTGAGAGAAATATCACTTTTTTGAAATCATTTAAAAGTCACAAATTTATAATGAAATAATATAAATGATATTTCTGAATCAAAGTGTCCCATTCTTCTTTGAAACATTTGAAAAGAAATATCATTTCAAAACATTCATGTCCATATCAATAAATCCTTAAAATAATTTTGAAAACATTGAAATTAATTAAAATGATTTAGAATGATAAATCATTAAAAGAGTTAAATTTCTGGTCTTGATAAAGAGTACCTTTCACAAATTCATAAAATATTAATTTTGAAGTAATTTAAAACTCACATAATTATAAAATAAAAAATTTACTTTAAAAATATTCTAATAATATTTTAAGGGAAGCTTCGATGATTTTATAACGGTGGAAAATAGCCACACCCGCCGTAAAAGTTAAAAAAAGTCATTCTTACCTTAATTCTATCAAAAAGGTTAAAAACGACCTTGTTTAGAAAAAAATAGTAAGATTCATTTATAAACATCATATAAAAAGTAAAACTTTGATATATATGACTTAAAAAAATATTTTGTAAAAGAGTATGAATGTTTTGAAATACATTTTTATGAAACATGGATATTGATTATAAAGAGGCCCTAGTAGATAATTACGTATAAGAAACCTCGGATAAGGAAGAGATTATTAAATTAACCCTTACCTTGTACTTTTACATTATTGAGGGTATGTTAACCTTCTGTATAATGGTGAAATAATTGTTATTAAATTATAAAAGAATCATATACATTGATGTTATATCATATATGATCTTTTAACATTGATTAGTTAATAATATATTAGTATTATCATCATTTCAGCTGTTAACATACTCGTATTCTTTTATATGTTTTGTTACATAAGACATGTTTGTTATGGATATGTTGTATCATATTCATATACAGAATGATATCATGTCCATAAACATTAAATTTAATCACCAAATGCGAATTAGTCTTGAATGGATATGATGGGGAATGAATCTCATCGCGTTCGTTGAGACAGTAGTTCGTACGTACGCACGAGCGCAATTATCATTCATTTGATATGAAAATAATTTATAATTTAATGATATATCATATATACAGAATAATTATCATGCTATATTTATTATTTACATAAATTACATATCATTATCATAAACATCCAAATAATAATGTTTTGAATAACAATTACACCAACACGTGGAGACGGTAAGTCGTACGTACACAAGTATGGTGACATGCCATTCAATGGATTGATAGAATACTGAATATGTATGTACCATATTTATAATAACATCACATTATATAGAATATACTGGAGTTTTAATTTTAGGATGTAAATAACAAAGAAATAAGAAGTTAAAGAAGAATGGAACTTGAAAGAGGGTGGAGAAAACATTACATCTTCTTCGGGCTACTCCTTTTAATTTGATCAAAAGGACACATTAGGCTGGCTTTGTGATCAAACTATGGACTCTAAGTTGAATTGAGGGATGTTGATTGAATATTTGGGCATGGTTTGGCCGAGCCAAAAGGCTTTGAATGTGTGAATTAGAGTGAAGGGGAGTGCCATTTTATAAGAGAGGTGAGGGGAACCTTATGAATAGTTAGAAATATTATTTTATAATAAATTTATATTCAGTTTATAATGGCTCCAAAGTGAATTATTTAATGGTTAAGGAGGTTATATTTCGAAAACCACTCAACCAATATGTTTTAGATAGATTTGTGTCACCATATTAACTTTATATTTTTTATTTCACTATTAGTAATATAGTTTGACATTTACCATGTCTCTTTGTGATTTTATATTATATAGTTAATAAACTAACTACAAACATCCAAGTGACTTCCAAGTTTTCTACAAATAATAATCATATCATTATATAAGACATTTGGCTGAACAATAGATATTTAGAAATATAATATCAATTAATAATATTATATTTGTTTTAAAATGTCATAAATGTCAATTTTGACACTATTTAATAATTGATTTTTGATAAAGTCATAACAACATTATTAATTAGAAAAAAATTCAGTTAAGTAATCCTAACAAGTAATATTAACAAATAAAATTAATGGATATCATAAAAACAGTTAAATTATATTTATTACAACATTTTTAATACCAATTATTTGATTCGATCATTAATATGGAAAATAATGCATCATTATTGTGTCATAAATATATTTAATTATTCTATCTTTAAAAATTATCAATAAAATACCATTATGTTGGAAATTGTTTTAGATTACTAATAAATTTTTATAGTTGAAAATGTAAAATATATAACCCTATGTAAAAATTGTTTTTCTATAACATATTACATTATGTCATTTTTGTATTTACTTTTACTTAATCAATATAAAGTGACATTATCGCATACATGTGGATCCATTGGGTCCCAAAGTCCACCCAAAGATACCCATTATCGGACATTAATCAACAAATAGGGTTATTAGTTGTTTTAGGGTAATTTATTATTATTATAATATTATTTTATTACCATTATTTATCAGATTTACCATTTAATCGTGGTAAATAAAATTTTTACCGAAGTAATTATTCAAAATGTCTAAAAATATAAGTTACCTATTTACACAATTTGGACCTCCTAATTCTATATATGGAATCTATTTTAATAAATTCAAAACACAGAAGTGGCAGAAATTATTTTAAAATTAATTCCCGTTGTTAAAACAAAAAAACGTTTTTTAAGAGATAATAACTATCAAAAGATTGGCACTTGCTTATGTCCAATTTAAATGTGAAATAATTTCCAATGACAAAAATTGGATTAAATGGTAAAAATATAATAAAATTATACTCTAAAATCATTCAAATTAAAAATTTAACAGTATGAATTATTTCGATTAAAAAAGCTTTTTTTAATTAAAATTTAGTAACTTTAACTATTCATCAAAATATGGAAGTTATCCGAAAATTACCGAAATTTCACCCTAAGATAATTTCTATATTCCGAATCCAAAAATTACGTCCATTTTAAAAGAAAAAATTTATAAAATTTCAAAAAGTGGGGTTTACTATTCATAAAGGTTAGTTTGACTGGTTGTTGTTTGTGTTAGAACTCAAAGTTGTGTACAACACACGCTACTAAATTTTTCAAACAGAAGAATATCGTGGATTCCTTGGGTGATAAAATATTCATCCTACAACAAATGGATTAACTTTGGTTATCCAGGGGAAATATAGTAATGGGTGGACCTCATTAACAAAATGAAACCTCACACATGATTTCATTAACATAATCCTTTACCCAATCCACAGTAAGCAATATCATGTGCCAATCCTGATAAATGGGAAAACCTAAAAATGGATTTTGGGAACTCAAAAACATATAAACAACATGAAAATTTAATAAAGGAAATAGACCGCTTACCATGTCCTCATGTGACTCTCCCCATCCAATGTCATCCTATTAATCCGGATAGAATAATATATATCTAAAAGATGAGGTAAAATTATCAAGGTTAAATAAATTCATCAATTGAAAAAACAAATATGAATGGATCAAGTGGAATATATTGCATACATATTGTCTTCCAACAAATCTTATTGTGAACAAATCAGGGTTCAGATGGAAAAATGGTCGCATAATCCCCATTCAACGCTGTTGTCCCACAATACTGGAGAGCCATCTGTCCAAAATTAAAGAATACAAGGATATTTATTATTATAGTAAATTGTTTAAAAATAAAAAAAATTGAATATTAATAATCCTAGTGTGTATATTTAAATTTTTTCCATACATGATGGCATACCTTCCATGCCATACATAGATCCAACCAACAACAATACATTGTTTGTACATCGAAATAAACAATGAGTAACAAAAAAATCGTATAAGGCAGGGATTATTCCTTTAACCTACATAACACATATTTATCATGTAAATATGAAAATTAAAATATCCATACCATAATAGAAAAAATATGTTATTACAAACATCCCTCGTTAAAAAAATTCTTCCATGAATTTCTTTTCCAAGGGTAGTGAAGAATCATCATAGAATAACCTCGACCACTACATCATACATCATCCTCCCACTCCCAGGTATCATCGAAATTCAAAATTTGTTTATTGCGCAAGATGCAACACTTTGATTATCTTTCAGTGTACAGAAAAATAGATATGGCATGTGTTACACACAACACCAAGTTATTTTGATAAAATGCATTTTAAAATTTTGAAAAAAAATCCATTCTTAGGGAACCAAATTGGATACAACTACATTATACACATACATGGTTCATGTTACAGAAACACTTTCTGGGAATATGTTACAAAAATCATAGACGTTGGGGTACATTACAGAGAAAACTGGGTTTATTTTAAATTTTATTTTATTATTATAGTTATTTAAAAAAGATAGTAATAATATTTCCACTAAACATATTAATATAAACGTTAATAACTACTTTTAAATTTATTTTTACAATTTTATTATATTAATAAATCGTATCAACAGTTGAAAATATAGTATTTTGTAATGCTTTTTATATGAATAAAAATATTAGTCTCTCAAATAAACTCAATTTATTGTATTTCTATGAGAAACAACTATATTAATTTTAGAAAAATTTATAAATGGTAATTTATAAAATAAAAATTATTATTTAATTTATAATGTCGATGTTATATTACATTGAATTTTTTATATTTTTTGGAGTAACAATTTTTTTGGATGAATTGTGAAAACAGAAATATTTAATCTAAAACATCATTATAATCAAATTAATTTATAATGTAACATTATTTTTATTTTTTTTATAGATTAATTATATTACATACGTATAAATTAATCCAATTATTTTTATTTTAATAAATTTTACAATGATTTTTTCTTAAAATACTAATCATTATTTAGATCTTTTTTACCTTAAAACCCTGTAATGTTTTCCCATCAGCTGGATGGAATTTATATTTATTTTGGCCTCATATTTGAATAGAAATTTGAAAATTAGTTTTTATATAATAAATTAGTGTAATTTAAATCTAATAATTATATCAAATTGTGTTTCCACAAAAAATTATTAAATGTAATTGAATTTAAATACATTGAATAAGGAAAACTTTAACATAAAATGAGAATAAACCATAAACATAAGGGCCCAAATAACCCAGTGAATTTTACCACACCAATTGCATAGAAATATTTTGACATTATAGTCCCATATCTCTAATATTTAACTTTATTTGATCCACATGACATGTTATTTTTTTTACAAATTCCATTTCCAGATTATAAAAATAGTGCCACTTTTCCACCCGTATAAAATGGACCCTTATCCCCCAAAATATTAACACATCACAAAAAACCTAAAATTGGACATTATATGTCCAAATAAATTTCCAAAAACATTATCCCACCTTGAATCATCCCATTTAATAGGAATAAATTCAATGATTTCCCTTTTGTTCAGACCAAATGGATTTACCGGATTAAGGGATAACACCCTCCTTTAAGATCCTTTCCTTTCAAATCAATCTACACAATCAAAATTCATAATATTTAGTGATGAAATAGAATACTTAGTAACTAAAATATAATGTGGTGTGTTAATTCAATTTTTTAAACATAAAAAACAAAATATTAAATAATGGTTATTGATCATTTATGTTTACTAAAAATTATTTCCTCACAAAATGATGATTGTTCAATCATTTATTAGTTCTTCTAATGGGGGAAATTATAATGGAAAGTATTTTTATATATAATATATATTATATATTATGACTATATTATTGATTAATATTATTATAACACATTCCTTTAAACATTCTATCTTTTGTAAATATGATAATTTGGTTTCAGGATGTGTGGACTACCACACACTCAAAGTGATGGGATTTATTCACAACCTACATAGAATTTATTAAAATATAATTAATGAAATTATATGATATAAATGAAATATTTTTGATACATTTATGATAATTTATGTTTATATATAAAATTATATGTCATTTTATTTCCTATATTCAATTTCACTATAAAAAACAACATTCGTTTGTGTGTATTCGTTACCATCTCCATGAAAGGTGATTTTAATTTCCAACTGTTATATTAATTCATTATTAATATTTTTAGTATATAAATTATATTTATATAATTGTTTAAATTCTTTGAATAATTATTTAATATTATGGAACAATGATATAATAAATTAAAACACATGTGAAGAACAAATAAGATATTACCAACAGTGAAACCTTAACATCGAATTGTTATCAATGGGGTAATATAATGTCGTAATAAAATCATATGTGATATAAAATATAATAATAATATTATATAAAATACATATTACAATCATAAATATATGATATTGTAAGTTATTCTGAGAAAAATTATATTAATGAGATAAGGTAACAAAATTTCATACCACATTTGTTTCAATAGATACATGAATTTTTCACCACTTGTTTATTTTGTATGGTTTACATTCTAAAAATTAATATATTATATGTATCATATTATTATGTTTATGTTCATTATATATCCATTTCCTTACATAATTTTAATGAGGTTTTACATTTTTAAACATACAAATTACTAATGTAGTTTTGTCCTAATTTTCATTCTTTAAGACACATGTTTTCTTATGAACCTTTATATGTTTTTATGAGTTGTAGATACATCCATATGACATTTTCTTTCATAAATATCTAAATATTCAAAATATTTTGAGCTCCATGAAATTCAATATTCTTATAAGTGGAGTATAATTCAAATTCTCCTTGTGGAAAAAGTTAAAAGAAGCAATATCATCATTTATTGAGAATGATTGTGATTTTATACCATTAATAAAATTATATAATACATCAATCAAGAAAAATAAAGGATTATACTATACAATATATATTCATTATATCATAATTTCTTAGTATAATTTTTACAAATTTTTACATATAAATATTACTTAATAGTTTCTAAGAATTTCCGACTTTATCTCTCTATTAGGCCAGAAATATGTATTCATTCTAAACCAAGATTCGTAAAAATATATTTTTTCAGAAAATGTATTCATTTATTAAAAAAATATCATTAAAAAAATATACCAATGAAATACCTTTTAAAATAATTTATTTTTTAATGAATTTAATTTTCCTATCATTTTCCAATCAGGGTACTCTTATAATGATTTTATGATACAGAAGAACTACTCATTTTGTACTAAAATACTTATTAACATGTACACTATTCCTATGAATAATTCTTCCAACAAAATAAAACGAAATTATAATTAATTTTTTTTATTAATAGAGATCATATTTATATTTAAAGATATTTTCAATGAAAACGGTTTTTCAAATGGAATTATAGTTTCAAATTTAATTTAACTGATTTCAGGATTTCATTATATGTTTTCATGTTATTTTCCGTGGAATGGTTTTCAAAATATTTTTAATAATTCATTATTTGTATTAGATGTATCTTAAATGGAATTAGTTTCAAAATATTTTAATTCATTCCATATTATAATTCAATTAATTTCAATAAAATTCCTTAAAAAAGATTTCAAGACATCCTTTTATGTTTTCATTTTATATAAAATGATATTCATTTTCAAAATGTTTTATGATATATAAAAAATTATGATGTAATGGTATTTCCATAATAAGTGTTTTTAATATATATATTCATGTTATCTCATATCTAAAATGACATATTTTTATGTTAATCATCCCTATCCTAGAAATGATCCAAATTTTCAATTCATAATTTTTTATGGACGAGTTATGATTTGATGAAATTATCTTTTTTAAACCCATTTCCATTACATGAGTCACATTTTTTTTAATCCCACATATTTTAAAAGGTTTTTATTTAATGTAATTAATTAGAAACCTTTTTATTTTTCTTACATTATTATGTGATTAAATGTTAATGAAACTGATTTTATTTTATGGGTAATAATTTATGTTTATAAAACCAATCCCCGTTGATTATCTATGATATGAAAAAAAAATTATTATCATGAGGAAAAAGTATGAAGGATTTTATGGTGTTATAGGTGGGACCTATATCTCCTTTTAATGAATTGTGTAATTAATAGTTGTATATGTTCTCAAAGGGAGCACGATTGAAGATCAACCCTGAAATCAATTGGGTATATAGGTTATAACCCAAGACAGAAAATAAGAGGGTATATGGAATGCAACCCAGCCATAAAAACAAGAGCATTCATTGGTTGTATACAACACTAGAAATCCAGAGGGTACAATATTTTTATCCTTTTCCCAAATACAAGAATGTTTACATTTTGTATCATATGCGTGATAATATGATGGTCTACAGGTCGTATCTCAAGCATAATAGGATATAAAAATGTCAGTAGGTAACCATGAAAAAAGATATTATATAAATTTGTGTAATATAAATTTCTATTTCTTATTCTGATGTTATAATTTATTTGTTTATGCTATTTATATTGATATGATTCATGTTTTAGAAAAATCTACGATTTATGAAATGATTCATGATAATGATAATTTATATGTACAATGCGATATTCTATTGATATGATAACGTTATGATACCCATATTCTCATGTTTATGATTACATGTCTACTTATTTAGATATACAGATCATATTATCTCACCAAATTATATTTTTATATCTTATAATTATTAAGATATATTTTTTGTTTGTTATTTTGAATAAGGGTGAAAATGTTTGAGACCAAGTGGGAGATATTGTTGCTCTCTCATTTACCATTGTTTATGTTTCCATGTTATCAAAAACACTAAAAAAATTATTGTCTTTGGGAAACCATTATAAAAATGATTACTCTTTTACTAAAATTTTGATGTAATGTTTACGTATGGAAAGTGATGCTCATTTTAGGTTTTATATATGATGTGTCTCAAAGGGGTTGGAGACATAAAACATATTAAGAGATGATGTAATTATTTTTTGTAAAAATTTTTTATGTATACATCTTTCAAAATTAATTAAATAATATTGTTATAACATCGAGCATAATTTAATTTTTTGAATATTAATAAAATAATCAATATATTCATGAATGAAAATTTTTAGACTTAATATCAATACAAACCAAAATCATCAAGAAATCATTCAGTAATTATATGTGTTGTAAATATTTTGATACTTTTTTATTGTTTTTTTAATGACATAAAAATGAATAATCAATTTATAACACTATGATATTTAATAATATTATGTAATCACAATGATCAGTCATGAAATATAATATTTTATAGAAGTCGTATAATTTCCATGTCCCCACAAAATGCAATTTCTTAATAAATCATTGTTATCCTTTTATTATATTTTATATGTGATCATACACGCATATATATCAAAACAAAACATTAAACTAATTAAAAATGTATCATAGTCATTTATATTTAATGATCATTAAAATATAAAAAGGATATATATATATATTTTTTAACACAATAATCTCATAGATAGATGACTACAATTTTTAAATGTTTTTTTGGATAATATTAAAAATGGGAAAGGAAATATCTATAACTCAAACCCAACAAATCCATTTTTACTGGAGAAAATGTATTTATTATATCATAAATCATGAAAATAAATAAGAATATAAAAAAATTATGTCATAATAATAACCAATTTTCATCATTATAATAATTTTAATGATATATTGTGGGAATTTTTGAAAATTAAAATTGTAACCTAAAAGAGTGACACAATTTTAAATATAATAAAAGTATAATAACTAAATAATAATTAATTAAATAATATATTTTTTATGAAATATTTGTTATATTAATGATAAATAAAGATATGATATCATTATACGTATTTTTGAACTATTTAAAAGTTATTTTATGTTATTAATCCATTAGTTTTCTTGTATTTACTTTTTTTAATCAGTTTCTCAATTATCATATGACTCCTTGAGTTAATAAATTTTTACATGAAAATTTCTATAATAATCATGAAAAATTTCAATGCACATATTGATGTTTAGTAGTGTAGAGACCTCGAACATGACGTACATAGACACTAAGTTGATTTTGCGGAATACATAATACATAATATGAACCAACACTCAAGGACCGTAACGGGTTAGTGTCTTTGGAAACTCAGAACATAATCATCTAATCATGGTGAAAGATCTTCAGCATCACCCATAAATATCTTCTCCTTTTTTTTCTTACCTAAAAACTTTTTTTAAATCCTGGGGAAAAATAATATAAAGGGTGAGCTCAAATTCTCAGTAAGGGTAAGCATGGAGAAAATAAAACAATCCATCTACATTTGAACATAAAACATGAACATAATAATTAATCATCAAAATCATGAGCAATTAAATAAAACATGGCAGTACGTAAGACATATATCAAAAAGAAAAAATTAATCATGATAAAATAGCATGGGAATAAAACATGTAATTGTGGAAACCATTATGCACATGTTATGTTTTCTATAGTAGAAAAGGCACTTTTTCCAAGACCATCTTAGTAGACAAAGTCCCTTTTTGAATTGAGTTCACCCCTTGTTCCAGTCCTGTTTCTCTGAACTAGAATAACTATCCCTTTTAGCCATGTCTATCTCATGAGATATAAATATTTACCCAATTCATTGGAGGGAGATATAGGTCCCACCCCTCTCATAATGAAATCATTCTTACTTGTGCCACAAAATAAACAAACAACATTTATAATAACCCAACGAATAAAATGGGTTTAATAAACATCTCCCATCATAAAATAATCCATATAAAATAAATTGATATCATTTCATAATAAGAAAAGTGGAACCACGTAAATCATAGATACATTATAGTTTAAACATACACATATTAAACAATGTCATCTTATATGGAAAATGGTTTTGATATAACACATGAAATGAAATCTTGAGGAAAATAATTTTCTTCTTCATAATCAATTTATTTTCACAAAACGTCATGAAATTTTAAAAGAGAGAGACATTGTTGAAAATAGTCATGAAATTATTTGGAAGAATATTCATGAAAATAAGGATTTATGTAACCAAAAAACTCATTACATGCCGTATAAGATAAAAAAATTCTTCTCGTACTTTTGCCAGAAAAGTCAAAAAGTACCTTGTATGCTAAAAAAGATATATTTCATACATACCATGTAGTAAAAGTATAAAATGGGTAACAAGGGCATTAAACATACATGAAATTTTTTTTAGAAAACATGGACATGGATGATAAATATTACCCTAGTAAATACTTACGAATAAACAATGTTGGATAGAAAAGAGATTGGAAAAGTTATCCCTTAACATATGTCCAATTTCTTCTATATGGGTTCGAGACACCTGTATAGTGGGTTTAAACATATTATTAACATGTAATAGAACCATAATAATATTTATGTTATCATATATTAATCACTTATGACTTTATATTACCCGTTCTTTTGTAAATTCCATGTTAAAGTTGCTTTTTGTGTAAAATCGTTACATTTATTGTGTGTGTTTGGACTTGTTGAACATGTTATTATTTTTAATAATTTCATGATTTATTAATTTCATGAATTTAAAACTTCATTTATATATCATATAAATTCAGTATATATATATATAATTGATAGATAAATGAAATGAAACTCACCGTTCCTTGAGACGGTAGGTCGTACATACACATGAATGTTGTTTTACATTCCTTATTATCTTGAATGGAAGTATGTAAATAACCTATATCTAAATCAAGTAGAATTATTATGTTATATATACCATTATTATTCATTATATATACTTTATATTCTTTTGTTAATTGATAACATAGAGATTGAATCTCATCACTTCATAGAGACGGTAATCTGTATGTACGAATGAGTGATGAAATCGTTACCATAATTGTTGAATGCAATTGGAGTAGATGATATAATATCTCATAATCAGTATTATTTTATAATACCAATATATAGTTATTCTTTACACCATTATACCGATACAAGTAAGGTGGTGGTGGGAAAATAGATTACACCACGGCATGAAGACAGTATTCTGTACGTACGCACGCGTGGTGATTTCATTTTCCGTAGGATGGGTATAAGGTAAAATGAGGTTGTTTAATATTTATAATATCATATATGTATATTAGTGATACTTATTTTATTACTTTACAATGAAACAACTAAATAATAGGGAGATGAAAAACGAAATAATATTGAAAGAATCGGTGGAAGATATTACCTCTTCTTCGACACACCTCCATTAAGCTTCCTCTTAAGGGACTAGAGTTAGTCTTTTGAGAATAGAAAAACCTCCATAATGTTTCTAGGGATGTGGATAAGTGAAATGGTCAGGGGTTGGCCAAGCCTGAAGGATCAAGGTGTTGTGAAGTGGAGAGGGAGGAGGTGCCCTTTTGTAAAGGAGGAGAGGGGCACCTTTGGAGTCCTCAAAAATATTAAGTTATAATAAATCCAAACCCACATAAAAACCTCAAAAAATTACTCATATTCGAAGATTATATGAGATATGGCTGTAATATCATTAACTAATAAAATTTAGACAAGTATGGAATTTATTTTAAACATTATCAACATGATTTATCCTTATTTAATCTATTTAATTTTATTTGTGGTAATATGATTCCAAATTTTAAATTGTTATAAATAAATACTTATGTATTGTGAATTTTTTTTTATTTTATAATATATGACCTTTTAGACCATATAAATTTTTATTTATAATTTTTAAAAAAGGTAGTGATTATTAAACAATTTTATATTAGGTTATTTTTATAAAATAACAATAATGTCAATTCTGACAGTATTCATTTATTTGAATTTAAATAAAATCCTCACATAAGATATGTTTGACCTAAAATATTTAATAAATTACTAAAATGTCATATTAATCTAGAAAATTGTTTTATAACAATTAATAATTCATATAATAATTTTTTTTTAATATTTTTAAAACCATTCATTTGATATTTCTCTTAATAAAATAATTACTACAATATTTTTGTATAATTATATAATATGCTTATTTGTTTCATAAAAATTAAAAATAAAATCCTATTATTAAGATAAATCTATTAACTATCATAATAATACATTAACTAGAATTTATCATCATAAATTGACAATATTTAAATTGTTATATTTATTATGTTTTGATGGAGACAAATTTGGAATCATTTAAAATAAAATAATATAAGTGTCATAGTCACCTTTATAAGTATTAAAATGGTCAAAAATTAGTACAGTTGTTGTTTATGGTTTATATATACACAACTAATATGTCTTGGTCAGGTTTTGGGCCTTTTGATATGTATTACTATTTCAATAAAAACTATACTATTGATTTTTCACTAAATAAATAATTTCTTCGTCATTAATGTATAAGCTAATAGGGTAATTAAATAACTCTTAAAAATTAAAAATAAATTACCTTGATAAAGAAAATCATTTGAGATTTAAAATGAGTATTTATAACCGAATTTATATTCTATATAACCTTACACTAAAAATACTTTAATTATTAAAGTTTGCGTGAGACATATTTCCCGTTCATTTAAAAAAAAATTAAAGGTCTTAATCACATCAAAGTGGGTTCCAATGGATTCCATTTCCACTAAAATATTCCATAGGACGAAATATAATCATCCAATTAAATTAAGACAAGTGTTAGGGTAATATTATATTATTATATTTACCCTCGATTACCTGATTTACCTTTAACTATGGAAAATAAAAATTACCAGAGTAACTATTCATAGTTCCCAAAAACAAAAAGTAGAATATTAACATAATTTGGGCCTAATAATTTCAAATATGGAATCCATTTTTCCTAATTCAAATCACATTAGTTGCATAAACTAATTTAATATTAATCTCGTTGTTAAGAAAACGACATTTAAAATTTAAAACATTGCAAAATATTGAAATGATTTTACCTATGAATTCAATGTAAAATCAATGATAATTACATATGTTATATTAAATGGTAAAATAATATTCTATTTATACTTTAAAACCATTCAATATTATAATTTAACCATATAATTTATTTCAATGAAAAATGTTGTTTTTAACTAAAATATAGCGTGTTTTTACTATTAATTAAAATATGAATGTTATCAGAATAATATGAAAATTTTATCCAATGTAAACGTTTATATCCTGATTCCAAAGAATAATTTTATTTTTTCAAATTGAACTTATAAAACTGTCAAATATTATATTTAATCTGGGTGAGCCATTAAAAGGCTGCAAAATTGAATTTTTTGAAAAATACTTATTTTACCTAAACAATCTATCTTGTTCCCATACCATGTTCTAGAAAATGTGTAAGATGAATAATAATGTAATAAAATTTAAAAATTATTTAATACTATTCATAACATCTAGTTCATAATAATATTATAACCATATATCGTTGTTTAGTGTAACCTGGTATTGCGTACTTCACACGTTATCGAGGAAGGTCGTGATTGCGTGTAATGCAAGCCAAGTCAGGGATGCGTGTTGTGCATGTTCCCATTGGTGTTTCATATAAAATAATTCAACACTTATTTCATTAATACATTAAAAAAAATTTATAATTAATGTTGCATGGAATAATTTCTACAAAACAAACATGAAATTGTGTGTAACACAAGCCAAGATTAGTGTTGCGTATACGGTGTTGCGTATTGAACAAGATAATTTTGATGGAACGTAAAACACCAGACATCAATGAAATTAAAAAAGAATAATTCTCGTAAAATATCGTTTTATTAAATTCTACCCCCCTTAAAATGATATTCGCCCTCAATATTCTTCGAGGTTATAGATGGTTTACAACATGAAAATATCATTCATCGAAACCCACATCCTAAAAAGGAAAATTAAAACATAATTATAAAAAGTAATGTAAGAATCATTACGGTTACCCAAATTAACACATCAATGGGTTTCCACATAGGAGAACATAGGTGAAAATATGTATATGGAAGAAATATCTAACAATTATGTTCTGATGAAGAGTGGTAGAGAATATGTTTATGAAAAATACAATAATCACAAAGCCATAAATTTGTGATGATCTAAGGTACCATCTGATTCATTATATATGATGGAACTAGGACAACATTTTTGGTTTTCAATATCATTTCCCTAGTGTTGAATAATTTTTTGAATTAAATGAAATACTTAATTGATTTTGGTACAAACTCACTGTTGTTTGTGACTTAAAAATTTTCCACTTCATCTCATCAAGAAATAAAGTTGAATTTGTCTTTCGTGAAGTGTTAGAAGATCATGCGGTAGAATGATAGGTAATTCCATCTGTCTCAAACATAAGGTTAGAAAATATTATATACATAAGTTCATATATGGTGAGATTAATCATATATGGTTCCTAAAATGGACTTATACTTCATCTATCATACTGATTAATAAAATAAGACTAGTTTCTACTAACTAGGGTATTTCTATAGGCTAGTGGTAAGCGATAAAGGATTGTCACACTTCGGTTGTGGGTTCGATTCCCAGACCCTTGTCCGATGTGATGGGTTCTCGCTCGTCCTACAGGTTGTTCTTTTTCTAAAACTACACTATTTTAACATTACAGAAATAATTTTAAAAAAATTTCTGGCCTTAAACAATACAATCTAAGGTCTGGCATAAACCTTTCAAATCTTTAGACTTATCCTAAATATATCTGTCCAATTTCATATTATAAAGAAAATGATTACTTGAAAGGTCACATAACAAGAACGTGAAAACCAGCATTTATCATACGATATGTCTTCTTGGTCATATTCCAAACATGTGAATTCCTTAATCTTGTATTCTCTTGAAACATAAATTACCATAGAACATTAGTGAAAATATGAATACTGTCAAAAGAATACTCTTTCAACATACCAAAATCCAAAAAATTCTATATACCCATACCATGATCTAACTTTGTCCTTATATCAGTCATGAGCTCGTTTTATTTTTTCTTTATCCTTTCATTATGATCATATCATCTACTTTCCAAAAATATCTGAATAACCATTCATGGTTACCAGTACCATTCATCATATACTTTCAAAAACATAAGGAAAAACAATGGTGTAACAATCCTTAAATATCTTTTTATTCCATAGTACCATGAGATTACTTCTAAAACATTACTCTTGACAAACATGTAATCATTCCACTACCTTCATAAACCATTAAATGATCTTGAACAATTCTTTCATCTCACATATCATTTGTAGTCTCATCATCATCATCAATATAAATACTACCCATATGACCATGCTGATTCTCTTCATGAGATTTTCCCTTAGTGAATTGGTTTTCATAATGCTCGTACATTCCACATTTTAAACATTTAACTGTTGTTGATTTTTGAGCAATACCATTATCCTTGTCCATGGTGTTAACTGAACATTTTCCTTTGCAATTATTGTTTTTTTTTCCTTCTTTTACACAACCAAAGAATCTTCTAGTACCTTTGAAACATTCTCTTTGATGTCTCTTCCCATATGATTCATATGAGGAAAATTGAACATACATGAAACCATTTGTGGTGAAAGATGTTCAACATCTCCCATAAAGATTTTTCCCGTTTGTTTTCTTATCTAAAAACTTTCATTAAATTCTATGGACAATAAAACATATAAAGGGTGAGCTCAAATGCTCAGTAAGGGTAAGCACAGAGAAAATAAAACAAACCATATACATTTGAACTTAAAACATGAACATAATAATTAAACATAAAAATCATGAGCAATGGCATAAAACATGGAAGTACATAATGCATAGATCAAAAAGGAAAAATTAATCTTGATAAAATATTGTGGGAATAAAACATGTAATTGTGAAAACAATTAAGCACATGTTATGATTTCCATAGTAGCCAAGGCACTTTTTCCAAGACTATCTTAGTGGACAATGTCCCTGTCTGAATTGAGGTCACTCCTCGTTCCAGTCCTGTATCACTGAACAATATTAACTTGTTGTTCTATCCATGTCTATCTAATGAGATATAAATATTCACCCAATGAATTTTATTGTGATATAGGTCCCACCCATCACATAATGAAATCATTCATACATGTTCCACAAAATAAACATACCTCATTCATAATAACCCAACATATAAAATGGGTTTCATAAACATCATCCCATCATCACATAATCGATATAAAAGAAATAAATATCATCTCATAATAATAAAATTAAAACCATGTAAATAAAAGAGAAATTATACTTGAAACATACACATATGAAATAATGTCATCTTAGATGGAAAATAGTTTTGATAAAACACATGAAATGTATACTTGAAGAAAATATCCTTTCTTCTTCAAAATCAATTTCTTTTCAAAAAACGTCATGAAATATTAAAATTGAATGATTTTGTTTAAAATAGTCATGAAATCCTTTTGATGAATCTTCATGAAAACAAGTCTTCATAAAATCGTAAAAATCCTTTCATGTTGAATATGTTAAAAATCATTTTTCTCGTACTTTGGCCAGATAAGTCAAAAACTACCTCGAATGGTAAAAAAATGATTCTATAAATACCATGTAGTAAAAGTCTAAAATGGGTAATAAGGACATTAAACATACATGGAACCATTTTTAGAAAACAAGGACTTGGATAATAAATATAACCCTAGTAAAAACATAAGAATAAACAGTCTCAGATAAAAACAAGATTGGAAAAGTTATCCCTTACCTTATGTCCAATTTCGTCCATATGTGTCCGAGACTCATGTATAGTGGGTCTAATAATATTATTAACTTGTAACGTAACCATAATAATATTTATGATATAATATATTATTCACTTATGACTTAATATTACCCATTCTTTTGTAAATTCCATTTTAAAGAAACGTTTTAGGTAAAATCGATACATTTATCGTACGTGTTTGGACTTGTTGTTCCTGATATTATTATTAATTATATCATTATTTACTAATTTCCATAATGTAAACATGATTTTTATATCATACATATTCTGTATATATATATAATAGATAGATAAATGAAATGAAGCACACCATTCTTGGAGACAGTAGGCCATTTGTAAGCATGAACGTTGTTTTCATTTCCTTATTCACTTGAATGGAAGTAAATAAATAACATATACATAAATCCCGTAGCATTATTATGTTATATATAACATTATTATTCATTATAAATACTTAATAATCATTCTTTAATTTTTAACATAGAGATTGAATCTCATCGCGTCGTGGAGACGGTAATCCGTACGTACGCACGAGCAATGATATCATTCCCATAATTGTTGAATGCAATTGGAGTGGTTGATATAATATCTCATAATAAGTATGATGTTATAATACCAATATATAGTTATTATTTACTCTATTATACCCATCCACGTACGGTGGTGGTGGAAAAACAGATTACACCACAGCATGGAGACAGTATTCCGTACGTACGCACGCGTAGTGATTTCATTTTACGTAGGATTGATAGAAGGTGAAATGGGGTTTTTAATAATTATAATATCATATCAGTATATTAGTGACACTTTTTTTATTTCTTTACAATGAATCAACTAAATAAATAATTTTGCATCATTAATGTATAAGCTAATAAGGTAATTAAATAACTCGTAAAAATTAAAATTAAATTAACTTGATAAAGAAACCCATTTTAGCTTTCAAATTTGTATTTTTAACCGAATTTATATTTTGTATAACCTTATATTAAAATACTTTAATTATTAATGTTTGAGTGAGACATATTTTCCTTTCTTTTAAATAAATTAAATTAATGGCCTGAATCCCATCAAAGTGGGTTCCAATAGATTCCAATTCCACCGAAATATGCCATAGGACGAATTATAATCATACAATTATATTAAGACAATTGTTAGGGTAATTTTATAATATTACATTTACCCTCAATTACCATATTTACCTATAACTATGGTAAATAAAATTTACCGTAGTTATTATTCATTGTGCCCAAATATTAAAAATAGCCTATTAACATAATTTGGACCAACTGATTTCAAATATGGAATTAATTTTTCCTAATTCAAATCACATAAGTAGTAGAAATTAATTTAAAATTAATCTCGTTGGTAAGAAAACGAGTTTTAAATGTTAAAACATTGCAAAAGATTTAAATGATTTTACCTATGAATTTAATGTAAAATCAATGCTAATGAAATAAGTTATATTTAATGGTAAAAATATATTCTATTTATACTTTAAACTCATTCAATAATTTATATTTAACCATATAAATTACTAAAATGAAAAAAATTGTTTTTAACTAAAATATAAAGTGTTTTTACTCTTCATTAAAATATGAAAGTTATCAGAATAATATGAAAAATTTATCAAAAGTAAATTTTTATATCCTAAATCCAAAGAAGTATTGTATTTTGTCAAATTGAACTTATAAACCTATAAAAAATTATATTTAATGTGGTTGTGCCATCAAAAGGCGGAAAAACTACATCTTTGAGAAATACCTATTTTACCTAAATATTTATCTTGATCTCATACCATGTTCTAGACACTGTGTATGATAAATATTAATGTTATAAAATTAAAAATATAGTTAATAGTATTCCTAACCTTTAGTTATAAGGACCCGTCATTAAACCTTGAATATTATTGAATTTAATGAATAATTTACATTGATGATCTTTTCAGGATTACAGTTTTAGAGAATTAGGCATAACAATTACATTACATATAAAAAAATTACAAAGTAGACATCTCTACACAGTTTCAATTTTTTTTACAAAACATGAACACTTTAAACAAAAGAGTCATGTCTAGTTCCATGTTTTAGATAGCATGACTTTTCCTTGATCCCATCCTTGACCCTATTCATCTTCATGTCCTCTGAAAACATTCCAAACATGGAATGAGCATAAAAAGCCCAGTAAGGGTTATAAAAAAAATAATGAATACATTTGTTCCTAAATACATTCAAAACATGAAATCTTTTACTTACCTTATGAAATCATACGATTTGTGAAAGAAACATAGAAATCATAAATCATTAAGGCAACTTGTGGCATCTATATAATACTTACATTGTTGCTATCACAGCAACATAAGAAGTTAATTTCAAATACCCATCATAGTATATTCCATAAATCTATTAGGAGAAACATTCACGTTTACCTCCGTCATGTTACCCAATGCATTGGAGAGCTATCTCGGGCTCACCCTCCCTAGGTTTATCACGGAACCACCCGTATACGTAAATAATGACCAAGAACCATAACAACACATAACATAAGCATAAAGGAAAGATAAAATATCCACATTGCAATAATAAAATATCATTACAAGATATTGAAACAATAATTCCTTTCTCAAAAATCATTTTCAATACCAAAATACGTAAAAAGAGTATATGGTATTTATTTTTCCTTTTAAAAACATTTCGGCTTGTTAAGGAAGCCAATGATCAAATAATACTCGCGGCGGTGGAAAGGTCATTGTCAACGCTTACGTAAGAAGATTAATTTTTTTGTTTTGAAAAACGCTTCATATAAAAAGATTCCCTATGAAATTTCAAAGGTGTTTATACAGCGTATAAAACGAAATCATGTATTAAAACAAAATATGCCTCAATAAAAGAAGATTGGGACATGGTCCCTTACCTCGTGTCCAACTCGACTCGATCGTTCTATAATATCCTGAATAATAAACTAAAGATAATTAAAACTTTCTTAAGAACCATCTTCAAGTTTATTATTCCTTTTATATCACTTATTACCATGTTATAAACATTATTCAAACATTTAAGTTAAAAACGTCCATTTTGTCGATATTGGTACTTGAGTAAAAAATGGACTACTTATAATTAAATGATGTTCATGTGGTCAATAGTCCATTATATCCAGAATGGTATTCATGATTTAGATATCAAATATATAATATATATCCAGTATATACATGTATTTATAATAGTACATAACATTTAGAGGTAAGAAATGAAATGCACCATTCATGGAGACGGTATGCCGTACGTACGCATGAACGCTACATTCATTTATATTTCATACTTTGATGGAATTAAAACATAATGATATATAGGTGTATTATAATTCCAGTTTAATATTATATATAATATCACTAACTCTATCATATATGCATCCCACATAGGGCATTAACGAATCACATCACTTTGAGGGGGCAGTAGTCCGCACTTCCTCTAACGAGATTATTGCATCTACCCACTATGGGAACCATAAAGGCTTGATATAATTGAGAAGTACAGAAGCATAAAGAAATCATAAACATAATATATATCATATATAAATACATTTTCATCTTAATGGCCCCCATGAGAGGCGGTAAAATGTAATTGAACAATCATCATTTCGTGAGGCGTTAGTTTTCCATCCACAAAAACATTATGTTCTTCATCAATTAGATGGAGTTGTGTGTATGTGTAGTTAGAATCCATCTTATAACAACATCATAGTATATTGAGGATACTGGTGTTGTTAAAAATGAAAGGAAATAAAAATAGTATAGGGGTTGAAGATGCAAAATAAAAGAAAACATTTTAAGAGAAACTGTAACCTTTGATTTGGGTAACTAACTTTGGTTTGAACAAAAGGACTTATTAAAGAGCCTTCTGCCTAAGGTACAGATTCTAGGAGAAGGATAGGGATGTATGAAGCTTAGTTGTGTAGAGATTGGACGAGTCAAATGGATTGAGATGTGTGAGGAGTTGCATATAAGTGGTCTCTTTTTCTAGGGGAGAAGAGGGGATCTTTTGAAAAGAGTGAAAATGTTATTTTATAATATAATGATATTCAGTTTCAAATGGTCCAAAATTCATTATAGTCGAAGTTAAGATGCCTCATGGTCGAAATATAATCATCCAATAGGAATTGGACAGGTTTTGGATAATATTTAAATCATTATAATCTTATATATTTAAATCATTTATTAATGAGGTAAATATTGCATCATTATTGTGTCATAAATAATTTAATTTATTTGATGTCTAAAAATTATAAAAAAATTACCATGATGTAGGAAAATTTTTTGGATTTCCAATTTATATTTATTGTAAAAAATAGGACTTATATAACAACATATAAAAATTAATTAATAAAAGATTTTTGTTAATGCCAATTTTGTCTTTACATTAAATTAAATGATCTAAATTGTCATTATCATTAATAAGTGTCTCCATGGGGCCCCAAAATCGACCCAAGGAAGCCCATGGTCGGCCATTACTCATCCAATAATGTTTGTACAAGTGTTAAGGTAATTTTGAATTATTATAATATTCTTTTAACCATGAATTACCCTATTTACCATTAACCGCGATAAATAAATGTCAAAAGATACTATTCGCCAAAAATTATTCTCATCTTATTGAACCAAATTTTACTAACTAATAAAAACCATGTATGTCATATTTTTGAAATTTAATTCAGAGAAGTGGTAAAATTCCATTTAGATGAAAAATTCAGTTTTTTAACTACCACTAAGTGGTATCACTATTCATAAAAAATTTAAGTTTTTCAGAAAAATACCAAAAATTTAGCCTAAGCTATATTTGATATTCCGAATTAAAAAATGATGTCCATTTTTCCAAATTCAAAACATTTATGTTGAATTAATTAATTTTAAAATTAATTCCCGTTATCTAAACAAATAGTGTGATTTTATGAAACAATAACTATAAAAAGATTTACACTTGTTTAAGTCCAATTTCAAAGAAAAATTAACTCCAATGACCAACATTGGATTAAATGGTAAAAATATATTTCAATTTCCGTTTAAGACCAACTGAAAAGATAATCTATCCATATAAATAAATTAGATAAATAGGCACTTTTGAATTAAAATACAATATTTTTCACTATTCATAAAAAATGAACATTATCAGAAAAATAACAAAAAATTACCCAAAGTAAATTTTGATGTCCCCATTCTATGGAAAGATTTTATTTGATCATATATAATGTATTAATGTGACCAAAATTATATTAAATTAGAGTTCTCCATTAAAAGGCGGTAAATCAGCCTTTTAATGTAAATTATGCTTAAAATTAGATTCATTCACATTTTAAGCCTACAACATTTATTGGATAAATGTAAATACATGTATAATAATATTGTAGTTAGTTTTGTTTAGTCTCTCCAATTAAATGTCTAGGAGTTAATGACATTTTAAAATAATAATATTATATTATTAGTGTGCAATGTGAGATTCCAAGAAAAAACGTTGTTGCGTATCGGGTACGCTGTCGAACATAGCAACCATTTTTAAACTAAAATTAATATTTAATTAAAAAATATTAATAAATATGAAAATCATTTATTCTTAATTTTCATGGGATGTTACATGCTTCCCCCTTTTTTAAATTGCATCCTCGCAATTTTTATCCACTTATCAAAATAAGTGGGGGTATTTATCCCTCATTGCATTTTCATATTCCCACATTGCCTCTTCAACCATATGGTTTTTTCACAAAACCTTTACCTGGTGAATTAACTTATTCCGCAACTCCTACTCTCTACGGTCATGTATCTGAACTGGTTTTTCATCAGAAAAGAGATTCTTTTCCAACTAAACTACCTCTGGGCTCAAAACATGAGATGGACCTGGTATATACTTTCTCAACATTGAAACATGAAAAACATTGTGTACCTAGGATAAAATTAGAGGTAAAGACACTATGTACTCAACTGATCCAAATTTCTCCAGAATTTCATAAGGTCGAATGATCCTCAGACTCAACATTCCCTTCATACCAAAATGCATCACACTTTTACATGGAGAAACATTGAGAAAACATGATCACCAACCTCAAAAGAAAGATCCTTCCTCCTGTTATCTGCATAACCTTTCTGTCTACTCTGAGCTGTTCTTATGTGCTTTTGAATCAACTGAACTTTTTTTGCCATCTCTTCTACCAATTCTGGTCCCCTCAACTTCCTTTCACCTACTTCATCCCAAAAAGCTGGAGTTCGAAAACCCTTTCCATATAATGTTTCAAATGGAGCCATCTGTTTACTGGAATGAAAACTGTTATTATATGAAAATTAAACCAAAGAATGATGTTGGTCCCAACTTCCCTGGTAATCCATCGAACAAGCACGTAACATATCTTCCACTATCTAAATGGTTCATTCTGATTGCCCATCTGATTGAGGATGAAAAGATGTACTAAAATTTAACTCAGTACCCAATGATTTCTGAAGGCCTTTCCAAAAGATAGATGTAAACATGGGATCACGATCAGATACAATAGAGAGGGAACACCATGCAACCTGACTATCTCATTAACCTACAACCAAGCAAGTTGATCTAGAGACAAAGTATCTCGAATAGGACGAAAATGAGCAGATTTAGTCAATCGATCAACTATAACCCAGATTTCATTATTATCTCAATATGTCTTTGGTAATCCCACAACGAAGTCCATGGATATATTTTCCCATTTCCACTCTGGCACCTGTAGAGGATGAAGCATTCCTTACAGTAACTGTCAATCTACATTATCCTACTGACATGTCAAACACTTTACAGTAAAATCAGAAATATCTCTTTTCATTCCATCCCACCAGTAATACTCCCGGAGATCTCTATACATCTTTGTAATGCTAGGATAAACTGAAAACAGAGAACTATGAGCTTCACATACCAACTCATTTTTCAACTGTTAATCACAAGGAACACATAATATCTTTCCAAATCTCAAAACAAAATCATTATCAATGTTAAAATTAGGCAACATACTCATCTGAACCAACTCAACCTTTTTCTCCAACTCACTGTCTTCTTTTTGAGCTTGCTTTATTCTATCTCATAGAGATGATCTCACTAAAACCTGAATCAAAATAGAAGAATTCCCTGCACCAACAACTTCTATGACAGATTTCATCAAATCAAAAACCAATGGATCTCATTCCAAATGTAACATAGCCAATGAAGCATTACTTTTTCGAATCAGAGCATCAACAACTTTATTTTCTTTTCCCAGATGGTAATGGATCGTGCAATCATAATCCTAGATTAATTCCAACCATCTCCTCTATCTTATGTTCAATTCTCTCTGAGTGAATATATACTTCAAACATTTGTGATAAATACATATTTCACATTTTACTCCATACAAATGATGCCTCCAAATTTTTAAAGCAAAAAACAAAAGAAGCTAATTCCAAATCATGTGTAGGGTAATTTAACTCATGTGGTTTCAACTGGTGTGAAGCATAAGTAATTACCAGATCATTCTGCATTAGGACACAACCTAGTCCCTTCAATGAAGCATCACAATAGATAACAAACTCACCATTTCTAGAATGCAGTTCCAAAACTGGAGCATTCACCAATCATCTTTTCAATTTTTGAAAACATTCATCACATTCATTTGTCCAAATGAACCTAAAACCTTTTCAAGTTAACGTAGTCATTGGCCTAGATAACCGTGTAAAATATTCAATAAACCTCTGGTAATAACCGACCAAACCAAGAAAACTATGGATCTCGTTTATATTTGTGGGTCTTGGATATTCGTCAACAACTTTTGTTTTAGTAGGATCAACAGTTATGCCATTTTTTGAAATAATGTGACCAGGGAAAGATATTTTTTGTAACAAAAACTCACACTTTCTAAATTTTCCAATCAATTTCTTTTGTTTTTAGGTTTGCAGGATAACCCTTAAATGAATTTCAGGATCCTATTTACTTTTAGAATAATCCAAAATATCATCAATGAATAAAACCACAAACTTATTCAGAACTCCCAGAATATTCTATTCATAAGATCCCTGAATAAAACAGGTGCATTGGATAACCCAAAATGCTTAACTACAAATTCATAATGTCCATATTTATTACGAAACGTAGTCTTCGAAACGTCTGCTTCTTTAACTTTCAATTGATGGTACCCCGACCTCAAGTCAATCATCGAAAAATATTAATCTCCCTAGAGCTGATCAAAAAAAATCATCGATATGAGGTAATGGATACTTATTCTTAATATTGATGTTATTCAATGCTCTATAATCAATGAAAAGTCTCATTGAACCATCTTTATTTTTAATAAACATGACAGGAGTCGAATGAAACCTTTATCTATTAATTCATGCAATTGATTTTTAACTCTAAAAGTTCAATTTGAGCCATTCAATAAGGGGATTTTGAAATTGGCATAACATTAGGAACTAAGTCAAAAGTAAATTCAACTTCCCGATCAGGTATAATACCAGGAAACTCATTAGAAAAAACATCAAGGTACTCATTTACCACTGGAACATCATTAATCTGAATAGTTCCTTTATTTTCAACAATATGTACAAGGTAACATTCAGTTCTTTCTTTTAATAGTTTGTCAGCTTCCTGATATGTTATCTACAGCAAGGGTTCATTTTTGTATACAAATTGAAAATCATTCTAAAAACAAACCTCTTTAGCTCTGTAGTCAATATTAGCATGATAAACAGAAAGCCAATCCATGCCCAGAATAACATCATACTCTACTAGAGGAAAAACAATAAGGTTTTCAGGTAGATTCTTTTCCCACACAAGAACAAGAATGTTCTTATGTTTTCTTTTTATCTCTACACTTCATCCAGGTGTTTTTACCGTAAGTTCAGTATTCATATCATGATATAGAATTCCCAATTTTCTAAAAAACATCTCAGAAATGAAAGAGTGTGTAGACCCTGAATTAAATAACACATTGGCATAATATAAACAATCAAATAGTGTACCTGGTACAACTTCATTTGACGGACCAACATATGCTGAAGTAGTTGAAAAGGATTTCACCACCCCTTTATGCTTATAGTCTGCCTGCTTTCCTTCGGTTGAGTTCTTTGATGGACACTCATTTGAAAAATTACCCATTTCATTGCACTTAAAACATTTTACTGATTATAAATTAGGTTTTGTCTTACAATTACCCGGATCTTTTTCTGTGAAATTATGTGCCTTATGTCCCATTTTAACACATCGATATCACTTACCAGAATTCAAAAGGCATTCCCCAGGATGCTTTTTACAACAGTTTTCAAAAAATGTAAACTTAAGATTCTTACCATCAGACTTTTTTGAAGAGTTTTTCCCTTTCACCTGCCACCTCGACCTCTTATTTTATTGTTTGTCAAAGAGTACATGATCATCAGCAAACTCCATTTCCAACATCTCCACACAACGAACAAGTTTTTCATAACTTTTGAACTCATGAGAAGATAAATCACATCAATACATTGGCTTTAATCCTGGGTAAAAAAGTTGATTTTACTATCAAGATCTCGTATGAAATTTGGAGCATACCATGCCAGTAGAGTGAATTTTGCTTCATAAGCAACCACTGAGTCATCCTCCTGCCTCAATTCCAATAATTGTTTTTCTAATCTAAGATGAACCACCTTAGGAAAATATTTCTCAAGAAACATACCTTTGAATTCACCCCAATCAAGAACATCAATCTCCTCACTATCCCTGATATTTTTCACCATCGACCACCACTAATCAGCTTCACCTTCAAAAGTCTAAACAGAAAGACTTACCTTTTGATGTTCTGAACAACCCATGACATCGAAAACCATTTCCTGTGCTTTAATCCACCCTTCAGCTAGCACCAGATTAGATGGTCCACTGAATGATGGGGGATGTTGCCTCATGAAATGCTCTGCTACTGACATGTTCTTCTGTGGATGATCTGGCTGATAACGTGCATGGATACCAGCACCATTTATTGCCTAAGTCAACTGTGTCATCACCTCATCAAACTGTTCATTTCCAATTCTGACCATCTCAGGTTGCTGATTCGGATGTTTGTCTTCCTCCGGATGTTGTCCCAACATACCTTCTTAGTTTCCTCTACGGAAAACCAGTCTGAACACAGAAATATCTTAGGCGAAGCAACATGGAAATCTGGTAATTTTATATTATATTGATATTACGTTTGAGATAATAATTTAACATTAACCTAACTCCTAAAGTTATCTAAACGGACCTCTGATGCCAACTATAATGACCCAGCCTTAAACCTTTCATATTATTTAATTAAATGAATATTTCACATTGAGGATCTTTTCAGGTTTAGAGTTTTAGAGAATTAGGCATAACAATTACATTTCATCTCAAAAAATTACAAAGTAGACATCTCTACACAGTTTCCATTTTTTTTACAAAACATGAACTCTTGAAAAAAAGAGTCATGTCTAGTTCCATGTTTAAGACATCATGACTTTTCTATGATCCTATCTATGACCCTATTCATCATTATGTCATTTAAAAAAATTTCAAACTTGGGATGAGCATAAAAAGCACAGTAAGGGTTGTAAAACAATGAATGAATACATTTGTTCATAAATACAATCAAAATATGAAATATTTTACTTACCTCCTAAAATCATATGATTTATAAAAGACACATAGAAATCATAAATCATAAAGGTAACTTGTGGAATCCATATTATACATACATTGTAGCTATCACAGCCACATAGGGAGTTACATTGGAATAGCCATCACAGTATATTCCCTAAATATCTTAGGAGAAACATTCACATTTACATCCTTCATGTTACCCAATGCATTGGAGAGCTATCTCGGGCTCACCCGCCCTAGGTTTATCACGAAACCACCCATATACGTAAATAATGACCCAGAACCATAACAACACATAACATAAGCATAAAGGAAAGATAACATTTCCACATTTCAATAATAAAATATCATTTCAAGATATTGAAACAATAATTCCATTATCAAAAATCATTTTCAATACCAAAACACGTAAAATGAGTATATGGTATTTATTTTTCCTTTTAAAAACATTTCGGCTTGTTAAGGAAGCCGAAGATCAAATAATACTCGCGTCGGCAGAAAGGTCGTTGTCACCGCTTACATAAGAACATTTTTTAGCCATTTTGTAAAACGCTTGGTAGAAAAATATTCCCTTTGAAAATTCAAGGGTTTTTATACAGTGTATAAAAAGAAATCATGTATTAAAACTAAATATGCCTCAATGAAAGGAGATTGAGACAAAGTCCCTTACCTCGTGTCTGACTTGACTCGATCATTCTTTAATATCCTAAATAATAAACTAAAGTTAATTACTACTTGCTTAAGAACCTTTTTCACGTTTATTATTCCTTTTATATCACTTATTACCATGTCATAAACATTATGCAAGCATTTAATTTAATAACGTCCATTTTGTCGATATTGGTACTTGAGTCAAAAATGGAGTACTTATAATTAAATGTTGTTCATGTGGTCAATAGTACATTATATCGAGAATGGTATTCATGATTTAGATATCATAGATATCATATATATCAAGTATATACATGAATTTATAATTTTACATAGCATTTAGATGTAAGAAATAAAATGCACTGTTCATGGAGACGGTAAGCCGTACGTACGCATGAACGCTACTTTCATTTCTATTTCTTACTTTGATGGAATTAAAACATAATGATACATAAGTGTATTATAATTAAAGTATAATATCATATATAATATCATTAATTCTATCCTTTATACATCCATCATAGGGAATTAACGAATCACATCACTTTAAGGGCCGGTAGTCCGCAAATCCTCTAATGAGTTTATCGCATTTACCCACTATAGAAACCATAAAGGATTGATATAATTGGAAATTACAGAAGCATAATGAAATAATAAACATTATATATATCATATATAAATACATTGTCTTCATAATGGCCACCATGAGAGGCGGTATGATGTAATTGAACAATCATCGTTTCGTGAGGCGTTAGTTTCCCATCAACAGAAACATTATGTTATTCATCCATTAGATAGAGGTTTGTGTAAGTGTAGTAAGATTCTTTATTATAACAACATCCTAGTATATGGAGGATAATATTTTAGTTACAAAAGAAAGGAAATAAAAAGAGTTTAGGGTTTGGAGAAGCAAAATAAATGAAAACATTTTAATAGAAACTGTTACCTTTGATTGGGGTAACTCATTTGGTTTGAACCAAAGGACTTATTAATGATCTTTATGCCTATGTTAAGGATTCTAGGAGGAGGAGAGGGATTTAGGGAGCTTATATGGGTAGAGTTTGGATGATCCAAATGGCTTGAGAGGTGAGAGGAGTTTCATAGAAGTGGTCTCTTTTTATAGGGGAGAGGAGGGTCTCTTTTTGAATGAGTGAAAATATTATATTATAATATAATAATATTCGGTTTAAAATGGTCCGAAAATCATTATAGTCGAAGCTAAGATGGTTCATGGTCTAAATATAATCAACCAATAAAAATTGGACAGGTTTTGGATAATATTTTAATCATTATAATCTTATTTATTTAAATCATTTATTGATGAGGTAAATACTGCACCATTATTGTGTCATATATAATTTAATTTATTTAATGTCTAAAAATTATAAAAAAAACCAAGATGTAGGAAATTGATTTATCTTTCCAATGAATATTTATAGTAGAAAATAAGACTTTATAAAACCATATAAAAATTAATTATTAAAATATTTTTGTTAATGTCAATTTTGTCTTTACATAAAATTAAATGATCTAAGGTGTCATTTTCTTTAAAAAGTGGCTCCATGGGCCCCAAAATCCACCCAAGGATTCCCATGGTCGGAAATTACTCATAAATAAGGTTTGGAGAAGTGTTAATGTAATTTTTAATTATTATAATATTCTTTGAACCTTGAATTACCCTATTTACCTTTAACTGTGGTAAATAAAACTCAAAAGATAATATTCAACAAAAATAAATTTCATCTTATTGAAACACATTTTACTAAATAATAACAACCATGTATTTATTATTTTTTAATCTCAATTCACAAAAGTGGAAAATTTTTATTTAGATGAAAAATTCAGTTTTTTTAACTACCACTAAGTGGTTTCACTATTCAGCAAAAATTGAAGTTTTTCAGTAAAATACCAAAAATTCAGCCTAAGATATATTTTTTATTCTGAATTAAAAAATGATTTTCATTTTGCAAGATTCAAAACATTAAAGTGGAAATAATTACTTTTATAATTAATTCTCATTATCAAAACAAAAAGCGTTTTTTTAGAAACAATAACTATCAAAATATTGACACTTGTTTAAGTCCAATTTCAAAGAGAAATTAACTCCAATGACCAACATTGGATTAAATGGTAAAAATATAATTCAATTTCACTTTATGACCAATTAAAATGATATTCTATCAATATAAATAAATTAGATCAAAAGGCACTTTTGAATTAAAATACAATATTTTTCACTATTCATAAAAAATGAACTTTATCAGAAAAATACCAAAAAATTACCTAAAGTAAATTTTGATATTACCATTATAAAGAAATATTTTATTTGATAATATATAATGTATTAAAGAGACCATAATTATATTTAAATAGGGTTCACCATTAAAAGTTAGTAAATCGTCCTTTTACTGTAAATTATACTTAAAATTATGATTCATTCACATTTTAAGCCTCTAACTTTTATTTGATAAATTTAAATACATGGATAATCATATTTTAGTTAGTTTTGTTTAGTCTCACCAATACAATGGCTAGGAGTTAATGTCCTTTTAAAATAATAATATTATATTATTGGTGTGCAATGTAAGATTTAAAAGAAACCCGTTGTTGCGTATCGGGTACGCTATCGAACATAGAAACCCCTTTTAAACTAAAATTATTATTTAATTCACAAATATAAATAAATATGAAAAACATTTTTTCTAAATTTTCCTGGGATTTTATAGTAGTTCCTAATAATATTATAACCATTTATCGTTGTTTAGTGAATCCCAGTATTGCGTACCACAAACGTTATCGAGGAAAGTCATGATTGAGTGTAATTCATGCCAAGTCAGAGATACTTGTAGTGCAATATCCCTTTGATGTTGCATATAAAATAATTCAACAATTATTTCATTCATACGTTAAACAAAATCTATTATTAATGTTTCATAGAATAATTTTTACAAAACAAACATGAAATTGTGTGTAACACGAGCCACGAATAGTGTTGCGTATGCGATGTTGTGTATAGGGAAAGCTAATTTTGATGTCGCATACAACACCATACATAAATGAAATTAAAAATCATAATTCTCAGAAAATATCGGTTTGTTACAAGTAGTAATCCATTTTACAATAATATATCATGTGTAGTAGAAAAAATATATTTCCATTCCTAAAAAGAATCACTTTTAACTAACATGAAATATAGAGGAGTTAATATATAAAAATTATATAATTTAATTTATCATTTACCAAAAAAATTATGAAAAAACATATAAATTATGATTAATCCAGAAAAAATTATTTTGAACGTAAATACACAATATTAGGGGGTTATATATATACAACAACTCTCTTACAATCATATTGATCACACCCATTGAATGAATAAATTGATATTAAACATCAGAAAAAGTATAATTTTTGAGTGTATCTACATATTCATCATCAATATTCATATTAGGAGAAAAATTTCTCATAAATTTTGTAAAATTATAATAAACCATACAATCTCGTAATTTTATGAATCAAAATCCCTTTGTTCAAAAAAATGGTTATATGTTTTTCCAATATTTGAATTTAATATTTTATATAGAATGATTACATGAATATTAGAATGTACATTTATGTGATAGATATAATTGAGTTTATGAAAATGTAAATGGAAAATAACTTTTGAAGACACGTTTCAACACTTCATGAGAACAAATAGAAAATTAAGGAAGTAACCCATTATAAGTTATGATTAATTTAGATGATAATCATGGTCCTGTAGTTAAATGTGTAAATGAAATCATTCTAGTGTATTCTAATAGTGTTTTAATATATTATATTACCTCTATATACATGGTGAGATTAATTATTTTCCCATTACTATGTTATATAATCCATCTATTGTGTTCATGACATGAGAAATCTAGTAGATATTATTCATGCACTATTGGATTATAATTTGACAATCATTGAAGTTGATTGGATAATCCTCGATTTTATGTAAATATGAATGGAATTTTAATTAGATTGAGTATGAAAAATTATTATAATATATTTTATTTTATCTTCAATCCAAATTTTAGTACATTGATTGGAGGTAGGAAAATATATATTTTTTGAGGACATTATGTTTTGAAATAACAAAAATGAAATAATAAATGAATATTTATGACTTCACCTATATCTCTGTATATAATCTGGATGTTTTTAGAGACATTATGTGAATAGACATATTTAAAAAGTGTGGAATCATATATAATTTTAACATAAACACATATATAACATTAGAAAATATGCTAGTCGATGTTTATGACAATATAAATATATTATTCTGGTAAAAAATAGATTACATTCAAATTGTTATGTAATTATTATCATAAAAATTTTAAAATTAAATTCACAGTGAAATTATTTTGAGCCATGAAGTTCTGTTTAGAATTTTTGTCTAAAATGATGCATAGATACTCCAGGACAATGCATAGAAGACACACTATATGGATCTATGAAATGATCATGAGCACAATATGGTGTAAATTTGGAGACTATATTAATTATCATTATTGGATATTAACATATTAATTAATTAAAAAAATTAGAATAACATCAACTAAATGTCTTCATAAGGCTTTTAAAACAATAACGTAAAATGGGATTACCAATTTATACCATTTAATTGAGCTTAGGGTATAACAAAAAAGAGAAATATGGTATACTAGGAGAAATAAATCATAGTAATGATTTTTTTCTTGTATAAATTCTAACAATGAAAAATATAAAACTAAATCAATTTCATTTGTTATGTATTATGTCATTATTATTCTAGAAGAACTTATTTTATTGTATTGATATAATTATATTTCATGTAGAATATGAATTGATAATATAAATATCTATGTATAATTAAAAAGATGAGTATGAATTGGATTTATATAGTAGTCAGGAATAATAATATAACGAATTAATATTTTTAAATGATCTATCCACATTTTATGATGTTGTTCTAATTTTAAATAGGGAAGTATTATTAACGATAATATTAAAAAATTAAATATAGCACCATCTGTAGTCATTTATGGAAACCATTTTAGCATTAAGTCAAAATAAATGTATATTTTATAACATATAATAGTATATAATGTATATGGATTCATTCAGAATATTCCTATATAAAAAATTACAAAGATAAGGATTAAAAATTAGTACATATTTGGTTAATATGAGGATGATGTGATAAGAAAAAAACACTTATTTCTACCTAGTATATCAGTAAATATCTAGGATATAGAGTGAGAAATGTTATTATTCAATCGCAAATTAATGATGTTAATAACTAAATTTTTACGATGATGAATATCTTCTATGGAAGAAGTCAAATACATGTACAAATTAATAGTATAAAAGTAATATTGATGATCTTTCATAATATTTATTGAATTCTCAATACAGAGGTGACTAGAAGAACGTAAAAAAAAGATTCAACGAGTTGTATAATAATATAAAGAACCCATTAAAATGTATTAGAAACATTTTTTTGATGGCCTAAATTTATTAAAAATGTTTTTCTATATAGTTGAAAATTGGATCAATTTTTTGGATATATCATGTATATTCTAATCACATAATTAATTGTATAGAAATTGGGTCTCAGAACAACACTTGGGCATTAAAAGGATTAGGGTTTCATACACAAACCACCTAAACCATAGCATATAAAACCTTGTATATCATGTATATTTTTTTATGGATTAGGGATTAAAATAACTATGGATCCAACCAAAAACAGTACAATAAGGATGAATTATAAAGGATTATTAATAGAAATAAGTGGGTTTTCTAAATTACCCTTGTAATTCATAGTGGTCTTACAAGAACAAGAATTTATTTGTGGGGACATAACAGAGTTCCCATCAATAATATTAATTAGGGAAGAAAAATTGATAATCAAAACCAGATCAACCACCAATTAATACCAATGTATTTAGTAACATAATTTCATACATATAATAACAATATTATTCTATTCCTATTACCATTATCTCGTTTATTGAGATTCCACAATAGATTGATTTACTCTACCTAGAAGAGATTCCCCAAAGATTTATGCAAATAAAAGAAACCATGATGTAGTTAGAAATTCACTAAATTCCATCCCTCCTTCATAATTTAAAAATATTTACACCGAAAAATCTGATATAAAAAATCAATGGAAATATGTGAAAGGTAATATAGTATTTTTAATGGAAAGTATAATATTTAGGAACATAACTAATGAATTGGAGAAATTGTTTTGAGGAAAACTGGATAGATGATGACGAGAAAGAATGTGATTTTTTAAAATAGGTAAATAAATATTTATTCCACAAGTGTTTCATTTAAAATTATATGTAATAATCATGTATTTTGTAAAATATGATGTAGAATATACTCAAATGTAATTCATGAATGATATGTTCCTTTTATGATAATAATAAATTTTTATGTGACGTGTTACATAAATAATTCTTAAATTATTAAACGATGAAATTTGAAATTTTTTAAAGAATGTGAAAAATAATTGTAAAGAAATGCTTTGATAAACCACAAGCTAGTGAATAATATATAATAAGTATTATCATTTTCAATATTCTATTGTATAGATGGTGAATGAGACTATAAAATTCCTAATAAATTATCTAAAAGAGGAAAAATGTAAAATAATTCAATTAGTGAATAAGAATAAGATTGAGATAATGGGTTTATGAAATGGTTATAAATGGAGTATTTCCATTAATATATATAATGTTAATGAAGGAGATAATGCTGGTCTATATAGTGCAAAAAACATGTGTTATAAAATGAGGTGATTAATTAAGAGATATTAAAATATATTATGTGATAATTGTAGAACCCTAAATGATGATTTATTATTTAGAAATTATTTTTTATGTAAAAAATTAATTGCTTATTATGTCTCAATATTGATTCCATAATTTTGATATCGCATTAAATGAAATGATAGAATATTAATGAATGGTAATAGAGATTTAGGTTGAAACAACCTAGATGGTAGAGAAGACTATCCCAAAGAGAAACATAATAACTAAATTATACATTAATGTAACATTTAATATTTTTTTCGATTAATAATATTTTTGATTCCGAACCATTATGAATTCGTTCCAAGATAAGATGCCATAATGATACAACAACATCATGGAGAATTATATAAGACTACATAATTGAAAATTCAACAATAATATGTATTACTAAGGGCTAGGTGATTCTAGTATAGTGAGTAAATCATTTTCACCTCGTGGTGAAAGAGTAATCATCATGCGATTATATTGGTGCTTCAAATGAATTAGATGATAGTGTAACACCATGAGATTTTGTGGAATGAGTTTTTTAGAATAATTTTTTATTTTATATATTTTTCATGTAAAAATATATTGATCACGGAATTTGATTTATTAAAATCACTATGGTTTCATTATTTGTAAAAAAATTACATTGGATCAATTTTTTTGTTTTTCATATATTCATCAATTTTGGATGAATAGTGAAAATTACTGCATTTTATTGGAAAAATATTTTTTAAACTAATTTATTTATATTATTAATTTAAATTTTAAATTCTATTCTTAAGAAAAATATATACATTGTATATCAATATAAGAATTTTTTTAAATTTAAAAAATTTCAAATTGAAAGTATATATATAAACTTTTTTATCTTTTGAACATTTAACTTCAAAAACACACTTTTTCATTTTGTCTGTAGGATTAATTTTAAAACTAATTTTTCCAAATAAATTAATAGAACTAGAAAATATGGGATATATATTTTGAATAAATTGTTACAAATTATTTTGTAACATTAATTTCTTAAATAGTTATAATAAAGATACAATGGGAAAAATATAATTTATCATGGTATTGGTAAAAAATTCAAAACATGTTATAAATAAAATCATAATGATGAAAAATACTTAAAAACTATAACATTTATTTTTTATTTGAGGTATGAATTAAACATTTCCTTCCTATGAACAATTAATATCTTGCCAAATATCATTAATTAATGCCACCTCAAAATTGGTGTAATTGAAATATTTAAAATTTAATCACATAAACCCACCACTCCTCATTATAAATACCACACCTAACTACCCCATTTCGATAAAAAAATCCATGATGTTATCAAATCTTTAAAAAACTCATCTTACTCACTCTCTTAACATCCATGTGATTTTGGTCTAACCAAAAGACAAAATATGAGGTCATAAAGAGTCTCTCAAGAATGTGATATTCAAGAGTTTATATTGTAGAAGTACCTATCTGAATATCATTCCTTATTCAAATTTATCCTCATATATTTCATCCATAAATTCATGGTTACTCTATATTCTATTATATGCTATTCTGTTAAATTTCTAATTTAATATCTGATAAGAACTTCTCTTCACATCTCATCTTATTCAAAAAATTAAATTACTGTCCACGTTATGTCAATTAATCACATCCATCAATAATGTTTTCTTTTTTAATTACTAACTACATGGCTGGTATTGAAACTAAATTTCTTGTTAAATAATATATTAATATTTTTATTATTACCAATTCAAATTTTGAGAAATTTTATATTAATCAAACCATCAATCTACCCATATTATGGTATATGATATCATCATTTGTGGACATGTGGGATTTCGCCTCCCCAATGCGATCCAATTCGTCCAAAAATTACATGGAATGTATTAAGGATTGTTTTTGTAAAAATATATGATATTAATTAAATTTTATAATAATATAATTTAATAATATATATACACACATATTTACACAAATTTAAATTACTTTTGTTCTTTCAATACGACAACAAAATGGAAATGTTGTTAATGTATACATACGATCGAGGGTCTCCATTAATGATGTTTTTCATATATCATTTCATATTATAATAACTATTTCTATATTTTATTGACATTATATTTATATCTAGTTTTATATTAATAATTAACTTAATCATAATAATCATGAATAACTAGTTAAATCATGCATTATTAACAAAGAAAATAGAACCGAAAAAATAACATAAAATTATAGTTATTCAAAATGTGGTAATATAATTTCATAGGTAACTCATATATGGTATTATACATATGAATATGATTTTATGACATATTAATAATAAAATTATAATTATTATATATATGGTTTTTAAATTCATGAATGTAGTCGATATGAGGTACATGAATTTCATCTCAAATTTATTCCTATGAGATACATACATTTTTCACCACTCATTTATTTTGTGTGGCCTAAATAATGAACATGATTGTATTATATGAAATTTATAAATAATTTTACGGTACATTAAAAATTCATTATATGATATGTATTTAAATTAGTTTTATGGTTCAAAATATACCAAATGAGTGAGGTTGATTTACCTAAATTATGTTTGTTTTAAAAAAATTGTTTTATTATCCACATAAATTCTTTTAGAAGGTGTATATTCATCCATTTTACTTGTTATTTCAGGAATAATGTTATTTTAAATATATTTTATGGTTTTTTAAAATTATTATTTCATGGGTGTAATGATACATAAGTCTTAAGGTTGTATGAGATACATTGAAATGTTTGAAAATTAATTTCCTCCAAAAATGTTATTAATGTTATCATAATATCATTTTAACGAAAAAATATTCTGAATAAATTTTTTATATATATTCATTCATATTTTTATAATTAAAAAATTAAATAAATTGTTAAAATATCACAATATCATTTAAATTATTGATTATAAAAAACATAATTACTTATATGGGTGTATTAATCATAAAAAGATATGAATATTTCAAAAAATTCAAGAACGTTTCAACTATTATAATAAATTTTTTTCATATGATTATTACAAATATATATGTCATTATTTAATTCATATATAGAATATATTTTTTCCTAATGATGATCTTTTTTAATTTTCTACACAATTTCTAGGAATTTTTTTTTATTATATGGTATTAATGTATTTAACAGTTTCAGGAGGCCATAATGCCTAAATGATTCAATCCCAAGAATACAATATTTTTTCAATGAAAATGATTTCTTATAAAATTGAATATAATTTCATGAAATGAATAAATAATTAAGGAACGAAATATATATTCCTCTACAATTTATTTCAAGGGATCTCAAAAAATTATTTTCTATCAATGATAACATTGTTTCATGACAATTATGATTTAATGGGGATATGATTCTAGAATACCATTCATATTTATTATATTAAAGGAATAGTTAATGATGGATTGATATTTATCAAATGGGTTACTTTTTGGTGGGATATTTATAATTGAATGATTCTTTTATAATCCATTTCATTCTATGGGTTATAATATAATAAATTATTTATGTTATTATAGAGTACATATCTCAATTAAATTATTATATATACAGACCTCTAAATCCATAAAATTTATGGGGTAACGAAAACTAATTTCTGATCTTATTACAGTACACAGAATGGTATCCCGATAAAAATTTAGTGGGTACATTAGTGGATATCCTTGACTATAATCTAGATGGTAATCAAGAAGGATCTGAAACATGAATCATGAGGGTAAATGAGAGGGAATCCCAAGTGCGAAACAAGAGCATACAAAAGTGGAAATCCCAAAAAAAATAAGGGATTAACAGGAAGCGAATACATATCCGGAACTAGGTACATGGTATTTCTCCCTTGCCAAACATCCTAGGAATATCAAGGTTGGTAGATTTGTCATATGATATTATATACTTATGTATCTTCCATAAATTCTATGTATTAATCATATGTTATACTTTAAGGGATTATTTTAATTTTTTACATATGATTCATGTCTTAAATGATTCCATTCGTTATTCTATAAATCATGAATATTTTTTTTATATACAAGGTATGATATATAATTGTAATGATAATTTTTTCATACTATTATTTTCTTAATATGCTTACATATCTTTCTTTTTAGCCTTTTAGAGTATTTGAGATCACCCTTCTCTAATGTTTACTTTAACAAATCTATAATTAATGATTTTAACTTGGAGTACAAAATGGAATGATTATTGTATGAATCATTAATTATATACCACAATAATAGAAAATTTTGTTCCATGTTCCAAATTTCACAAAACTAATATTGTATTTGGAAATCTATTTATGTATTGTGTTATGTATTTATAAAATACGATATAATGTCCATGTGTAAAAAATGAAATCATTATGGATCCTATAATAGTGATGATATAGTCAACCTTTGGAAGCATAGAAAGATAAATATAATCAGATCCCTAATTAATTTTTGGAGTATATTTATAAGGTTGACTAAAATGATAATATTAATGTGTATTTCATTTATAATTATGTATCATGATTTATAAATCTTATTATAATTTATCATGTTTTATATGGTTTTCTTTTTTGGAAAATGATTCTCACACTATTCATACTAGTTATAGTTGATGGGTGAAACTAAAAAGGAATGGTGTTATAGTCTTATTGTTTATGTATTGAAGGTGAGGATCATTTTAGGTTATATCTATGATGTGCCTCAATGGGGTCATAATGATAAAACATAGTAAGATATCTTGTCTTTATTTTTTGTACTTGTCATATATGTATACATGTTTCAAAATTAATTATCTAATATTGTTATTTCATAGAACATAATGTTATCTTTTGAAAATTAATATAAAAATACATAATTTTCATGTATGATAATTTTTAGACATAATATATATATATATAGTAACCAAACTCATTAAAAAATCATTTAGTAATCTAATGTGTTTCAAATATTTTGAAACTTTTTAATTTTTATTTCATGACATAAACATGAATTATCAATTTATATTAGTATTATATTTTATAAAATTATTTAATACCAATTATCAGTCATGAAATATAAAATTTTATAGAAGTGGTATAATTTCCTATACCCCATAAAATTCAATTTTTTAATAAATCGTTGTTATCTTTTTATGATGTTTCACATGTGAACATATATTCACAAATATCAAAACAATACTTTAAACTCATTAATAATGTATTGTAATCATTTCTATTTAGTGATCATTAAAATATAAAAAACATATAAATGTATTTCACATAAAAATCTATTAGATAGATGCCTACGGTCTTTAAAAATATTAGTAGATAATCTTAAATATGGGAAATGGATTATCTATAACTCAAACCCATTAAATCAATTGTTACTGAAAAAATTGTTTTTATTATATCATAACACATTAAAATATATATGATTAAAAAAATTTATGGCATAATGATAAAATATTTTCATCTATAAAATAATTTTAAGGAGATATTGTGTGAATTTTTTATAGTTAATTTTCATACATAAAAGATAGAAGATTTTTAAAATAATTATAAAAACAAAATAATAATAAATTTAAAAAGATATATTATTTTTTATGTAATATTTTTTATATTAATGATAAATAATGATATGTTATCATTATATTTATTTTATATATATTTAAAATATATTTTATGTTATAAATTCATTAGTTTGCTTGTATTTACATTTTTTAAATTGGATTCTAAATTATCATATGACACCTTGTGTTAATAGATTTTTTACATGAACATTGCAGTAATGACCATGAAAATTTTCTATGCACATATTGATGGTTAGTAGTAATCTGTTGTATAAAAATTTATCATGTGTAAGAGAAAATGGGAATATATTGATTCAAAAAAAGAAAAAACACATATACCTCGCATGAAATATAGAAGAGATAGGTTATAAAAATAATTTAATTAAATTCAACATTTACAAAGAATCTTATGACATAAGAATTAAATGATTTTCAATCGAAAAAATTGGTTTCTAACGTAAATACACAATAGTAGTGTCTTATATAATCACCATAACTCCATTAAAATCATATTGATCACGCCCATTGAATGAAGACATTGATTCTAACCATCAAAAAAATGATATAGTTCGAGTGTATCTCCATATCCATCTTCAATATTACTATGAGGAGAAAAATTTCTTATAAATATTGTTTAATTATAATAAACCATACAGTCATGTAATTTTTTGAATAAGAATCCATTTGTTCGAAAAAAATCATGTATCTATTATTCCAACATTTGAATTTATTTTTTACAAGGAATGATTAAATTAATATTATTGTAATGTCTCAGATATTCCATGTATATATCTTTTTAATTAAATGGGAATTTTATGAGTCTGTGAAAATTGACGGCACATGATTCTGATGCCCGGAGTTCCCGGAATAAATTTCTAAACTTTTTTTCAGGTACGTTCAGTAAAAGTGCGGGACGGTTTTTCTAACATTTGAACTAGTGTTCTGAATTGAAATCTGAGGAGACTATTGAACTCACAGAGCTGGTAGTCACTTAAGGAGACCTTCTCCTTGACCACATTAAGTTGATGGTGGATGTTAGTTTTTAACTTATTCATGAAACAATAAAATAAAATAATATTGTGTAACGTTTTATTTTCCTTGAAACATCCATGTGAATTTTAGGAGGTGGGGACCACAAAAACTAAACCTACCTTTTGTGTGTTGAGTGGTGGGGACCACAATAAGTAATCATACCACGTGAGGTAATGGAGGTGGGTAAAATCGAACTCAAAACTTCCAATTTGAATTTACGAGGGGGGGGGACCACATGTACCCTCCAAATGTGAGACACGACTTGAACTCCCTCATTAATGAGGGAGGTGACCTTTTAGTTTCCCAAAATTTTATAATTCCAACCACAATGTAATTTTAAATACAATTTAATTTTTTCCATCTTCTAAATTTTGGAAACATATCATATTGGCTACATTTTCGTTTTGGTGGAAATGGGGGAAGTGTTAGCATAGAGAAATTGGGAGAGAACATTGCAAGAATTATTCTTCACCAAAGAAGAATGATGACACACAACATCGACTTCTTCCACGATACATCTCCAATATAGGACATCTTAAATCGACGATCTTCCTTCCCTACTCACCAACTTCATCAATGGAATGAAGTAGGGGTGTCTTTTAAAATGATCAATGTTAAATTTACTCTCACATTGAATCAATCTCTTTGAGCTGCTTGCTACCTCCTTAACACGGATAGTATGGGCCAAACAAACATGGACCGACCCCTATGAAAACCTTATTGTTCTATTCTTTGGTCTTCGTGATGGTGATAGTAACCAGTTCCAGCATTTGGCACCTTTGGAACTAGAGAACCACAGGAGGCACCATGGTCGGTCATGATGAAAGCGTCAAACAGAGGGTGGTCGGTCAACCCAGACGCTATAGAAGGCATGACATGCAACCACGCTGCACGGGCTTCCATGGAAGAATACCACCCATGCTTCCCGCCATCCCGTGGACTAGCGGCCCCTACGGCTTAACCGCCATGCTTCCCACGGTGGCACCTGCAGCCGCAATGCCGATGTCATGTGCCTCGTGGCCTCGCTTCCCTGCAACCCTTGTGTTCCTCGTGACCTCCTTCATCCCATGGTCTCGCCGCCTCGTGTCCCTCTGCAACCCCAATGTCCTTTGTTCCACCCTTACAGCCCCTGTGGGCTCGCTGCCCAGCAGCCCTCCATGATCCCTGCAACCTTTGTCGTATAGCGGCTGCGGCGCCCCGTGGCCCTCCGCAACCCCCACGGCCCCTGGGTCCTCCTCCATCCCTTAGACTTGCTACCCTATAGCATCCACATCCTCCATTGTCCCACGGCTTCGCGCCCCCCTGGGCCTCGCTGCCCCGCGACCCTCCACGGCCCCAATGTCTTCTCCAGTCTCGCGACCTCACTGCCCCCGCCGACCCGGGGCCTCGCCGCCCCCCATCCCATTCGTCTTTTTCAAACCTCACTCAATCCACATCACCCTCACGAATTCATGCTGGTATGCGGCCCATGTGTCTCCCATCGCGTCCGGTCCGGACCGAATAGGTCGAGTCGACCCAAACTTGGTCAGGTCAGCCCAGGCCAGGTCGGACTGGACTCGGACCTGATACAAGATTTTCGCTCTATTGGACATAACATTGGCAACATGCATCTGTTTGAAAAACCATCAACAACACTGTAATCACTAGCTAGAGATGTTACCTTTGTTATACCCCACATAATATTTAGATAAATCTGGGATACGGTAGGGTTGGATCAAGCACGAATCCAACTAGGCCCTCAGTACAAAAAGGCTAATAACATACATAATGAATGTTCAATTGACACCTCGTCTATTCTGCTGAGACCCCTAAGACATGGCGGTCCTTTTGGATAAATCTTTGTAGAACTTTGTGTTAGTTGGAGTATCCACTAGTGTCGTCATTAGCAGACCCTGCTGGAGATCAGCATGCTTAGTGCGGAAACCCAGTAGCCAGCTGTGACTTGAAGAATGAATACTGATCCTTTGTGGTTTAGTTCCGAGTGATCCTTTGTCGGTCTACACCAAGAAATATTGTTTTTTTTTCAACACAGAGAAATGATGTGTGGTTCATCACCTAGAGATCTTATGTGAGTCAGAACTGAGTGATAATATGCGAGTTAACACCACGCGATCCTGTGTGGGTCAGCACCGACCGATCCTATGTGGGTCTGCACCTAGTGATCCTTTGTGGGTCGGCACCGACCAATCCTATTTTGTTCAGCATCAGATCCTCTTGATTGAATAATATGATCTAACATTACAACTAATATTTTTTAATTTTGTACTTATGATATTTCTGGTGTAAGCTGATTCCGTATGAGAGCGGTACATTTCATTGTGGTAATATGTTGGTGGTATTCTTCTATGGGATGTACCTTAGTGGTAGTTACCATTGCTGTACTCCTTCCTTGTGGAACAGTTGAGATTTTGGATTTTGAGTTAGAATCTATGTTTCCACATCATTCAGATGGGTATACATGATAAATTTTTTATATTTATGTGCAAATACCTAAGTAGGGTTTTCAATTGATTTAATGCCTTGTGGTTTATCCTTTGTGGAAATTGTGAGACCATGATATTCTTAGTGTCCCTACTAAGTAACATTATAATCACCTCTACATGGGATCTTCAGGCACTTGTTGCATTTGGTGAGGACAACCGACAATGCTGATCAAGGCTTAGGGTGCCTGTATTATACGGTGCCTGGAGGTGGAACATACGACATGTCAGAAAACAAAGTAGACAGGAGGACGTGAAGTGATGAGGAGGTGATCTGTACCTAACCATTTAGTTGGAAATCCAGAGGATGACCAAATATCATTCTTTAATTTTCATTTTTTTTATTTTATTTCAGTTGTACTTGTACATTTACATTTGGGCTTGTATCCCGGCCCTTTTACATTCAACACACTTTTTTCAATACAGTTGAATTGAGTTCGTATCTTGTTGTGTGTTTGGTTGTGTGTGTTTACAGGTTTCTAAGACAATGCATTCCCAGTTTTTGGGAATACGCCTTCAGTGCTAGTTGTTATCCCATAGCCTATGAATGGTGGTCATGGGGTAGTCGTGGCATGTTCCCCGACGAAATGGCTGTGACAAATTAGTATCAAATGACTTTTTTCTAATGTATAACATATGGATCTGATCATTTTAGAAAAAATAGTGTTAATAATAGTGAGTTTGGTTATCAATTTTGGGAATCCAGTGTTAGTGTGGTGGTCGACAAACCAATACACAAGGATCCTGACTTCTGATTTCCAATTCAGTGCATGAAAACACTTATTTCATCTATGTTTTAAAGAGTTTTCTTTGTGATCTATTTGAGCCAACTCACTAGGTATAACATGTTGACCACGACACACCTGTATCTTTTTAGGATGCCTCCATATAGACATCATGCTAGGGTTCCAGATATAGTACACACTGATAGACCACCGAGTGACGAGGCCTAGGTGAAGGGACCTATTCTAGTAGAGGCAAAAGAGGAGGCACTTACAGTGCTATTACAAGTTGGTCCACTAATGCCACCAGCCCTAGCAAAAGAGGGTGCACAATTCTTGAGTGCATTACATGATTTCCAGTACCAGATGCCACCCAGGATTCGGGGAGAGACGGAACAACATGTGACTGAGAATTGGCTGTTGGCCATGGTGAGAGTTTTCTGACTAGTGGGGACACCAACTGATCTTATGGTGATCCTTGTTGCCATGCTTCTATAGTAAGTAGCATGAATATAGTGGAGCTTGATGATTCAGGGTCACGATGAAGTAAAACTTCTCTGGGCAGACATCGAGAGCCTATTTTGGGTAGAGATTGTTCCAGCGACTCTTTGCGCAGTCCGCATATAAGTGCTTCTTCATCTGCAGTAGGGCAGCATGATTGTGGCTCAGTCGTCAGCGAGGTTCACTGTCCTTTCACGTAAGTAGATTGATATGGAACATCACTCATTCATTCGGGATCATACATTCGACCTTGGAATCAGGCAAGAGATCAGGGCTTTGAGGATTTCACTTAGCATCCATACACAGGTGGGGGTGTTAGAGAGATCCCTCTTATTGAAGAGTTTCTTTGTTGACAAGTCACTAGTAGCGGAACCTAGCACCACTCGTCACGTGGTGAAGTCTTCGGCACCTCGCAGTAGTCAAATGTCATAGAGGTCCAAGAGGACTAGACCTACTGATGGACGACTACGAGATTCAGGGTAGATTGTGTAGGGCACACGAGATAGAACTATCCATGCTAGGAGCGGGTTGTGTTACGCATGTGGCAGGAAGGGTCACATGGCAACTGACTGTCCGAACTGCCATACGAATGATCGACAGATGGTTGAAGGGCCACCCATTCAGAGACATATGGTCAATTGATGAAGTCAGCAAGGAGAAGGGAGACGTGGTAGAGAAGATGACAGTGGAGCTGGTGGTGGGAAACGATTCGTGATATTACCTACACCACCACTAGGTTATCAAACCTGACCACAGAGAGCAGGTGGACAGGGGTGATCTCAGATTCAGGAAGCTGAGGTCTTGACCATCAACCTCCAGATATGATATGTGATACGATCTATGTATACATCACCATATCTCCAGTACTTATATACAAATGTGGTAGTCATTATTTTATTTACACTACACTCATTCTGAGCTCGTAGATTCTGACGAAGTTGTTGGCTCGTTCTATACATCTAGAGACTCCTACAGGATAAGATTCGACAATTACACACTACTTCCGACAGTTTGATCTTACTCTAGACTGATAGATATTCATCTGTGTTCTCCTAGTAGTGGCATCGAGGCCTTATGATGTCATTTTGAGTATGTACTGGATATCAATAGTCCATCCTCAAATAGAATGTATTAGGTTCAAATTGATGTGTGTCTGTATGGATGGGACTAGGATTACTTTCACTAGAGTGAATGGTCCCATTGTATTGTAAGATGCCCATTCTCGGAGGAGGGTGCAGCTGATTACACATCAGTTGGATATTCATACCCTTAGAGAAGTTGATATGGAGATTCTGAGTAACCCTGTAGTGGTGGACTAGTACACAGATGTTTTCCCTGATGATGTAAAAGGTCTACCTCCTCGCATGGAGGTGGAATTTTACATTGACTCATACCCTGAGATGACCTTGATATCTACAAAAACATATCATATGTCTCCCACAGAGAATTTTGAGATGCTGGTATAGGTAGTGGTCTATCAGGGGAAGGGATTTATTCAGCTGAGTGTTTCTCCTTGGGGAGCCTTGATTTTGATTCCCATAGAGGATATATCATGAAAATTTGTGTATACTATTGGCACCTTAATTAGGTGACCTGAAGAATAAGTACTCACTACTTAGTATTGACGACCTCTTTTATCAGTCGTTGGGAGTAAAGTGGTTCTCAAAGATAGACCTCAGATCAAGCTACCACCAGCTCTGAGTACGGGATGAGGATGTATCGAATATGACTTTCAGATGTCGGTACAACCTTTATGAGTTATTGGTTATGAAATTTGGCATGAACAACTCTCTAGAAGTGTTCATGGGACTCATGAATAAGATCTTTCATCCATACCTTGATCGCTTTGTCATAGTCTTAATTGACGACATTCTGATTTACTCGACTACTGAGGAGGAGCATGCGTTCCATTTGTAGGTAGTAATGGACACACTCTGAAATCCCCATCTTCATGTTAAGTACTTGAAGTGTCTGTTATTGATCCAAGAGATCCAAAATCTGGTACATGTCATATCATAGGCTGAATATGTAGTGTATCTATTGAATATTGAGGTGGTACATGCTTGGGAAGCACCCAGGAGTGTGATAGAGGTACGGATTTTCCTAGGTTTGGATGGATACTACCAAATATTTGTTCCAGATTTCTACAGATTTGTATAACCACTATCAGTGTTGAAGAATAATAGGAAAACCTTTGTGTGGTGGGAGAAATTCCAACTGTGTTTTCAGGAGATGAGGCAGATGCTGACTAGTTCCCCCATCTTGAGGATTCTAGAGGAGGCGTAGGGTATGTAGTCTACTGCGACACATCATTGTACAGAATCAGATGTGTCCTGATTCAAGAATGATAAGTGATCATATATGGTTCTCAACAACTGAGAAAACATGATAAGAACTACACAACCCACGACCTGAAGTTAGCAGTAGTGTTCTTCACCTTGAAGATGTGGCAACACTATCTAATGGTTGAAAAATTTATAGTCTACCGAAATCACAAGAGTCTCAGGTATATCATTCATAGAAGGACCTAATCTTGAGACAACGATGTTGATTTGAGTTCCTCTAGGACTATGACTTCGAGATAGTCTATTCTTCAGGAATGGGGAACATTGTAGCAGATGAACTCAGTAGGAGGTCTGGTATACAGATGCTAGGTGAGGCGATAGAGTAGTTGGCCACATTGCAGACATCCTTTGTAGATCTAGATGGAGAACCTTTTCTTCAGTCTTTTATAGTCACTCCATCACTTTGTCATCATGTTATGGAGGCAGAATATGGGGACACCGATTAGGAGGCTCGACGTTCTCAGATATCAATAGGATAGGCACCTGATAGATTTTATGAAGGTGGGGAGCACGTCATCCTTTTCAGAGGACGTACCATGGTACCAGTGTCACTATAGAAGGAAGAGATGAGTGAGTTAAACACTTCCCCTCTAGTGGTACATCCAAAAGTATAGAAAATGTAACAGGATATCTGATGACAGAACTGCTGGCCGTGAATAAATGAAGCAGTTGTAGAGATTGTCTCTCAGTGCCTCACTTGTCAGAAAGTGAAGGTGGAGCATCAGGTACCAGCAAGTTTGGATCATCCATTAGATTTCCCAGAGTGGAATTGGTATGGGATATAATGGACTTCATGACAGGACGTCCACATACATCTAGGGAAAATTACTTGATTAGGGATATCGACGATCGACTCACCATGTTTTACAACTTCTTACCAATCAGAGAGCATAGTTCAGTAGAGAGCTTGGGATTTCTCAACGTGAAGGAGATTGTGCAGATAAAAGAGATACCCATGAAGATAATCTTAGATCATGATGCATGTATCACTTCTCGGATTTTTATGGGGTTACCAGAGGCTTTCTTGATGCAGCTACATTTGAGCACTGCCACCCATCCTTAGAAAGATTGATAGACTGAGCGAACTATTCAGACCATCAAGGACATGTTGCATGCTCGTTTCCTCAACTTCAGTCACAACTGGGAGGATCACTTTCCCTTGATAGAGTTTTCCTACAACAACATCTATCACTCCACCATTGGGATGGCACTTTTTTAGGTGTTGTACATGCAACATTCTAAATAAACTTTGTGCTGGACTAACCATGGAGAGTCAACACTAGTGGGACCAGAAGAGGTATATACTACCAAAGGGATTGGTGTAGATCATCCAGGAGCAGATGAAGACTGAATAGAGCAGGAATAAGTCGTATTCTAACAACAGAATAAGACCTTTGGATTTCAAGGTTTTTGACCATGTCTTTCTATGGGTCTCAAATGAAAATGGTATGTGGAGATTTGGATGAGGCGTCATGTTATCTCTGAGGATCATCAGACCCTTCTAGGACCTCAATAGTGTTGGCGAGGTGGCATATGACCCAGCTCTTCCACCTCAGTTGCACCTACTGCATAATGTCTTCCACTTATCCTAGCTGAGGAGATACGTACATGACCCTTGCCATGTCATCGACCATGGAGAGCTAGACGTTAAGGATGGGGCGACTTTAACGGAGGTTCCAGTTGAGATGGTCAATCGACAAGAGCGGGACCTTCGTGGGTGTTTGATACCTCTGGTGCATGTTCGTTTGCAGCACGAAATCATCTAGGAGAGAACATGGGATTTTGAGGCTCAAATTAATTCTTAGTACCCCCACATGATTTCTTAGTTTTGAGATGAGGAATAAGAGGGTGTAAATCCCTGGGTTGGGGAGAATTTAATGACCTAAACATTCCATTTAATTATTTTTTTAAATAGGAATTTTAAAATTCCATAAAAATTTACAACACGTGATTCCAAGGCCTGGAGTGTCCAAAATGAATTTTTCAACTTATTTTTAGGTATGTTCAGTAAACGTGTGTGTGGTTTTTTCTATCTTTTTAACTTTTTCTCTGAATTTAATCCTGAGGGAATCGTTTAACTCGTAGCATAAATTTTTTATTTAGGATACATCCATCTAAATCACAGTAGGACGAGAGTGGATGTCATTTTTTCACTTATTCATGAAATAGTAAAATAAAATAAAATTTTGTAACATTTAATTTTTTTCGAAACTCCAATGTGGATTTTAAGAGGTGGAGACCACGAGAACTAAATCTCCCATTTGATTTTTGAGAGGTGGGGACCACCAGAACTAAACCACCCATGTGAGGTTATAAAGTTAGGCACCACCAAACCTAAAACCTAAAATTTTAATTTAGTGGTGGGGACCACCCGAACCCTCTTAATATGAGAAACCTCTTGAACACCCTCTTTAATTAGAGATGTGACCATTAGGTTTCACAATAATTATTTATACCAACCTCAATGTAATTATGATGACAATTTAATTTGTGCCAATAATTAAATTGGGGAAGAATATCATATTGTCTACATTTTATTTTTCATTGAATTTCGGGAATTGTTGGTAAAGGGAAATTGGGGGAGAAGCTTGAAGTAATTCATCTTCTCCAATGAAGAACGTCAAAACAAGACTTTGAAATCATCATCAAGACATCTTCCAATGTGGGACGTCTTCAATCGACGATCTTACTTCCCTCCTCATCGATATGATCAAATGAATGATGTTTGTGTATTTTTTAAAATGATCAATGTTAATTTTCTTATCACATTGAATTATTCCCCTTGAGCCACATGCTAAAACCATAACACGGAGGGTACATGCCATACAAACATGGCTCGACCCCTCCGCAACCCTTGTGGTTGTTTTGTGTGTTCTTCGTGTTGGTGGCGGAGACCGTTGATAGTGATTGGCACTAGTGGAAATCGAGAACTGTAGCCACCAACTCGGCTGGCCATGAAGAAGATGATGAAAAGTGGGCGGCGGGACAAGCTGGACTCCAGTGATGGCATGGCGGCTAACCGCACTGCACGGCCAGGCACACTGACTGGTGACCAGCGGCCTCCGCCGTCCAATGCCCACATGGACCCGACAACCTCGTTGTCGCGTGGCCCTCCACCACCACCATGATGACTTCGCGGCCCCCACTACCTCACCACATTGAGGACTCCATCATCCCATGGCCTCACCGCCCCTCGACCCCCACAACTTTCACACTACCCTCATTGCCCCTGCAGCCTTGCCACCATATGGCCCTCTGCCATCCCTGCGGCCTCTGCCACCCCGCAGCCTCATCGCCCTTCAGTCCTCCATGGCCCCCGCGGCTTCCACCGTCCATCGGCCCTCCACAGCCCCGACGACCTCTACAGTCCAGCGGCCTCATGGCCCTCTACGGTATCGCCGCCCCGTGGCCCTCTACAGCCCCCACGGCCTTTGTCGTCCCACGACCTTATGGCCCTCATCGCCTCGCCACCCTACAACCCGGCGCACCCCCCACAACATTCATTGTCCTCGCGAGATATGCATCGTATTCACGGCCTCACGACACTTCGTGGACCCCATGATGCATAGCATGGCCTGGGCCGGAACCCGCGGGCCAGGTCGACCCAAACCGGGTCAGGTCGGCCCAGGCCGGGCCGGACCGGACCTAGACCAGCTATGAGATTTTCTCTCTACCGACCATAACATTGGAACCAAGCGTCCATTTGACAAACCGTCAATGATAGTGTAAACCCTGAAGTGAGGCGGTCCCTTTGTTATTCCCGACTTGTGATTTTTATTAAGATGGGATATGGTCTGGTTGGATCAAGCACGAATCAAATGGAGACCTCGAGACTAGAAGGACAATAACCTATAGACTGTGATTCTGATTGAGGCTTCGTCTATTACATTGAGACCACTATGATTTGGCGGTCCTTTGGCTAACTTAATCATGGGACTTAGTGGCTATTAGAGTATTGACCAATGGCTTCAGGAGAAGACCGTTTTAGAGACTAGAAAGCGTAGTGAGAAAAACCATTAGATAGATTTGATGTTGACAATGAACAGCGATCATGTGTCGGTCAGTACCGAGCGATCATATGTCGGTCAGCACCGAGAGATCATGTGTGTATCAACACCGAGCGATCTGGTGTGGGTCAGCACCTTGTGATCAATTGTGTGTCAAAACCAAGCGATCATGTTTGGGTCAGCACCAACTGATCCTGTTTGTTTCAGCACCGAGCAATCTTGTGTGGGTCAGCACCTAGAGATCCAATATGGGTCAGCACCAAGTGATCCTCTATGGGTCCCCAGTAGAACCTATTGATTAAATATAATGATCTAACTTTACTAATAATCATTTGTAAATTATAATTATGATATACAAGGTTTGATATGAGTTCGTACTTGAGAGGTACAATCTGTTGTTGTAATACCTTGGTGGTATTCTTCTGTGTGGAATACCTGAGTGTTACTTACCGTCCTGGTACTCCATCCTAGTGGAACAGTTGATCCTTAGGATTTTGTGTTGACTATGTGTTTCCTCATGATTGAGATGTTAATACGTGATAACATAGGTATATGTATGGGCATAAACATAAGTAGGGTTTTCAATTGATTTCATGCCATGTGGTTTATCCTTTGTGGATTTTGCGAGACCTTGAGGGTCATGGGGTCCCAAGTGAATATCGTTATACTCACACATACACATGTAATTCCCATTCCTTGTTGTGTTTAATGGAGATGATGGATAATGTTGACCAAGGATGAGGGTGCCAAGACTAGATTGTAACGACCCAAAATTTCATTAATGGAAAATCCCTCTTGATCCAGGTAAATGTTTCTTTATGAAAAAAAATGTTTTTATAAGATGTCAACTTCTTTAGTTTAACGTTAAGATTTGTGACCGTTACTTTTATAGCCGTTGAACATTGATCATCTGGGTAGTTTAAATATAAGGCTTTAACGAACCAATTTTCTACTCAGACAAAGGAAGCGATGGCCTCATCCAGTAGAATTGCCCCTTACAAAGCCCATTTGTCAGAGCTCGGAAAGGAGGTGGAGTCTTTGGTATTTGCCCTTGACCAAGCCCAAGCCGAGCTTCATCATGTCAAGCTCGAACGTGATCGTCTACGGGAAAAGTGTAAGTTGATTGAAATTACCACTCGAGCAATGTTATCCGAGCAACCCCAAGAGTCTGTCACCATCGCACACCTTACCCTTAGGTCTTATGCGGCTATTTTAAGGGGTTATGTAACAAATAAGTAGCACCATGTTCATGTACATTATTTTTGTATATAATAATGAATATAATTTCTAGTCATATTTGATACATTGTAATTAGTTTTTAATGTACAAACGGTGTTTTTAGTTATTATATAATTAAGAATTATATTTTATTAAATTAAAGGATTTTTGAATTAAATAATATTTTAATAAATTTTCGTATTAATATTAAATAAATTTTTATTAAATATAAATGATCTTATAATTTTATGAATGCAAATAACATTTTTATTAAGGTTTGAAAGCCATTTCTGTCAAAACCCGTGAATTTTTTTATAAATGTCGGTTTTCATTTTAAAAGTTAAAATTCACATATTTAGAAAATTATTTAGATAAAATAAATATTATTTTTGGAATCAGGACGTCGAAATTATCCAACGGTGAATTTTTCATAATTTTCTGAGACAGTCAAATTTTTGGGTAAAAATTAAATACCATTTAAATATATAATGTGTTTTATGACATCATAATGACCCAATGGTGATGTAATAAAATACCATAATCCTTATGTTCGGCCAATATGTGTTTTATCATTAAAATATTGAGGTTTTGGGTTTGTTTGACTCACTTTTCAAAGCATTAATGGAGCCCTCAAGACTTATTCAACACTTTGCCTTTTTAAATTAATTTCCATGGGAGTGTGACTCACCTCCACATAAGCAACCCTAATTTTTTAATAAGTTCGGACCTTGGCCTTGTAAAATATTTTTTTCCTCTTTCCTTTTCCAGAAACCATCGGCAAATACCATGGGATGGTTTGTGGTTTGGATTATTTTAATATAAGGGGTCCCAAACCTAAATAATAAAGAATTCTCTCACCTTTCCTATATAAACCCACCCAAGCTCCCACTTCCTCCTCACTCAAAGCCCTTGAAGTTCGTCCAACCTCTGCCCTACTCTCTCTAGAATCCTCCCAAGGTTCCCCAAGCTCCCAAGAAGCCTCTCACAAGCCTCTCTCTAGCCTTTGGAAGCACACTTCCAAGTAAGGGGTTTTCTTCCTTTCTCATTTTTTTGTCAATTTTCTTTAAGTTGTATTTCCCTTTTTATTTTCAATTATGAATGTTGGGGTATGGTTTCGCACCTCCCCCATACTGCCCTATTATTGTTTGAATGATGGGAGAACCCTTTCTCTCTCATTAAATGCCTCCCATGTACACCCGTTACTATGCCGAAATTCTGAAAGGAACTTCTCTCTCTTCTTTTACATTCAAGCAATACTTTTGTATCATGAATCTAAATTCCTTTTCAATTGTTGAGACATGTATATATATGACCTCCTTACTGTCCATTTCATGTAAATATGATGAGGAACCCCTTTCTCTCTCATCAACCTTTTTTTTGTGAATTCTTATGTCACGCCGTTACGCTGCCGAAATCGCGCCGATTTTCTAAGCCAATGTCTTTGTGTAGTGAATACCATGCCCATTTCTCCATCAAGGGTATTCACCTTTATGCACATTTACATATTTATTATAAAGTTTCATGTATGAATTCCACATTCCTTTATCGTGGAAGAAATGATTATGTTTTATGAATCCATGTTTTATGATCCATGTGCCACACTTATGCATCAAATGAAATGTTTAAGAAGGGTCCACCCTTTATAGCGCTCCAATGCATTGGGTAAAGTATAGTATCATGATACGTCATGTGAAATGAGTGTTTACTCATTCTAATTCAAGTGCAACGAGGGTTTTCTCGTGCTTCAAGTGCAATGAGGTTTTACTCATGCTCAATGTGCAATGAGCCTTGGCTCATGCTAATTCAATGTTAAGTGTTGTTGCCACATTTCCATGCTATGATAATCATGCTTTATCATGCCTTTATGTTCATGTTTCTCTTATTCTCTATTGATATGCCTATTGCCTAACATGTATTGTACTCCTCATGTTATTCATTGTGTACTCCCTTACTGGGCTTTATAGCTCACCCTATTCTTATGCATGTCCTCAGGTTATCCCATGCAATGCTAAGTACGAAGGAATGCAGTGGTCATGTAAAGGAAGTTTTCAATAAAGATGTAGTATTTCAATTTTAATGTTTTTATGTAATGATACTAAGCCCCAAAGACACTAAACCTCTTGATCTTCTTTGTTGTATCAAGTGAAGTTTTATGTAATAAAGCATGCTTAAGTTGTAATGAAAAGTAGGGTTGTCATAGTTGGTATCAAAGGATAGGTTTAGTTATTTTTGGGATTAGGAAACCCTAGTAAAGCCTTCGATACAAGACTAAGCATAATAAAAACATCCCTAAGTTTTGGTAAATACTAAGTAAGTGGTTTATCAAACAAATACATCCCTGTCTGGATACGAGCAGGTAGAGGCGGCTCTAGCACAGATGTATCCTAGGGGTAAAACCCGAAAACACCGCTTTGAGCTAGACTCGAACGGGAACTGGTGCACGACAACGGGCCTAGCTGCACTCTTGGTTACGACACTCCCGGGGGATATGTTTTGATAAATTCACAATCTTAGTATGAACCCTTATTAAGGGAAAAAATTCCCCTAAGAATATATGTTAGAAGGAAGATCATGAAAAGCCTGGATTGAATCCTATAGACTCATGAGTTAAATAGATTAAAGTTTATTTATAAGTCATCAACTTTTGTCTTTGGATTAACCTTTATGTGTTACCCCTAACTTTCCTTTTATTCCAGCCAATGGACGGTAATAGGAGAACTCGGGCTAACAACCGTTGTGAAGATCAGTGTGATGATTGTACTTATGAGATGCCCAATCCAATGGGAGCGGTAATCACGAACTTTGTCACGCTTCTCTCTCAGCTAAATCAAGTTTTGAATAGAAACATTGGTCAAGAGGAACGTTCAACCCCCCCTAAGAAAGAACAAGTCGTTATTGAAAGCTTCATGAGACAAAGGCCTCCTACTTTTAGTGGATCATCCGATCCCATGATTGCTGAACAATGGATCAACTCCATTAAAAAGATATTATCCATCCTCCAATGCTCTGAAAAAGAGAAGGTTCTCCTGGCGGCTTATCGTATGGAGGGTGAAGCTGATCAATGGTGGACGTTGATCAAAAATACGAAGCCTGAGGAGGAGATAGAGGCTTTGGAATGGAAGGTATTCCGGAAGATGTTTTTCGAAAAATATTTTCCACGCACCCTCCGTCTTAAGATGGAAAGGGACTTCCTTTCCCTCAAGCAGAAAGATGAGGAATCTGTTGGAGTGTATGAGGAAAACTTCACAAGGCTTGCACGATACGCTTCCGGCTTTGTCGTTACCCCCAAATGCAAGGTTGACCACTTCTTTGGTGGGCTGAAGCCTAGCTTGCGGAAAGCATTAGCGATCCGTGACTTCGACAGCTATGAGGAAATTGTCCGATGTGCCCTCAAGGTTGAAATGGAGATCGGAGAATCACAGGGGTATCATGGGGACAAGAAGCGGAAGGTGGACTTCAATGTTGGTGGTCCGATGGATAAATCCAACGGTGCTAAGAAATTCCAGCACCCCACTTTCCAAAAGTGTGGAAAAAAGCACCCTGGAAATTGCCTTAGGGGGACAAGAAAATGCTTCAAGTGTGGAAGAGAAGGGCACCTAGCTGTTAACTGTCTGCAAGAAGGACTCGCCGCTGCGACGGAGGGGAGGAACGCTCCGTTCGAACCTCAACACGTTGTTCAATGCTTCAAAAGCAAAGAACCGGGTCATTTTGCGAATCAGTGCCCTAATCCAAGGGTTATCGGAGGCAATCAACAACCTCCAAGACAGCAAGGAAGAGCTTTTTCCATCACTTCTGCCGAAGTGAACCCCGACAACGAAGTGGTGACAGGTACGCTAGTTATTCATTCAAGAATAGCAAATGTACTTTTTGATTCAGGTTCTACGCATTCTTTTATATCTCAAAAGTTTAGTAGAACAATCCCTGCACCACCACAAATCAAGGAAGTAAAGATGTCGGTGAGTACGGCAAATGGGGCAATCATTGCATCCAATGAGTATAAGTCCTCCCCTATTATAATATGTGGATTGAATTTCCCAGCGAACCTCTTCATACTCCCTTTGGTGGAATTTGATGCAATTCTTGGCATGGATTGGCTTTCCTTATATAGAGCCAACATAAATTATCGGGAGAGGGAAATCACACTCCATATGGAGAATCGACCCCTGATTCGTTACAAGTGTCAGGAGGAAGATGAATCTCCTTTAGCTCCATCATCTCAAGCATGGATATTACTACCTTATGAGAACGCATATCTGGCTCAGATGATTGATTCCATGGAAGAAACCACCCTTGAAGAAATGCCTATTGTGAGGGAATTCGCTGAAGTATTTCCCGAGGAACTTCCTGGTCTTCCTCCAAGAAGAGATGTTGAGTTCTCAATTGAACTTATACCTGGGGCGCTACCAATATCCAAGACTCCATATAGAATGGCTGTGGTTGAGCTTGAAGAACTGAAGAAACAACTACAGGAGAATCTGGATAAATGGTTTATACGCCCAAGTGCATCACCATGGGGTGCACCAGTCCTCTTCGTCAAGAAGAAGGATGGGTCAATGCGGCTTTGCATCGATTATCGTGAACTTAACAAAATCACGATAAAGAACAAGTATCCTCTCCCAAGAATCGATGACTTGTTTGATCAGCTACGTGGAGCACAATACTTCTCCAAGGTCGACTTGCGGTCGGGATATTATCAAGTAAGGGTGAAGAAGGAAGATATCCCCAAGACTGCTTTTCGTACAAGGTACAGGCACTATGAATTCATAGTAATGCCATTTGGACTCACCAATGCTCCAGAAATATTCATGGACTTGATGAATAGAGTCTTTAGAGATTACCTAGATAAATTTGTGGTAGTCTTTATAGATGATATTCTAATATACTCCAAAACCAAGGAGGACCATGAGGAGCATTTAAGAACTGTACTGGAGACTTTGCGCAAGGAGAAGCTCTTTGCCAAGTACAGAAAGTGTGAGTTCCGGTTGAATTAGGTCTCATTCTTGGGCCATATCATCACAAGCAATGGGATATCTGTGGACCCCTCCAAAACAGATGCAATTGAGGGATGGCCGAGGCCAACATCGGTAACTGATATCCGTAGCTTCTTGGGGTTAGCTGGATATTATCGATGATTTGTGAGAAACTTATCACGATTGTCCAACCCTCTTACCAAGCTAACTCGAAAGGGAGTAAAGTTTGATTGGAGTGATGAATGCGAAGAAAGCTTCAAGGAGTTAAAAAGGAGGCTTATCACTGCACCTGTGCTCCCTTTACCCACAAGTGGGGAGCTTTTTTTGGTATTCAGTGATGCTTCGAAGAAGGGATTAGTATGTGTGCTGATGCAGAATGATAAAGTGATATCCTATTCCTCAAGACAGTTGAAAATCCATGAGCGAAACTATCCAACGCATGATCTAGGGTTGGCGGCGGTAATATTTTCCTTGAAAATCTGGCGGCATTATCTCTATGGAGAGAAATGTGAGATATATACTGACCACAAGAGTCTTAAATATATATTCACATAGAAAGAGCTTAATATGCACTAGAGAAGATGGATAGAGCTCATAAAGGATTATGACTGTTCAATACATTACCACCCTGGGAAGGCGAACAAGGTGGAGGATGCCCTAAGTAGAAAGGATCCAGTAATTCTATCAATGATGAGAATTGAGAAGGATCCAATCTTCTTAGACTTGATGAATATGGACGTGGGAATCATAAAGAAGGGAACATCATCAATCCTTTCACAAATGATTGCTCAACCATCTCTTTTGGAAAGGTTAAAGGATGCTCAAAAGGATGATGCGAGAATCCAAGAAAAAGTGGAAGCTATCAAAAAGGGAAAATCCTCAGAGTTTAATGTTAATGAAGAAGGAATTGTGCGGTTTGGGAAAAGACTATGTGTCCCGTCATGTTCGGAGCTGAAGAAGGAACTTTTGGATGATGCACATAGTTCAAATTTCTCTATTCACCCAGGGAGCACAAAGATGTATCGAGATCTCCGAGAAAACTTTTGGTGAGATAATATGAAGAAGGAGATCGCCGAATATACATCATAGTGCCTGGTGTGTCAGCAAGTGAAGGCAGAGAGGCAGAAGTCTAAGGGGATGATGCAACCATTGCCCATACCAGAATGGAAATGGGAGAACATCACCATGGACTTCATCACTGGACTTCCAAGGACATCCAAAAGCAACAATGAAATCTGGGTTATTGTGGATCGTCTTACAAAGACTGCACACTTCATTGCTATTCGAGAGGATTTCTCTTTGGATCAACTGGAACGGATATATATCAGGGAAGTGGTACGGTTGCATGGAGTACCACTATCTATTGTGTCTGACCGAGATCCAAGATTTACCTCTAAGTTTTGGAAGAGTCTTCAACATGCTCTGAATACTGAACTGAACTTTAGTACGGCCTATCATCCTCAAACTGATGGCCAATCCGAGCAGACTATCCAAACAGTTGAGGATATGTTGAGAGCGTGCTCAATGGACTTTAAAGGAGGATGGGATCAACATCTTCCTCTGGTTGAGTTCTCTTATAATAATAGTTTCCACTCGAGCATCCAAATGGCACCATATGAAGCCCTGTATGGGAAAAGGTGTAGAACACCGGCATGTTGGGATGAGGTCGGTGAACGTAAGCTGCTTGGACCAGAAATGGTCGAAGAAATGGTGGAGAAGGTGAAAACCATTCAGCAGCATATCAAGGCAGCCCAAAGTCGACAGAAGAGTTATGCAGATAATCGTCGACGAGACCTTGAGTTTAAAGTTGGAGACATGGTGTTTTTACGCATATCTCCGTGGAAGAAGGTCATGAGGTTTGGAAAGAAAGGGAAGTTAAGTCCAAGGTACATCGGCCCCTTTGAGATTCTTGATCGTGTTGGGGCTGTGGCCTATCGACTAGCACTTCCACCTACTATGGCCAAGGTGCATGATGTCTTCCATGTATCCCTCTTATGGAAGTACATACCAGACCCTTCACATGTACTCTCTTCTGAGGTGGTACAATTAGAAGACGATCTTTCTTATGAGGAGCAACCAGTGAAGATCTTGGATCGTAGAGAAAAGGTTCTACGAAATAAGACAATTCCCCTCGTCAAGGTGTTGTGGAGAAACCACAAGTTTGAAGAAGCAACTTGGGAGTCGGAGGATATGATGAAGCTAAGTTACCCACATTTGTTTTAGTGTGGGAAAAGGAAAATTTTGAGGGTGAAATTTCTTAAGGGGGGAATGTTGTAACGACCCAAAATTTCATTAATGGAAAATCCCTCTTGATCAAGTTAAATGTTTCTTTATGAAAAAAAAATGTTTTTATAAGATGTCAACTTCTTTAGTTTAACGTTAAGATTTGTGACCATTACTTTTATAGCCGTTGAACAGTGATCATCTGGGTAGTTTAAATATAAGGCTTTAACGAACCAATTTTCTACTCAGACAAAGGAAGTGATGGCCTCATCCAGTAGAATTGCCCCTTACGAAGCCCATTTGTCGGAGCTCGGAAAGGAGGTGGCGTCTTTGGGCTTTTCCCTTGACCAAGCCCAAGCTGATCTTCATCAAGTCAAGCTCGAACATGATCGTCTACGGGAAAAGTGGAAGTTGATTGAAATTACCACTCGAGCAATGTTATCCGAGCAACCCCAAGAGTCTGTCACCATAGCACACCTTACCCTTAGGTCTTATGCGGCTATTTTAAGGGGTTATGTAACAAATAAGTAGCACCATGTTCATGTACATTATTTTTGTATATAATAATGAATATAATTTCTAGTCATTTTTGATACATTGTAATTAGTTTTTAAAGTACAAACGGTGTTTTTGGTTATTATTTAATTAAGAATTATATTTTGTTAAATTAAAGGATTTTTGAATTAAATAATATTTTAATAAAATATTATTATTAATATTAAATAAATTTTTATTAAATATAAATGATCTTATAATTTTATGAATGCAATTAAAATTTTTATTAAGGTTTGAAAGCCATTTCTGTCAAAACCCGTGAATTTTTTTTATAAATGTCGGTTTTTATATTAAAAGTGAAATTTCACATATTTAGAAAATTATTTAGATAAAATAAATATTATTTTTGGAATCAGGACGTCGAAATTATCCAACGGTGAATTTTTCATAATTTTCTGAGACATTCAAATTTTTGGGTAAAAATTAAATACCATTTAAATATATAATGTGTTTTATGACATCATAATGACCCAATGGTGATGTAATAAAATACCATAATCCTTATGTTCGGCCAATATGTGTTTTATCATTAAAATAATGAGGTTTTGGGTTTGTTTGACTCACTTTTCAAAGCATTAATGGAGCCCTCAAGACTTATTCAACACTTTGCCTTTTTAAATTAATTTCTATGGGAGTGTGACTCACCTCCACATAAGCAACCCTAATTTTTTAATAAGTTCGGACCTTGGCCTTGTAAAATATTGTTTTCCAATTTCCTTTTCCAGAAACCATGGGCAAATACCATGGGATGGTTTGTGGGTTGGATTATTTTAATATAAGGGGTCCCAAACCTAAATAATAAATAATTCTCTCACCTTTCCAATATAAACCCACCCAAGCTCCCACTTCCTCCTCACTCAAATCCCTTGAAGTTCGTCCAACCTCTGCCCTACTCTCTCTAGAATCCTCCCAAGGTGCCCCAATCTCCCAAGAAGCCTCTCACAAGCCTCTCTCTAGCCTTTGGAAGCACACTTCCAAGTAATGGGTTTTCTTCCTTTCTCATTTTTTTGTCAATTTTCTTTAAGTTGTATTTACCTTTTTATTTTCAATTATGAATGTTGGGGTATGGTTTTTCACCTCCCCCATACTTCCCTCTTATTGTTTTAATGATGGTAGAACCCTTTCTCTCTCATTAAATGCCTCCCATGTACACCCGTTACAATGCCGAAATTCCGAAAGGAACTTCTCTCTCTTCTTTTACATTCAAGCAATACTTTTGTTTCATGAATCTAAATTCCTTTTCAATTGTTGAGACATGTATATATATGACCTCCTTACTTTCCATTTCATGTAAATATGATGTGGAAACCCTTTCTCTCTCATCAACTTTTTTTATGAATTCTTATGTCACGCCGTTACGCTGCCGAAATCGCGCCGATTTTCTAAGCCAATGTCTTTGTGTAGTGAATACCATGCCCATTTCTCCATCAAGGGTATTCACCTTTATGCACATTTACATATTGATTATAAAGATTCATGTATGAATTCCACATTCCTTTATCGTGGAAGAAATGATTATGTTTTATGAATCCATGTTTTATGATCCATGTGGCACACTTATGCATGAAATGAAATGTTTAAGAAGGGTGCGCCCTTTATAGCGCTCCAATGCATTGGGTAAAGTATAGTATCATGATACGTCATGTGCAATGAGTGTTTACTCATGCTAATTCAAGTGAAACGAGGGTTTACTCGTGCTTCAAGTGCAATGAGGGTTTACTCATGCTCCATGTGCAATGAGCCTTGGCTCATGCTAATTCAATGTTAAGTGTTGTTGCCACATTTCCATGCTATGATTATCATGCTTTATCATGCCTTTATGTTCATGTTTCTCTTATTCTCTATTGATATGCCTATTGCCTAACATGTATTGTACACCTCATGTTATTCATTGTGTACTCCCTTACTGGGCTTTATAGCTCACCCTTTTCTTATGCATGTCCTCAGGTTATCCCATGCAATGCTAAGTACGAAGGAATGTAGTGGTCATGTAAAGGAAGTTTTCAATAAAGATGTAGTATTTCAAGTTTAAAGTTTTTATGTAATTATCCTAAGCCCCAAAGACACTAAACCACTCGATCTTCTTTGTTGAATCAAGTGAAGTTTTATGTAATAAAGCATGCTTAAGTTGTAATGAAAAGCAGGGTTGTCATATAGATTGTGCCCTAAGATGGAGCATATGGTGTGTTGGAACACGCTGGAGACATGCAGATGTGGACTGCTGAGTAGGCGATATGTACCTACCCTTTAGATAGGAATTCCTTAGGACATCCAAATAGTTTTCTTTCTTTTTCTTCAGTTGTATTGTATTTTAATTGTACATGTACATTTAGAGTTGGACTTGTATCCCATCCATTTTACATTCCGCAATCTTTTTTCTATAATGTTGTCTTGTGTTCGTGTCTTGTTGTGTGCTTCATTGTGTGTTTTTACTTATAATAAAGGCAATGCCATCCCAATTTTTTGTTATAAGCCTTCGGTGCTGGTACCCAGCCCCTAGCCTATGGAAGGAAGACATGGGCTAGTCACAACATTTGCTCAGGGGAACAGGTCATGATAATTAGAATGCACCATTACATATTTGATATGGTTGAGTTTATGAAAATGTAAATGGTAAATATTTCTGGAAGATACATTTCTATAATTGATGAGAACAAATAAAAAATGAAGAATTACCAATTTATAACTGAAGATTAATTTAGATAATATTCATGGTCCAATAGTGAAATGTGTAAATTTAATTATTCTAGTGTATTCAAATATTGTTCGAATATTTAATATCACCTCTGGGTACTTGGTGAGATTAATGATATTCAATTTTATATGTCATAGAATCCATCTATTGTGTTTATGACACAAGAAATCTAGTAGATATTATTCATACACTAATGGATTTGAATTGGAAAATCATTGGTGTTGATTAAAGAATACATGATTTCATGTATATATGATTTTAATTTTACATAGATTGTGTAGGAAAAATTTTTATTTTATATTTTATATTATTTTAAATCTACATTGTTCGACATTGATCGGATGTTGGAAAATATACATGTTCTAAGTACATTATGTTTATAAATAACAACAATTTAATATAAAATGTGTATTTATGTATTGACCTATATCTCTATATATGATCATGATGTTTTCTGATAAATTATGTGAATAATAATTTTTAAAATTTGTGGTATCATATTACAATTTAACATAAAAACATATATAACATTTCATATTATTCTAGGTGAAATTGATAAAAATCAAAAATTATTATTCTGGTGATAAAATATATTAAATTCAATTTATTATTTTATTATTATCCTCAAGATTGAAAAATAACAATCACCTTTAAATTAATATGATTCAAGTAGTTCTATTTAGATTTTCATTCAAGTATAATGAATAGACACTCCAGGACAATGCAAAGAAGACACACCATAGGGATCAATGAAATGATAATGCACACAATATGGTGTAAATTTATAGACTATATTCATTATCATTATAGGTGATTAAAATATTTATTAATTAAAAAATATGAAAATAATGGTAACTAAATGTTTTCACTAGGCTTTTAAAACAATAATTCAAAATGTGAATGCAACAATCCAATTTATGGCATTTCATCGAGCTCGATGAATATCATAGAATAGAAATATAGTATACTATTAGAAATAAATCGTAATATTGATTTTTTTCATTTGTAAATTCTTCCAACGAAAAATATAAAATCACATCAATTTCATATTCTTGGTATCATGTCTTCATTATTCAAGAAGAACTTATATTAATGGATTTTAATATATATATATCATGTAGAATATGATTTGAAATTTTAAATATAACTGTAAAATAAAAACTAAGAGTATTAAGGGGATTTATATATTTGTTGGGATTAATAATTGAATGACTTATAATATTTAAATGATCCATCCATATTTTATGATGTTGTCATTATATGAAATAGGGAAATGTTATTAATGATGTATTTAAAATAATAAATATAGAAGGATATGGAGACATGTATGGATAACCATTTGACCATTATTTAATAATAAATGAATATTTTATATCATATAATAGTACATAATGTACCTGGATTCACTCTTGGATATTTCGATATATAAAACTAAAATGATAATGATACAAAAATTACCACTTATGTATTGAATATGAAAAATAAAGGAAAAAAATTAACCACTTCCTTCTACCTACGGTATTAGAATATATATAGGATATCTAGTGAGAAATATTATTAATCAATCACATATAAGGGATGTTCATAAATAAATTCTAAGGAGGATGAATATCATATATGGAAGAAGACAAACACATGTACAAATTAATAGTTCAAAAGGACCATTGATGAAATTTCTTGATATTTATTGTAGGTTCCATACAGCGGTGTCTAGATGAACATGAAAAGATGGATTAACTAGTTAGATAATATTATAAATAACTCACTGAAAGGTAGTTGAAACATTCAATCGATGAATTGAAACTATTAAATGTTTTGTATATGTAGTTGAAAAATGGATCATAATTTTATTTGGGTATATCGTGTATATTATAATCACAAAATTCATTGTAGAGAAATTGGGACTCAAGACAAAACATGGACATTTAAAAGATAATGGTTTCATAACCAAACCATGTAAACCCCATCATATATAACCTTTTATATCATGTATATTTTATAATGTATAAGGGATTAAAATAAAGATGCATCTAACCAATAATTGGATAATAAGGATGAATTATCACAGATTAATTTTATTTTAAAAAAATGGATAATAGTGCAAATGTTTGTCTGGTTTTCATCATTTTTTGATTATTTCAATTACCTCTTAAACACTTAATTATTTTTGATTAATTTTTTATTATTAAAATTATCTATATCCACAAAATTCAATTGATCAGTGATCCTAATAATACTATATGACTATATATTTTTATCCTCTTTTCCCAATTCATCACTTATGTTTACCTATATAGATATTATCATATTTGGTTAACTATTATTTTACATTTTTTTATTTTTAATAGGATGTTTTAGTATTAATTTTATGATGTGGGGTTCTATAAAAGAAACTTTCATGAATTAATCCTTTAATAACCCAGATGAATTTTGAGGGTAAAAATCATTTTAAGGGGGTAGAACATAAAAACCACAGATTTTGGGAAATATTTTTTTATAATTAATTAATTTATTTGGATAGTTTTTATTTCAAACAATTTTGAATAAAAATTAATTAATATGAATATTTTTTGATATATTAAACACAATGATCTCTTCTTTCTACATGAAATACAAGAATCTCTTGTAATATTCAAAACCAGGTTTTAGATTTTTTTTAAAACACAATGTCAAGTTCATCTGATTACATTTCATACCAGAAATAAAGTGTTTCAATAAAAAATAATATATTATTAAAAATATTAGTATTTAATATATACTACGATATAACCTAGTTGTTAAATTATTATTTCTGAATAGTACTAACTAGCATAGGAAAATATATGGTTTATAATATAAATTCAATGGATTCAAATTAATTAGTTATTAAAATATATACCATTGGATTATAATCAATATATATTATGCTCCCAATGTAACCTGGAATTATAAAATTTATTAGTGATTTATATTAATGAATAATATATTATATAAATGAAACAAAATTTTTTTTAATGTAATATAATATGTTTTATTTTCAAAAGATATGAACAACCCCATTTTTATTAATAAAACCTTATATTTCTCAAATGGTTATTTTTACCAACTTTTAATTGAGATAAAATTTTAAATCCAATTTTCAAATGTTTTATATAATATATTTTATAATATATTTTTCATTATTTAAATTGTTTTTCCTAAATTTACAGTAGTTCAAATTTTTGTAATTATCTTGATTAAAGTCATTTTTTATGAAAAATGAATAGTGCTGAATTTAATATGATTTATACATATTTACATAATTAATTTATAATGATAAATGAAATTATAAATTATTCTCTATTATATGTAGTTCAATAATAAATCCTTGAAAAAAATTTACTTGTTGGAAACAATTTGACATTGAAATATGATATAAAATTATTTTACTTCTAAACATTTCACATTCAATATAATGTTTTTCATATATCATATGTGATAATATTAAATATGGTTTTTATAGTTATGAGGATTTTATAAGGTAAAACATATTTCATATTGTTAATTATAAGTTCAATATTATGTTTCAAAAGATATTAATTTTCTTGTATAAATATCTAATGACAGTAAAAAAAATTACGATAGGTTATAAAATGAAACATATTAATGTTAAAAGGTTAGTCACATAAAATAACTAAAAAATAGAAAATATAATTGTTCATTTTAGTGTGGATCGACCATATAAATCAGACACAATAATAATTCAAAGGTAACATCATCAGTTTTAATGCCCAAAAATATTGGTTGGATTAAAAACTAAAATATTATTTATTTAATCACATAAACCCATGTCTCCAAAAGTGTAAATACCATTATTAAACACCACAATTATATCAAATAATCCATATTGATCCTAAAATATATTACTAATACTCTCATGATCACACTCCCAACTACCATTTTCTTATCTTCTAACTAAAATAAAAAATCAATGGTCGACAAGGGTTTTTCAAAGTTGTTATATTATATTAATAATTTTCAAAATTTACTAATATTATTTTATTTTATTCTTCCACATTCTCCTTACCTACCTCACACATAAATGATTAATAACTCTAGATTAATGTACATACTAGACAGTTATTTTTATTTTGGAATATTCTATATTAATTTAATTTTTCGCCAATTCTTATTCAATGAAACAAAATTGTTGTCCATGTTATGCCAATTAGCTACCTTCGAGAACAATGTTATTGTTATTGTTAAAAAATAACCTTCATGGATGCTAATAAAACAATTTTTATTACTAAATTGTATATTAATATATATTATATAACATTTTTTTTGGAAATTTTATATTATAAAAGCCGTCATGATTTCAATACTGTAAATATATTATAATTTCTTTTGTGGACTTATGGGCTACATCCTCATCAATGTGATGTAATTCAGTGTCAATTAAAATGGAATGTAATAGAACTATTTATTAAAAATATATGTTATTAATTACATATCAATACATATTTAATGATAATATATATATATACATACCTACATATATATAATTCATTTTCATTTATTCTTTCAATGTGACAAGAAACTGAAAATATCATTCATGTTGTTGACGCTCCGTTCTGTCATAGAGTCTAAACGACTGAAAAAGAGGAATACCAAATCATAATGTGATTCATCCTTTGAAAAACATAAAAAATTGACAATGGAATGAACAATGATCTACTTCAGCATGGGCCGCACAGGTTGCAAGATGGTTTTGCAGGGTACCAGTGTGTCACATTTTGGGCACGTAAGTGACCTGCGTGCCCTATATGATTTTTTCTCGGGGTCTTCAGCAGCCTATAAATAACCCTTGGGGCCCCCCCATTTCGAGGATGAAATATTCCAATAGCCAGATTTAAGCTCCTGGTTCCGTAGTCTCTTCTGGAAGTCTTCCGGACACTTACAAGGTAATTTCTTACCTAGAATAGAAGATCTAAATAGGGGGAAGGGGACTAAGTTTTGAAATTAATCAAAACATGCATGATTAAGTGTTTAAACCCTTAAATGAAATGAAGACCCATGTGCGCTGCCTTATCCCTTCATCAGAATCTATGCTCCACTCTATTATAAGCCCCTTTGGATAATACTAAGGGCTTGAGCCAACTCACGCCCAAGTATTACCCTTTGGGATGACCGTCGCGCAGGTACCTCTGTGTTGCGTAGGAATACATGTGTGATGAGTACTTGCGCGCATACATAGGACTTGCACACCTCTCTCTTTTTTGGTGACCCTCCTATTTATTAACTTGTTTTCTTCAAATCCACCTCTCTTATTCAAGATTCAGCCTTTAAAACCATCTTCAAATACATTTTTTTGGCATGGTTCCCTTGATGGCTTCCTTATCTGAAAGGAATTTTGTGGAACATCTCTTAAAACAAAGTGATTTACATGTTTTCAAGTCACTATGGATATATATTTCACTCAATTATCCTCATCCATTAAGATGAGAGGATTTTTAATCTAGACATCATTCTTATGAGTAAGCCCCAATTCGCAAGTCCCTTTAACATTGGCATCCTTCTCAGGAGTAAGCCCCAATCTCAAATATTCATAATCTAGGACTCCTTATTAAGAATAAACCCTAGTTCCCAAGTCCCCTAACCTGGGCATCCTCCATAGGATTAAGCCCCATTCATCAAATTCCCTTAAATCATGGGCATCCTCTTTAGGAGTAAGCCCCAAGATCCCAAGTATCATTATCCTAGGCCTCCTTTTCAAGAGTAATCTCCATTCATAATTTACCTTAACCTGGGCCTCCTTCTCAGGAGTAATCCCCAGTCATAATTTCTCTTAACTAGTCTTAATTTACTTTTTATTTTTCCTTCCTTCTAATGAGTAAAACCCAATCATATGTCCCCTCTAATTTAGACATTTGTCTCAGAATTATGTTCTAAGTTATGTATCCAAATCTCAGTAAAGCACATATACCATTATGGACTTTGTTCATAGGTATATTCCCTAATGTAAATCTGAATCCTCATCTATTTGGGCATTCATACTTACATAAACCCCACATTATTTCTTATGATTTCATCTTTCATGGAACAATTGTCTGGTTTTACCAATACCTATTGTTTCTCACACCGAGCATGACACACGTGGGCTTTGAGTGTAAAAGTCATTCTGACATCTTTCTATGAGCCATCAATCATGCATAAACCTCACACTCCCTTAACCGAACTATGTGGGTTTGGATTCCTTTTCTAAATAATGATATATAGGTATCCCATCTACGAATATAATCTTAAATCTAAAACAACCCATGTCCTTGTGAATGACAATAAACTTCAAGTGCCCCACTGAGTGTCTTTAAAACAAGTTTGGTTATAATAATGACCATGAGATGTCTATATAATGTGTTAAAGGAATCCATTTACTAACAATGACTAGAAAATACATATGATTATCTATCTATGAAGAACCTAGAATACATATAAAAGTTCCCATAAATTTCATACATAACAATCATTGATTTTCTGATCTAAATGAAAGCTCATTTTCATACTTGGTACTTTAATAAGGATTCACGAACATAACATAAATTTTTAAAGAGAGTCTTGTAGTTGAAAATAATTCCCCCAAAAAGGTGTGATGAGTCTGACCTCCCATCCTCTCAACCAATGCAAATTCGTAAGCCACATCGGTTCACAACTAATGAGCACCTACATTTGGAATGTTGCCCCAAATAGATATAGAATCATTGTATGTTTCCGGTTCTATGAACATACCCTTTAGAAAATTATTGGAATGTTTGAACATTAAACCAACAAGGTCATCCCCAATTCGTGTGTGAAATAAAAAATGGTGAACCTGACGTGAATCTATAACCATGTCAAAGTGATGTTTTACTTATTTGTGAGGAAACTATTTAAACTCAATGGGAGGGCCAACAAAAAAATCAAAAACATATGTGCTCATCCAAAAGATGTAGTGGATGAACTTATCTTGATTATGTTTGTCATATCAAACATGCACTCATTTCCAAGATCTTCTGTGTTACAGAAATGACTTCTCTAATGTTCACTCTGCTGAATACCTCTACTGTGAATGACTCTACTACTACTCTTGTGGGATAGTCGTCCGCTATAAGGACGTCATCACCTACTCAGCATCTTAAATTCTAGGTATCAAATGCACTCGTTAAGTAATACCATCAAAATGGAACTGTTACGATTTTGAAGGTTTCTTGACAAGCCCTCCATGTCAATAATTCACCCTGGTTGTCCGGACAGCGACGACCAACGATCAAGAAGCAGCTGATGCTAACCACCGTCTCTAACCATTTCAGGTTGTTATCACCAGAACACAATCACTAGTCCCTCCTATGTTCAGGGGAGGTGAATGAGAATGTCAATTAAGGACTTAATTCAAGGAGGCATGAGACCTTCCTGAGGGCTCCCATTAACAGTCACCTCCAGACTCGTGCGCAGTGCACGCCCAACATGATGAGGGTGTCGTCTCCAAGCATTCAGCTCTGGTTTCTCGAACTCGAGCAGGTAAGATGAACCACCAGAGGCGACGAATGGTCAATAGTGGGTAGGTTAATATCTATGCTATTTCCGAAGAATTCCATGAGCCAAACATGGTGGAACGAAATGAACAGGCAGACACACCCAACCATTTTAATTCCACCGTCCAGCTGACTCATCTAGAAGCAACACATAAATCCTACATGGAAATTCAGGTGGAGTACTATAGACAGGAACATAAATCTGTTTATAAATCATCAGCTAGTCAGCATGATCATCTACCTTCATACAATTAAGCCTGCCAACCCAATGTGTTGACAACTAGTAAACAGGAACATACACCTTCTTATAATGATCAATCCTGCCAGCAACCTCGTCTGCCAGTATTGAAGGATGTTCATCAACCACGTTCGGCGGAAGGCAATCAGTAAGCACAAACACCAGCTAGTATTGATCAATCCTACCAACAGTCTTATTTGGTAGCATCCAAAGAAGTCAATTGGAAAGCCCCAATGACAAACAAGAGGAAGACTCAACTCCATGACCCCACACTTGAGTACTATCAGAATTTACTGACAGGAAATGGAGGATAGGAGCCGGAACATACACCCACTCCATACATGAAATGTTCATATATCCCCATTCAGGCATCTGATGTCACCATGCACATTCTGTCAATGGTGAAAGAGAAGAAGCAAATCCCTGCTCAAAATCTCGATGCATGTCAGAATATTCTAACAGCTTCAGTAGTATCACAGGGAACGAATGAAAATCTATCCCTACCAGTGGAGTGACACATTATCATATCACTCTAGAACATACACACACCTCTGTTGCTATCCAAGAGGGTTGTGGGGAATACTCCCCCATGTCATACAGACAACCAAGTCATGCACATACACCTGATTTGAGAGCAGATAATCCACTTAACCAAACTATTTCTCCTGAGCAGGCACATACACCTGCCCATAATAACCACTTTTGTCAACAAGTGGTTCCTAAAATGAGTTAGAAGGCCTCCAAGAAGAATACCCACCCATCACATTCAATAAATCAAGAACCAATTTGTAATAAGGCCTTGTTTGATGCTAGAGTTCTTGAAGCCCTTAGACAATTATCTGTTGGAATTCAAGATTCAACTCTCTCATTTCCCAATAGTGGGAACAGTAATTCTGAAAGTCTTCATCAGACACTTCCTCATGAAGTATTGATTCATGATAGTTCGGTCGATCTCGATGATTCATCTTCAGATGAGAGCCACAAGAACCCTCTGTGTGTCCAGAAGATTTAGGAGCAAAAGGGATCAACTTTTTCTGTAACACACAATGGTGGTCCTCCCCATGATGATGAATTTAGCTTAAAAATTACTCTCCGCAGTAGTAATTCACATTGCCTAGAAAATACTCCAATGGACAATATAGTGACAAGAAAGACCTGTTATATTGAGGCACATGAAAATTTGATGTCATTCATGTCTGGTGATTTACCATTAGAAGTTGAAATACTTTATCAATCAGAAGATAGCCTGGGGTATAGGTCATTCTGCGAACCACCCCTGGATCATTCATATTCTATTTTGATAAGTGAATTCTCTTCCAATTTTTTTGAATCCAATAAAGCAACAAGGAAGCACCAACTCTGGTCTAATCTGGTAGAAGAATCTTCTTTGAATGATAAAGAGGAAGTGTTGAATATGAGAAAACAACTGAAAAAAGGTGACATTCCAGTTATGTTTTTGCCTCTGGCTGACTCTCATTATGACATTATGGAAGTGTTGACGGATTATTGTATTCAAGATATTTGTCTCAATGTGTGGAAAATACATTGTCAATTGAAAAGGAAAATATTATCTTATAATGAGTATGAAAATCATGTAAAGATAATAGAAGGGTTAGAACACCAAAGTGTCATGGAAACTCTCACAGTTTCTCGAAATCTGAAGGCTGAAAAGCAGCAGAGATCCCTTCAACATTCATGACTTGGTGAAATTTAAAGATTGCACCCGTTAATTTCCAATGCTTCATCAGATATTAATATCAAGGGATCGAGTGTTCCTAGAGCACTACATTTCACTGTACTCTCCTATCATCAAAGACCACTGAAAATGGTCTCATGCAATGTTATCTCCCTTGGCCGGCCACAACCAATTGGCTTTATTCGTAATCTATGTCTTTCTCAAGAACATGCCTCAACTGGTTCTTCCCAAAGTCAGGCATACAATGAAAAATTTGATGAATTACTCTTGAATCAGGTAAATGAGAATATCGAACAGGCTTCTCGTTTAGAGCGGGTGCATCATCATGTGATAGATGTGTCAGAAATCATTCAACATTCATTTGAGCAGGGTGATAAAAGTGGATGCAGGTTGATGAATCCAGACAATTTCTGGACTAATGTATGCAAGAAAAGGAGAGATTTTAAAAAAGTCTCAGATGAGCAGGTCAAGAACCAACCCAGCTTTCCAGACTGGGGACCCATTTTACCCAACCCTCTGAATCAACAACTAGGATTCGAGGAGTTGAGAAGAAATAGCAGGAACCACCCCAGTCCATCATACTGTGGACTTTATCAAATCCTCAATCTCTTCCTCTGAGAAAGTCAGTATTATTTCGATTAGGGAAGAAGCCACAAGAGTAACAAAGAGCCGAATTATTAGAAGATTCCCTCCAAATTATGTTTCATCATAATGTTCCCAAGGGATCAAATCAACCCAAGGAATTGTCTCATCAAGGACATGGAAAAAGAAAGTATTGAAGAAATACCGGTAAAAGGGATGCAATGCGTTATGAATCAATTAATGTCATCAAAGAAATTGTTGTTGTTCCACCAGAACATGAGGCTCATTCAAAGGTATCAGATTAAGAAGTTCCGGCTCAAGAAGTTCTACATGCAAACACAAATGAAGAAGGTGTGCATACACGAAATCAAAGGCTTTCCCAGAATCTGGTTGTTCCTTCAAATAACCAACATCCCCCTCTCTAAAAGGGATCCATCAAGGTAAAGTATAGAATCAGGTTACATACCCTTCCTCTAGATAAGGCCAATCACTCCCATTAGAAAAATATTTGTGCAATAAGAGGAAGAAATGAAGGAATTGCAGAGGTTATTCCAGAACAAATTCAAGGTAGTCTTCCACCTAAACGTGTTGGAGAAAGTCATCCAAGGGAATTTGTTTCAGATACTGATATGGATCATGAATATCTTCCTCTTCTAGTACACCCTCAAAGGTCTAATCCTATGGGTCATGTGCAACAACAACCGGTGGTGTTATCTTCAGTTGCAGTACCAACCACCACACCTGTCCAAGCTCCAGTTATTCTACCTGCTCAGGTCCAAGCTCAACTGAATGTTTCTCAAATGATAATAACTAATATTGACTCATTAAAATATTCGTAGGAAGCTATGGATTGAGAACGTGATCAAATTCAACCAGAAAAGAGAGCCTAACCTGAATGGGTTGATGTGATTCAACCCCAATAAAATTTTTCATGTTCCACATTTCCAATCATTAATGGTTCCGGAGACCCAGAGCAACACATAAAACATTTAGTTTCTCGTTGTGATCCTATGATGGGAACCCCTCAGCTAAAAGAAACAGTTATTCTTAGGTGTTTTTTACAGTCATTACAATTGCTGGCCTATGTTTGGTATACAATATTGTATTCTCGGTAAATTATCGGATGGGAGGATCGCCGCCAAAGACCCCTTCTTAAATTCATCTAAAAATTTCTAAAGATATAAGATTTTGATCTTACAAATTGTAAGAAAAGGTAGAATGAAAGGGTTTCAGATTTCATTGCTCGCTGGAAGGGACAAACATGTTCCCTAATCTTAGCACTCCCTCAAGTGGAATTGTTTCCATTCTATGTGGAAAATTTATGTGATGAATTATGCACACCACTGAAACATGTGAAATACACCGGGGGGGGGGGGTCGATACCTTACTTCAATCACTCAGTAGATTGGAGACTCTCTTACGAAGACTAAGGATAAATCTCGTGTAATTCCATCGGCTCCAAGAAGGAGAATGGGTAGTGCAAAGACTGATACAATTACACTTAAACAAGCACATGTGCCTGCTTCTACATGAAAACCTTCATCTTTTCAAATGGATCCACCTCCTGAACATCAACAATAGAGGTCATTTCATCCTGATGATCAAAGAGATCAAGGATGGAAACAATTTGAGGATTTGAAAAGAAAATTTTATTCTTTCCGAAATGAACAAGTTCTTTTTTACTTGACTTCGACTCTGGAAAATAATTTGGTTCAATTTACAAGGTCCAAAAGGCTGAACAAGGAATGAGATGATGACTGTCCCCATTATTTCCCATTTCATGAAATGTTGGGGCATCCCAATCCAGACTGTTTTGTCTTCATTGACCTCCTACTGAAAATGGTCCACTCGGGTCAAGTCAAATTGAAAGGTTCTTCAACTTAGGTAGCATGTGTTACTGATACAGATCGAGATGAAAAGGGCGAGTGGCAAGAAGCCAAAAAAACATGTGCAGAAATTTGATGATTTTATGGTCCGGTAAATGATCAATAGAAATCATACCATTTTGCAACCGCAATTGATGAAACCAATTGTGTCATCTGCTATGAATGCCACAACAATTTTCCCACCATCTGAAGGAAAATCTTTAATGAAACGACCTAATTAAAAACAGAGCTATTAGAAGAATATGTGATAGTGTCAAAGCCCAATCTGTCTTTGACTCTGGAAGATTTTATGCCATCTACTTCGAAGAAACGGGAACCGTCCCACCAAACGGCACAACCTAAACTAGCTAATCAGGAAGAGTCTTCATCAGACGAAGAGTTGATCTTTGGTTCTGTTAACATGATTCACTTAACAGATACTTATGATAGTAACAGTTTCAATCTCGATGAGCCTAAGTTCTTTGTATCAAACAGAGGAATTAGAGGGAGTTCCAGTGGTCTGGGATACAATGGAAGACATGGATATCCCAAAATTAACTATTCCAATTCTACCGCCTGCTAGAACTGTAAATGAAACAGAAACTCTTTGAAGAGCCCTTTAGCGAGCTCAAAAAGAAAAATCATGTTCTTCCACACAGGGCGGATTCAGTCCTAGCATAGTTATTCATGAGGATTGGTGGGAGGTCACACCTTCTTCTTCTCAGCATGTAAATAGACCTAGTCGGTCAAATCTTCTAAAGCCCAGAGTATTATCAACTCCTATCACGATACCAAATGTGTCTACTTCCAAATCCTCAACTTCCAGGTAACCTGAAAAACCCCATGTTCATGTTGGGAAACGTAGACATTTTGATCAAAAATATGATGTCTTGAAACATTTGTCCCAAGTACCAGCCAAGTTATCAATTCTGGATGCCTTGAATCTATCATATGATCTTCGGGAGTCTCTCATCGAGGCTTTGTCATGTCCTCAAGAGTTTCAAACTAAAATTGATACAGCTAAAGTCTACCATGTAGAGAAGAATCCTGTAGAATGCCATTCAGTGATATCTTTCATAGATAAAGATAAAGATGATGTTGTCCATGGACATATTAGACCTTTGTATTTATCTAGAAAAAGTTAATGATGTAGACATTCGAAGAGCATTCATTCATAATGGTTCGGGAGTCAACCTCATCCCCGTTTGTACACTTCATCGATTGGGAGTAACCGAATCTGATTTATCTCCTTCTACATTGATGTTGCAAGGGTATGATAATAATGAACAAAAACCTCTGGGAGAAATCACACTCGGAACCCAGTTTGGAGACCTTGTATCCAATTCATATTTCATGCTGGTTCTTCCTGACATAGCTTTTGTCATTTTTCATTGAAGACTTTGGTTACATCAACATGCAACTATTTTTTTCATCATACCATCAATGTCTCAAATATTGTTTCAATGGTCAAATTCGGACAATATATGGTGATAAATCCCCATTCAAAACAAGTGAATCTCAATACATTGAGGTGGAATTCTATCACATGGAGGGTAAGGAGAAATCCACAACATGGGATCTTACCAAGGTTAATGCTCCATATGGTTTAGAAAAGATTCTAGTAAACCCATTCGTACATATGAGTTCAGATTATGTGTTTCCTATCAGTTAAATTGACCGTATATACCCAAATCCAAATACTCTTATGGAATCTTCCATAATGTCAATTATGGAAATCAAGACAGAAATCTTTGGATAAATTGGTAATTTACAAAGCAATGATGAAAGCCCAAATGGATATGTCTTCATTTCATCCGTTGAAATCTAGAAATTCTATACTTCTCCATCCAATCCATAAAAAGTTATAGAAATGTCAAAGGTTACCGATGATGTCGTTTCTCAATCCATAATCACCTCTTTATTACCCAAGGAAGACCCTTCATCATCAATAGGTCCAGAAATGGAAGCCTCTTCTTCAAGATGTTCAAATTTTAACATCTCTCTTGATCCTGGAAATTCTGCTTCATCATCTACTATACAAGTAGAAAATGAGGAAATAACACATGTTGAAGAATAGGAGGAAGATCTCAGAGATGCTCCTCCAACTATTCAAGAGGGTATCACTTCCACTTTGGATGAACTCATAGAAATAGATCTCTGTACAAAAGATGATCCGCACCCCACTTTAATTATTGTGGCCATGTCTCTTGAAGAGTAATAAATGTAATTTAATTTTTGATGAAAAATCGAGATATATTTTCTTGTAAATATACATTAATTATAGACTTTGATCCTCATGTTTCTACTCATCGTTTGGGTTTTCTAGATGAAGGTCGAGGATTCAATCAAGCCGCAAGAAGAACACACCCAACATATGCTTCCAAAATTGAAGTTGAGGTGGATAAGCTTATCAATGCTAACTTCATCAGAGAAGTTCAATATCCCAAGTGGTTGGATAATATTGACCCTTTGAAATAGAAGAACATACACTTTTGAGTTTGCATTGATTTCAGAGATCTTAACCAGCACTGTCCATTGGATGATTATCCAGTTCCGATCACATAAATCTTAATTAATGAAATAGCTGGCTTTGAAGCACTTTCCTTCATGGATGGATATTCCGGGTATAATAAAATCTGAATGGCTCTCGAAAATGAAGAATCTACAGACTTCAGAGCCCCTCAGGGTATGTTATTCTATCGGGTAATTCCCATTGGATTGAAGAATTTATGCGCAACATATCAGCGTGAAATGCATCGTATAATCAAACCCTTTGTAGGGATGTTGGTTGAATGCGATGTGGATGATTTGGTGGTTAAATCCATACAAAGTTCTAATCACATGGCTGATTTGAAAGGCATATTCCACAAACTTCGACAACATAATTGGATGATGAACCCCTTAAATTGTTCATTTGGCGTTACCTCAAGAAAATTTCTCGGCTTTGATGTATTCTATAGCGGTATCAAAGTAGATCCTAAGAAGACAAATTCAATCCTTGGTATGTTACTTCCATGAAATTTGAATGAATTTAGAGGACTTGAAGGACATTTGGCCTATATTCGGCATTTCATAGCCAATTTGGCAAGAAAAATATTACCCATTACCAAATTGTTGAAGAAGGGAGGCAATTACCAGAGGATTGAAGAATGTCAAGATCCATTCAATGTTCTCAAGAAATATCTCTTGAGTCCCCTGGTATTATTGCCACCAATTGAAGGGAGACCACTTATCCTCAATGTGAAAGATTAAGAGCAATCATTGGGTGACTTTCTTGCTCAAAAGAATGATGTTGGGAATGAAAACAGCCTCTACTATCTCAGTCGGACTTTGCTTGAAGAAGAAACCTGATATTAAAGTATTGAGAAGTGGAGCCTAGAATTAACATTGCAGCTCAGATGTTGATACACTGCCTGTAACATCCCAAGGTCCAATTGGAATCTCTCAATAACCCACTCAAATTTTCCCGTAGCCGTCCAATGCTTACAGGTCATCTGGTAAGCTGGGAAGTTATTTTGAAGCAATTTTACATCCAGTACATGTCTCAAAATGCGATAAAATGCCATGAATTGGTGGATTTATTTGATGAACATCCTACAGTAGAATAAATATCATTAAATATTGATCTTCCAGATGAAGAAGTCTTTTCTATTCAAGATAATCTTCAACCATGGGAAATGTACTTTGATGGTTCTTCTAGAAGTCTAACAGGGAGGAAAATTAAAGATCCTAAATTCAACAATTTTTTATTAGGAGATGTGCTCATTTCCCCAAAAAAGGCATTGCTACCATATTTCTTCTTATTGTGGGAAGACGGTACCAATAATGAAGCAGAATACCATGTTCTCATCATAGGATTGGTGTTGGCGCATCAAGCACAAGTGAATCACATAAAGGTGAAAGGTGATTCAGAACTGGTAATCAAACAAGTCAATGGGGATTATGCCATCAGAAAAGAAGATTTAATCCCTTTTTATGATTACTTCAGAGAGTTAATGGCGGAATTTCAAACACAGCCGAAATTTTCATATGTCCCGCGATCACAAAATGCTAAAGTTGATGCACTAGCCAATATATACACAACTCTGGCAGATCCAAATCGGGATGAGACATTCATCAGTATTTCCAGCTTCATACAATTTCACCTAATGTTCAAACCAGAACAGAGGAAATCAATGAATTTTTCCCATTTCTATACAATATTTTTATACTACAGAATGGAATACACCTATCAGGGAATACCATCTAAATGGATCACTTCCACTTGATAGAGCTAGGAACGAAAAAATCCAGCGAAGTGTGGTAAATTTTACTCATTATGACAACCCTGATCACCTATAAAATATATCTACAAAATAGGTTTTGACGGAGTTCTCCTCAGATGAATTGATGGTGAAGAGACAATGGATGTCATGAAAGAAGTGCATGTAGGAGTCTGTGGTGCCCACCAGTCTAGACATAGACTATCTGATCAAATTCAAAGGCTTGGATTCTTTTAGCCTTCAATGATACAATATCGTTTTAATTTCATGAAGAAGTATCATTCATGCCAACTATGTGCCGACTTCATTCATTAACCCCCTAGAGTTTCTCTATATAGCTAAATACTCATGGCCATTTTCCACATGGGAAATGGATGTAGTGGGAAATTATCCTTTACCAACATCCAAGCAGTTTATGTATATTCTTACTAATTCTAACTTCTTTTAAAAATGGGCAGAGACAATTCCTCTCAAAAAAGTTAGTTCTAAAAACATTGTTAGCTTCATTTAGTCTTTCATCATTACAAGATTTGGTGTCCCTCATACCATATTGATAGACAATGGCACCAAATTCTTTTCATCAGAGGTAAAGAATTTGTATCAAGAATACAAAATAAAATCTATCCATTCATCTCGGTATCATGCAGCTGCCAATAGTCAGAATGAAGCCTTCAATAAGACTCTTTCAAACATACTGCAAAAGATTGTGGATAAAGATAAGAATTCATGGCATGATAAAGTCTTTCATTCTTTATGGTCTTATCGAACCGCCACCCACACTGCAACGATGTCAACTCCATATTCATTGGTATATGGAACAGAAGCAGTCTTTCCAATTATGGTTAAATTACCTTTTCTCAAACTAGAAATTTGTTATCATTCATCTACATATGAACTATCTCAAAAGAGATTAGATAAATTGGAATGATTAGATGATAAAATATTGTTCACCCTTCATCACATCGAAGTCTATCATAATCAAATAGCATGAGCTTTCAACAAAAAAGTTCATCCTCATTCATTCATTCAGGGATAATTGGTATAGGTTTTCATAACTCCAATGATACGAGGATAGAAAGAAACTTCCCATGCTTGAACCAAAATTGGAAGGACCTATCTCAATACATAAGGTCAACTTCAATGGATCTTATTTCTAAATCTTAATGGATGGAGAACTAATCACGACTCCAACCAGTGCCATATTTCTAAAGAAGTATTTTGTATAACACTGATACATCATTTTGGTCTATGCATATCACCTTAAACTATTCACACCATCGTCCAACATGACGTTAAACAGTGACGTCCTAGTTACATGATGCTAAACTGTAAAAAAGTCCCTTATGTCTAGCAAGACATTAAATTGTGTCTTCCTTACTACGTGACATTAAACTGCACAGTCCCCAATGTCATTACTGCAGGACTTTAAATTGCATAATATTCTCTTACATCCTAGCTACATGAATTTAATTTTACAACCCCACAATGTCCAACAAGATGTTAAAATGTGAAAAAGTCCCTAACACGTCCATCTTGACGTTAAAATGTGTCCCGGTAGTCCTCACTGCATGACATTAAACTGCAGATCCATACATCCAAGCTTCATGACCCTAAACATTACAATACTTGTCCTTTATATATGAAATTAAATTATACAACCTTTCCTTTGTCCTTACTGCATGACATTAAACTGCATAGTCCATTACTAAGTCCTCACTGCATGAAATTAAATTGCACAGTCCCTTATACGTCCAACATGAAATTAAATAGTTCATCGTTAGGGTTGTTGATACCTCTTGTTTCTCACCCCGAGTATGAATCCAGTGATCTTACAGTAAAATTCAAACATAACACCCTCTCTGGGCCGCTAACCATGTGTAAGTCCAAACACCATTGTTTTAGATCATTGTTCTCAAAGAACAGTTTGATCACCAATTCATTCTTCAATTGAACTACACGGACCATGATCATTGACATCTAGGCTGGGTATGTAGGCATCCTCCTGAGGTTCATGCCCAAAACCAATCTCTTCACACTGGTTCACCTTTTTCCTTTCTATATGACGTTAAACCATACAACACTTTTATCCTATACGGCAATAATCTACAAAATTCTTTGACACCCTCACCTAAAATGGAATCATTGTTTACATTGATTTCTAATCATGTTATATTCTAAAGACTACGTGCATACATGGAAATAACCGAACCTTTATTCTTCAGTCAATCCATCATTGAAATAATGTCCCCCTTTCACCTTTCATATGTACGAACCAAATCTGTACAGAGGGTATTTCAATAACTACATGCAGCTTGATTCCCATCCTTATGGGATATGTAGGAGCGTTCGAGCATCACTCAAATCCAGCACCAAGCCTTTTAGCCTAACCCCAAATTTCACTTTCAGTCCCTTGGCTGAAAATTCCCCCTGTGAAAACATGAATGTGGTATGAATACCATAGTCATCATTCACATCAGGTTTATAAAACACAATCTATGTATTCATTGTTATAGTCCTATATCTATGAACCTAAATATAGATCTCCTACACTTTCGTCCCACAAAATGTTAAACTGTATTTCAAGAACAACGAACGGCTTGATTCCCATTCTTATGGGATTCGTAGTGAAGTCCAACATCTCAATTCAGGACCCACCCACAACATGATTATGGTTAGAATTGGTCTATGTATCTCTTTTAGGCATTGGTCAATACCAATTTTCATGTTTCACACTCCTAACCTTAAATATTTCCAGATCCCCATAATCCTCTTCTTTAATTATGGTCACAAAATGTCTGATACCCCGGAATTTTTTTCCATACTACGTAGCACATGCCCTTAGGTGGGCTTGCATAAACAGTCTACATAATAGACTTGTCAGCCAAATGATGATGTTATTTGACTATGCATCCAATGACGTTAGGTTGCCCTGCATATTTCAACCCCCTAACGGGTCTGTTAATTAATGGTATCTTCATTCATGGGAATAAGCCCACTTTTTTGCTTTAGTTGACCTAACAAAAATATGTAGGGATCCGCAAAAATAGTCATACTAAACATATTTTTCTTATACTTTCTATCATGATCTGAAAGTATTCAAGTCTATGGATTATATTTCCCTTCCCTACATTTTGGTAAGACCTTCGTAGGAGTGGCATTCATCCAGTTCTTTGACAATATTGTTGGGAAATATCTTCACCATATTCAAGTATCTCTCTCTAAATAACAAACTCTATGATTTTGAAAATTTGAATCTCCATAAACATTCACTGGCATTTTTTCTATAGAAAAGTAAATTTCTCAGAGTTATTTTGCTTGAATATGTAGCATGCGACTTTAGGAGGCCTTGCATAAGTAGTCTACATAACAGACCTGTCATCCAAAAGATGCTATTATTTGACTATGCAGCCAATTCCCTTAAGCACCCCTTCATAATTCCACCCCCTAACAGGTCTGTTAAATAAAGGGAAATTCATTCTTGGGAAATACATATTCTATTTTTTAAGACATTTCTCATATCATTTCTCATATTCAAAATTCCTTAAGTAATAGTTTACTTATTTTCCCTCATACTTGAGGATGGTAATATGTTTTCAGATAATGTTTCGAGGAATTGATTAAATTTTAAACCATTTGATCGAAGCTATTTCGACCTTAAACATTAAACTTTTTATGTCTGATGTGCATGACTTAAAACTGCCCACAAAAGACATGGGATGTCTGAAAAAATGTCAAGTCCCATCTCACTAAACATACATTTCGTATGATTTAGGTAATATTGAACAATTAAATGATTCAATGTTTGTAGGGTTATTTTTATAATCCTACTAAAAATCAAACTATTCATACTAGGACCATTGGCTTGGGTAAAATATACAGTAGGTAGAAAATGAAAAGGCATTCATAAATGATTGAAGATGAATGTATTCTTCATTGATACACAAGAATTAGAATGACATCCACAGACTAGAGGCTCTTCTCTTTTTCAGGGATTACAAAAGACTTTCAACATAACTTTTCATTTTATTTACGACATCCCGAGATTCCTTAGTAGCCTCATGGAATTCATTCATTCAACTAGATACAATAAGTGTAGCAGTGGTATATGATCTTCATGGAATAATTGTAAAGGGATTTTCTTGTGTGCGGTTTGAGAAAATTTTCTACTAATCAAATAGTTATTTTGTTTCTATCCAAGAGACTTAGAAGATGGATACATGGACTAAAGAATAGATCATTGGAAGTAAAGATCCATTTGGAGATCGTACTCTTTTCAGATATTGTTATAAGGCCATGATAATCTTCTCTCCACCAACCGGCAGCGGAAAACATTTCTGCCCATGAATTTTCCATTTTTATATCATCAAGGAACTGGAATGGAGGAACAATTTGAAAGTTCACATCATTGTTGTTTCCCTTAATGCACAACATAACCAAAATAGAGAGGTAGTAATGGAAATTCATCTCAGGCATATAGTTCTTATTCTCTAGAATGTTGGCGACTTGCAAATGACCATTCCCATACAGAGGCAAGTAGATTCTCTCTGGGATGTTAAGATGATACTTCGTCAAGTACTTAGCCAAATATGGGAGATTACTATTACAGATAGTATAGTACTCATGGCCAACAACATTCATCATTTCATCAATCCGCTTTCTAGATAGCTCATCAGCCATTACGATTCTTTTAGGATCCATTGAATCTGCACAATGGTCGAATAATTAACTCTTATGTGAGTTGATTTTTGATAAAAATTGCTATGAAAAGTAAAAAATGGATAAGGAATTAAGGTGTGTAAGTAAAATTTTGTCATGCAGGTATCACCGCGCAGGTCAAAGTACCTCTGTAGTAGCACGACATGGAACAGATGCGATGAACAACAGAAAATCAGCAACTAGCGCACCGAGAGAAACCTGCACGGAGAGAGCTCGAACTGTTCAAATCTAGGTTCTTTAAGTGAGAATGGAAGCATATTTATAGACCAGGCTGCACCCCTACGTGGTGAATCCTACACACCTCTACATGCACACTGTTTTTTTTCACCCTCATAACCTGTGCACTACCCTTCCTCAGTTTTCTTCTTTACCTCAGAGTCAAACCCTCCTTCCTTCCAGATCCCACTCTAAGGGGGACTATTCTGACACTCCTTTCTATCACAGAGTATAAACGTCTGAAAAATAGGAATACCATTGCATAAATTGATTCACCCATTGAAGAAAAATCTTAAATTTTCAAAGGCATGAACAAGTATCTGCTTCAGCATGTGCCGTGCAGGTTCCAAGAGGGCCGCACATGGTACCTGCGAACCACATATTGGGTGCACATGCGACATACGTGCCCTATTTTATTTTCACCTGGTGTCTTCAACAGCCTATAAATACCCCTTGTGTGGCCCCCTTTTCGAGGACGAAAAATTCCGAAAGCCAGATTTAATCTTCTGGCGCCCTAGTCTCTTCTAGAAGTCTTTCGAACACTTCTAAGGTAATTTATTACCTAGAATGGAAGATCTAAATAGTGGAAACAAGGCCTAAGTGTTGAATTTCAGAAACTCCTTTGTGCCTATGTTTCTAAACCCTTATGTGAAATGAAGACACCTATGTGATGCCTTATCCCTTCAACAGGACCTACGCGCCACTCTTTTAGATGCCCCTAAGGATAATACTATGATCTTGAGCCATATCTCACCCATGTGTTACACTATGGGTTGACCATCGCGCAGGTACCTATGTGTCGTGCAGGTATACATGTGCGACCGATACTTGCATGCCCATACAGGACTTGTGTGCCTAACTCTTTTAAGGTGTCGATCCTTCCTATTCACTTTTTTTCTTCAAATCGACCTCTCCTATTCAATATTTAGCATTGAAAAACCTCTTCAAAGAAATTTTTTACATGGTTCCCTCATTGGCTTTCATATCTGAAATGAATTCTATGGGACATATATTAAAACCTAGTGATTTACATGTCTTCATGTCACTATGGTTACAAATTTTATTCCTTCAACCTCATACTTTATATGAGAGGATCTTTAATCTGGGCATCCTTATCATGAGTAATCCCCAATTCACAAGTCCCATTAACTTGGGTCTCCTTCTCAGGAGTAAGCCCCATTCTCAAATCATCTTAATCTAGGCCTCCTTCTCATGAATAATCCCCAGTTCCCAAGTCCCCTAACCTGGGAATCCTCTTTAAGATTAAGCCCCAGTCGTCAAATTCCCTTAATTCATGGGAATCCTCTTTAAGAGTAAGTCCCAAGTTCCCACATATCCTTAACCTGTGCCTCCTTTTCAAGAGTAATCCCCATTCATAATTCCCCTTAACATGTGCCTCCTTATCAGGAGTATGCCCCAGTTCTGAAGTCCCTTTAACCTGGGCCTCCTTCTCAGGAATAAGCCCCAGTCATAATTTCTCATAACTAGTCTTAATTTACTTTTGATTTGGGATTCCTTATTAGAAGTAAAACCCAATCATAAGTCATCTCTAATTTCTAAATTCTTCTGAGGATTAAGTCCTATGTTATGTATTCAAATCTCCGTAAAGAACATATACCTATATGGACATTGTTCATAGGTATCTTCCCTGAAGTAAATCCTAATAGTCATCTATTGGGGAAGTCATTCATACATAAGACCCACATTATTTCATATGATTGCATCTCTCGTGGAACAACTATCTGGTTTTACCAATACTTATTGTTTCTCACACCGATCATGACTCACATGTGCTTAGAGTGTAAAAGTAATTATGAAATCTTTTATTGATCCATAAATCATGAATAATCCTCATACTACCTTTCCCAAACTACATGGGATATGATTCCTTTTCTAAATAAGGATACTCAGGTAGCCCATCTGCGGGTACGATCCCAACTTTGAAACACCCATAACATTCTAAAAGATAATAAACATCATGTGCCCCCCCTGAGTGGCTTTAAAACCAGTATGGTTGTCATAATGATGAAGTGATTTCTATATAATGTGTTAAAGGATACCATTTACTATGACTATCTAACAAATACAGATGATTCTCAATCTATGAAGAAACCCAAATACATATAAAAGATTCACTAAATTTCATACATATCAATCATTGATTGTCAAATCAAAATGAATGCTCATTTTCATACTTGGTAATTTAATAATGATTCACCATCATAACATAAATCTATAAAGAGAGTCAAGGAGTAGAAAATATTTCCCCCCCAAAAGGTGTGATGAGTCCGACCTCCCATCCTCTCGACCAATGCAAATTCTTCAGCCTCATCAGTCCACATCTAATTAGCACCTACCTTTGGAAAGTAGGTCCAAATTTATATAGAATCATTGTATGTTTTTGGTTCTATGAACAAACCTATTAGAAACTGATTGGAATGATTTAGCCTTAAACAAACGAGGTCATCCCCAATTCCAGAGCAAAACACTGGTGTACGTTGGCCATACCATCTCTATGAACGTTGTTTTTTTGTATATATTTAGTGATTATTATAAATACTTATATAATAAATATATATATATATATATGATATTTATATCATGTTTTATATTTTTTTAAATAATTAAATCATTGGAATCCAAAATAAAATGTAATAACACATACACATTAAAATTAAAATATCATCCAAAATCTAATTTAATAATAGCGTTATTAATAAATAGGTAACATTTTGTCTTTATAAAATTATATATGTTATTATAAATATGAATATGGTTCTTCAATTTATTGAAAATGATGATATTCTTATTATACTATATTTTTTAACACTTTTGAATGTAATCGAATGTGAGGTATGGTAATTTTCTCTCACTTTTTATTTATATTAAATACATTCCATATTCTCCACTCATTTCTAAATGAGGAAAAATATTCTTATGTTGAAACAGAAGACACTATAACGGTATGGGGATTCAATAAGTGGATGATCATACTCGAAGAGTATATACGGGTCTGGGATAAACTGATTTATGCATTTGGAGACCGGATAAGAGGAGATCCACAAAATCAGGTAACCGCTAAATCCTGGATGTTTTTTAGGGATATGGACTATGGAAGAATTAAATTGATTCCCAATTTTTTTCTTTAACCTTTTCTTGCTATGGATTGGTTGCTCTCATTTCCATTTTTTGTTTGGAAATGAGGAAGTTATTTCCTAGTTTTTGTTTCTCGAGGTGAATCTAGTTGTTTCGATTCTAGAATTTTACATGGTTCTTCATCAGATGATTTTCAGAGCATGAGGTTTTAAATTATACATGGCACTTGGAGTGTTTTAGTGTAAGGGTATGAGTTGGCCATCAGTTCCAAGCCAGTGTATCTTTTCATGGGACTATTTTTGAGTTCTCATGCATTGGTGGAGGACTTTTAAGGAAAAAGTTTCTAGGGAGATGTAATACTCGTTTTATTCATGGGTTTTTACTGTGCTATTTTATTTGTTTTTTTTTATTGAAATGCGGTTTCTCACATGTCCTTTAAATGATTTTTGATAATAATTTAAAAAATAATTAACCGTCAAACATATTTTTAATTGATATTTTTTTAAAATAATGTGGCATTTCATGTAGAGATCTTTTTTCATGGAAGAAAAGATATTTTCTCCCATAATTATTTTCAAGAGTTCCCTAAAAATATTTATCATATTGAATATCATTTATTAGTGTTACAAATGTATTAGTGAGGATATTATTAAATGATTCCATTTTATTCTTTCTATGATTTTTTATGTATATGACAGAATAATATTTATCAAAAAAAATTTAGCGGGGTATGTTCTGATTGCATGATATTAATAAAACCTATTTAATTCAATGGATTATGATAACATAAATGAATTATGTTCTTATGGAACATGTATGTTGGATTTCTTTCTCATATGTGTGGGACCTATGTCCCTTCCAATTCATTGATTAATGATATTTTTTTATGAGATCAATAGGGTACACTCGAGGGAATCCATAACATATAATAATAGGGTATAAGGGTGGAAATACTAAGACCAACAAAAGAGGGTACATAGGTGTGAATCCCATGAACAAAACAAGAGGGTATATTTGTGGGAATCCCATGACTGAAACCATATGCTATATTAGTGGAAATAACATGACTATAATGGGAGGATACATGGGAAGGAATACTTATTCCATTTCAATTAGAAATGTTATTATCCCATACACAACATGTTGTGAAGGTCTTGGTATTTAGAATTTACATGTTATTCTAAAAGATTATGAGTCTAGTAAAATTACATATATTATAACTTTTTTACTCTTTCATGGGTTATTTTCCTTATTTATTATTATAAATTTCATATGAACGACAAATATTAATTCCATGGTTCATGAATTTGATCTTTCAATACATTTTGTATGATAGTTAATTTCAATGATAATGTTTTCATACTGTTACTTTATTTAGATTATTATATATATTACATGATTACCCTTAGTTATCAATTTTTTCACCCTTTACTTATATTTCCTTACAAAAAATATAATGAAAATTTATTGTACAAAAAATAAGAGGAATGATGTTTGTTTTATACATTGAGAATTATACACCAGAGTAGATGTTCTTGATCCATGTTTACAATAGAAAAAAACGTATGTAGTCTTTGGGAATCAATTTGGGAATGTATTATGTATTTTGAAAAATTGATGAAATATACATGTAAAAAAATTGAAGTATATTAAAAAAAGAAAATGATAAATTGTACATAAGGCCACATACAAGGATGATGCATGAATTAAGGATATGCATGTTTTAAAATTATATAATTATATATTTAATAAGAAGAATCAAATATAGAATTTAGTTGTATTAACAATAAAATCTACATGATGTTTTTTCACAAGCTATAGAATTAAATGTGCTTTTCTTTGGATTGATTAAATATAGCATCACACGAATCAACATATCTCCTTCAAGATGAGGTAAGGGATTGAAAAAGTGCCACACACACCATCATCATGTTGATGGAGGGATAATGACCACCTAATTCCATCCTTCTGCAAACCCCTAAGAGGAAAATTGAACCACTATAACATAATCACACCAAATATGGAAGTGATTTCACTTTATAATTTAAAAGATCATGAGATAAGTTGGTAAATCCCAGGATTATTCAAATACAAAAACTAAATGTAATTCCAAAATCCATCCCACATGTATGATCAATATTAGAGATGATATTTGGGAAAACCAAAATAAAAAGTAATGTACTAAAATAAAATATACTAAGTAGAAAAAATAACTAATATCATCAACCGAGCATGTAATGTCTAACACAGTCTTCAAGGGCCTCCTTGAATCCAAAAAAAAAATTAAATACAGAGGTAGAGTATACATGTATATCCACTAGGAAAACTATATCTAACTGTGCACAATAGGTGGAACATAATATTATCCCTTTGAGAAGATGGTAAAAACTCAATACAACTACCAAGTGAAACAATGTATCCCTGCCACAGAAATGTACAATCACAATATAATTAAATTCATGTAAAGTAGTAGTATAAGCAGATCAATATTTGGGTACACCACAACATATTACCAATAGTTAAATGATTAACCATTAAATATGGCATCTTGAATATACCATGATTCCCATACAAAATCCAACTTCAATAACACACCCAAACACACACATGGGACTCAAATGGTACATAATCTCGTCCATAGACACCTTGTCCCCAATAACCATGTTTCATGCCCTGACGACACAGCATTCCCATCTAGAAGAAATGTTAGAAAACAATCCTAGATCGCCAAAAACTAGTCCCCTATTCCATAACAAACCGTTTCATGATGGATTGTAGGATATGTTAATACTAAAGTCCTTATAGTCTCCCCAGATATTCTTGAGCGGTACGAAATCAGAAGAGGGTGTGAGGAAGAAATTCAGTAACCAACCATCCATTCTCAATCATGGATGTTATAAAACTAACCCTCCCCCATAAATTGGGGGTGTTTTGAACATGGTACTCAATAATGGTGGTTTGTTTATAAAAATGACAATTAAAGGCAAATTATATATATAGGAAAGGAAACACTCATCACATGCTATGGGTTCATGAAGATCCTTCCAACTCGGAAATTTGTTTGTTGTTATGCCTATGTTCACAACCACACAAACCCAACCCATTTTCATTTAACCACATACCATTAATTTATTTATGGGATTCACTATAATTTATTCCATCACTATCAGGAAACTACTATTCACAAACACACTATAATTACAAAAAAAACCAAAATTTAGTCCCACTGCACAAAAAAAATCATATTTACAGTCCACTGCACAAACACCCCATTTTCCTAGACATCTATTCAGCCGAAGCCAACAATAATTCTTCAAATATTATACTGCATGATATTTATGTCACACCCCATCCTTAAAGCCCTACTACCCAACAATTCTCTCATACAGTACCACTGTATACATGATCAATACCATACCCCAATCCCACACACGAACATCATTTGACGACCATGAGAAAAACAATGTCATTTCTGCAACCTACATGTCCATCTATTCCATTATAAACAAGTCTATAAAACTGGGATACAAATAAAACCCCTATAAATCCACACATACAAATGCCATAGGAACTACAATTAACCCACAAACACTCTATACACTTATTACAAACCCTTATCTACAAACAAAATCCTATGTGCACACAATTACACACAACTGTTCTTCCAACAACCGCACCACACAACTCACACAATGTCAGAAAACACAATAGAACACAACACTAGGCCAAACCTAACCAAATGACGTGTGAGTGTATATATAGATCAAACCAGTAGAGTTTGTTTAGTTTTAGTAAATTATAATATGCTAAATCACAAAATAGGTTTTAAACAGTGGAATCGATTTATTTAAGAATGTATATGTGGTTTAGCAGTCATTCTTATTTCGACCATTTATAAATGCATCACATAAAATTGAACATCACTAGTTCACAGTCAAATACCACCCCCACTCATTATTTTCAAGAATAAAACATTCACAATAAACCAAAAAATAATCAATGGTAACAAATAAAATAGTTGTTTGGCATCAAAACACTACATGATCGTTATATTATTTTCCCCTTTTATCTTTTAATAATATTTACTTCATGATTATATCTTTTTCTAAGAAGACTATTTTGTTGTTACTAACAAGTAATCATTACTACAACTACCCCGAATGATGAAAAAATAAATAGGGATATATGAAATCCCAACAGGATGATTAATGGATCGATGTTCCTCCATTAACCAAAATAATGGGCCACGTGAGAAGAAGGAAAGAACTCCAAGGTAACGGAGCCGGAGGGGCTCTATCATAGGTGAACTAATATTTTTAGGAGGAATGATCTATACAAATTACAAGGGAATGAGAAGAACAAAAATAATGAAAGATCATGTCTTTGATGTGTTAGATCCTGTTTTAAAAGAAGAACGGTTTGAAAAGACATCGTCGTGAGATCGTGGTCAATATGACACAGTTTGGGTAGATCTAATTGACCAGGATGTTATGATAATTAATTATATAATTAATACAATTTGAAGAACCATTAATAATCCCGGAATATGGTATTAAAATATTGTTATGTCAAATAAAATATATGAGGTGAGAAACTGGAAAACCAGGGACAAACATGGAAAAATGAAAATTAATCAATGACAGGTGAGTTACCGATGTAGTTCCACCGATGGGTCAGATACCGATGTACCCTACATATGATGAGCCACTGCCACTGAGTTACTGACACAAAGACCTAATGATTCCATGAACTGTTGATTCCCTCACACGCCAGCACTAACACCCTCGAATCACTGATGTTAATGTCCATGACTCACTGATGCCGACTACCCTGACATTCAAACACAATGAAATATCGATCCAATGATATACTTCTTCACTAACATGCCGACATAAAAACCCTGAGTCATCAATGGATAAATATAAAAACATTATAAAATAATCGAAATGTGCAACCATTATCTCCAGGGACACCCAAAACACATGAGTTTTACAAAGGATAGGTCCTGGTATATCCAGGTCATTGCATAATATACCTATCATAATATTCTCATCCTCTAAATTCAAAACAAACCCTGATGAAAATAGGTTTGAAATACCACACCCTATGATACCTCTCATGAGTGAACCACCTTGTGTTACATGAGGACTGGTGTGAAAACCTTAACATCCTAGAACACCACCTAATCATCTATCTCCTGAACATCTATAAAAATAATAATTCCCCACACTTCCCCAAACAACCACTCATACACCAAGGTTCACAATTTCTAGATAGATTGAATATGGATCTACTTCCTCTATTTCCAACACTATCCACATCAGGCGACACTATCCCACCAGAACATGTTTAATCACTTCTGGATCGATGTGTCTTAATTAGGGATCATGTTCTCCCCTTCCCATATCCCTGAATTTTCATTCATAACTCATGAACATGGAAACCACTTATTATACATCAAGTGAGGTAAAATATTTCATCATAATCAATTTATGAATAACACAAGAGAAAACATATAAATTCTTAGGGTACTAGGTATAAATTTGTGCTTATTACTCCTAGGTACTCTACCCACTGACACCATGCCTCTATTAAACATGAACCAAAGGAAATATCCACCCATGAAACACCTTCACTTTATGGTCCTCAATTTTTACCTGTCACACCATGAATTTTTCTTCATCCTCATCATCCAAATCTATGGAATCTATGATGTGAGAGTCATCATGAAGATTCCAACAGAGTAGAAAGACATGAAATATGTCATGGATCCTCTCTAACTATAGTGTAAATTCCAGCACATATACAACCTTCCCATATCTTCCTAACATCACAAATGGTCTGACAAAACATGGAGGAATATAGAGTCTACTACCAAGACTATACATCCCACACCGAGAGGAGGCCTTTATGAATATGTTATCCCTACCCTCAAACTTCATCCCCATCCTCCTATAATAATCATATAACAACTACTAGACCTGAGATTTTTTCATCCTCTCACGCACGAGTTGAAACTTATTCACAATGATCTTCTCAAACTCTGGACCAATAACTGTTGCATCCCCATCCTCTGCCAGTATACAGATGTGCAACATGACCTCCCGTAGAAATCCTTAAAGGGTGTAATTTAAATTGTAGAGAGATAGCTATTACTATAGGAAATCTATAATGGGGGAAAGTGACATACGCATGATCCTCCAAATTCAATATCACACTCTCGTATTGTATCCTCAAAGATCTGGATGATCCTCTTGGTATGCCCATCCATTTAAGGGTGGAAAGTATTGTTAAAGCGCTAATGTGTGCCTAGGGCATGATACAATCCCCTCCAGAAATACGACATAAAACCTATATCCTTGCCTATGACAATGAATCTTGGAACACTATTCACCCATACCACCTCATCCACATACCTATGAGCTAAATAACCCACTGTGTCGGACTCCATGATCACCAAGAAGTGAGCCGACATCATCAATTGTTCCACAACTACCAAAATAGAATCACATAGTCCACAATACTTGGTTAATCTCTTGCAAATCCATCAATATGAAATTCCACATCCACTTTTGAACACCTATGGGACGTAACAAAACACTGAGAACACTGTTCTCAACCTTCACCTACTGCATAATATACACCTGGCCATAAAATCCACTACTACATGCTTCACCTTGGGCCATCAAAATGTTTCCATCAAGCCTCGGTACAACATAGTGACTTCTGGTTTCCCCTCCAAGTATGATATATGAAACTCATGGATTACTCCCTCACATGTTAACACTATGAAAATTAGATTCCCAAAAAAATACAGCTGATTCTAGATATCCTATGACCATCCTTCTAGAGAGTCACCCTAGACATTGCAATCACTTATTACTTCACTCTCTGAGTCTAAAAACTAAGACTCATCCATCTACTACATTATGTAAGACTTCACTATCATCTGAAACATATAGACACATCCACTGTACTGTCAATTTTCACGGCACAAAGCATCCAACACTTCAATTTCCTTTGATGCATTCATGGATTCTCTAAGTACCTCCATCAGTGACTTCATGATCACGGAAAAGGACATAACATTCCCCTTACATGTGGTGGTAGAGATATCAATGTCTTAATCCTAGAAGAACTCCATCCACCATGACTGCTGTATGTTCATGTTACATTTTCACGAGAAATACCTCAAAAATACAGTGATCTGTGAATAATAAAAACTACTACCTGATGAGGTAATGCCACCACAACATCAACATGAACATGAATGTTGAAAAAGATATATAATGGGTGGAATAATTACATTCATGGGGATGTAACTACCTATACCCAAATGGTATTACTCGTCACTACTGCATATGCACACATCCTAGGACTAGGCTCGAAGCATCACATAAAACCTCGAACATCACCCCGTCCTTCATCAACTGAGGCAATGGGGAATAGGCAATCTTACCATTGAGATATTTTAATGTTTCCTGACACTTCTCACTCTATATGAATTATTGGTCATTTCTGCTAAAAGTTGTAAAATAGAGATTCATCTTGAGAGATGTCATGTAGGGACCTCTGTTAATATTCATCCAGACCAAGGAACCTGCAATCCTAGACAACATTCTTGGGTGTTTCCTAATAAACAACATCTTCAACCATTAGAGGGTCAAAAACTATCCCTTTCTGAGACACCACATGTCCATGGAAGTGCACTTCTATTGTATAGAACTTGCATTTGGAAAACAATTCATATAGAAAGTAGTGTTAAAGGACCTAAAAGACCGTCTTATGATTCCCGAAGTCTTCATCATTTGACCTTTAGTAGGCTAGTATTTTGTCGACAAACAAGATGCTAATGTGGTATAGGATCTCATAGAAATCAGTGTACTTGATCCTCATGAACACGACGTGTGCATTCAGGACACCGAATATCATGAACACGAAAATGATGTTCTCACACCTCCACCAAAATGATGTATTTTTTATTTCACCGTCCTTTTTCAACAAGTGGTGATATCCAAACTCTACTTCGATCATAGGGAACCAAACCTCCACCTTAAATTGTTTGAAAAGATTGTCGATCTTATAATGGTGGTAAGAGAACATGACTGTCAACTAAGGTTGTATGTCGTATCCTATGGATAGTCGTAGTCCAGTATCTTCTATCTATGTGAACAAGACATGAGAACCCCACATGGAAACCATAGTCCAGATAAAACCCTTATTCCTTATATTTTAATTATGAATCCAAAACCACCACAACATAGAAGGATCCAATAGATATGGAGCCATCAAAAGTGGAGAATTATTGCGTTTCATTTCTATTATGAACACAATGTCTCGTCACTGGGGTAGAGTCACAACATCTTCTTGGAAGATATACCATAACTCATTGAAGACCATTGGAACTTCCACCTTCATTGTATCTAATGATTCATTTAATATTTTGACTAACAAGTCATAGAGAGGCTCCAGAAACTGGCTACCCTCCTATCAACTCTACAATCCAACAAATGCTACAAATTAACCACCCATATCTGAGATCACGACCCTTATACGGAAGAAGTTAATATCTGGGTCAACTGAAAATAATGATTTGATGCCAACGACAACATCATATGGATGAATCTGTTTCAAAAGAAGATCCCCACTAGACTAATTCAGCACCAACATCACTCATCATCCACCAAAAACATCAAACAGACTACTATGAACTCCAAATGGCATACATAACACAAAGGGAAATGAATGAATCTCTAAATATAGTCCCATATAATGGGCAAGAATAGGTGAAACAATGGATTTTGAATCTTGAATCAGACAAAGAACACCCACATGTAAAAAATTGATCGATTGTACCTTGAACATCATCTGGACCTTCTAGAAATGGTAACTATGCATTGTGAAACATTCAACGCCTAGATCCTCTACATCACAACTACCAAAAGCCTCCCTGACATTCCCAATTTGAGGTCCATGATGTGCATCATGAGGTCATCTTCCACCAAATTAATCTACCCTTGGTGGATCAAGAGATCTCTACCCCTACTACTGGAAATGCATGACCGTGAAATGCTACAGTGGGGGTGGGTGCAAAACCTTCCAAACCCCACAAATACAACTCATATACTATGCATTGGTTTCAAATAATTCCATGGTCACCACAAACAAAAATCCCCACTCTCAGAACCATGGGGAATGGGAAAGAACCATGATAAAAAACTGAAAATGTTGGAGCCAACATTCCTCTAGAGAAAACCAAGAATTCTCTCACACTAGAGACCTACTACTAACGACATTCCACTTTGACGAATGCCACTGCCTCCCATCTTGCGGAAAACCTCTAATAGACTACTTCCTTTCTACTACCACATTCTTCTTATGAACCTCTAAATATTTTGGTAGATTTAAGTTGGTAACAACGTAATTAAGTGAAGGTATGAGTGCCTCCTATAGGTGTGTCTCTCTAGACTCATGATATAAAATAGATTCAGTATGTAGAATTAGAGATAATTTAACTTTATCGCCAGTTACCATACTAACATACTCCACTTATAAAGGGATAGTATCCCATTCTTATTCTCGGAATTCATCGTCGAAGAATGGAATTCTTCCCAGAACGATTTATTAATGTAATCCCACGAAACATTATTTCTCTTCCTCTACCTGAGGTATATCATCTACTACTGATGCACTTATCCTTATATAATTTTTTATTCCAATGGAAATCATTATTCATTTATTTGTTGGATCAATTTTAAAGAGATCCCCTGCTTTTTGAGCTTACTCTCATTCTCCACGTCTGAGATGTTTCCCACGTACTTCTCCATATTATACCACTATATTGAACACAACATCTTTTTAAACATGTAATATTCCATCTCATGATTGGTCCTCCACTGATCAAATAGGTCAAACTGTCTGGCACCAACTTCTCATACAACATGAGGGTGATGTCTGGGTTCTATAGCTGAAAAATCAAACAAGAAACTCCTATGCCCAAGTAGTGTGGAAAATTTATTTTAAATGTTTTAACTATTAATTTATTATAAATTTACCATAGAGTAATGATATAAATTAAAAAATATAATTTTGATTCATGTATATTTTCTAGGTACTATACCTTGAAATCAGTGTTTCCTCACATGGTCGTTTAGTAGGTCCGGAGTCCATGAATTGGATCATAGGGGCCCCTAAAATTATGTTTCCAAGCCGGTCTTCCTTGGACTATATCATGAACCATGAATGTCTAAAATGGATTCCCTACTATCCCATACACTCATAATTGTTCCTAAATCCAAGCATCAATGTACCAATCAAACACACAAATCATTCATTTGATACCATTTGGTCACAACCTGACTTTTTCATGAATAGGGACATGCCAAAAAAATTATCATTCCCTTGAGTCCCCATGATGAAGGGGGATTAATGACCCCTAAGACCCATCTTTAATAGGCCCCGGAGAATAAAATAGAACCCTATTTATAGAATCTCACAGAATATGGAATGAATTACCCATTTTATTTATATCTGATTGGGAGATAAGATGGAAAATCCCATGCAACAACATATTCTAAAAGAAAAAGTACTGCCAACAACCATTATGAGATGCATGTTCATATGTAATGCTGATATAGTGTAGAAAAAAAAACTCCAATGTAATGTACCAAAATAAAACTGGCTATGAACCAACATCTACTAATCTTGTCACCTTAGCTGGAAAACTCTATCATGGTCTTCAAGGCCCACAGAGAAACCAGGAAATAGTTTTACAGACGTAGGGTGGGTATAAAAGTATTATAACAAAGAGAATTAAAGCTAATCATTGAAAATTGGGGGAACATACTAATGTCTCTATGAGAGAAATGTAGAAAATCAAATCACCTACAATGTAATTCTAACCAAACAAGCCTCTCTAAGGAACAATCAACAAATAACCCATGTCAAGAAAAGTAGTAGTATACACACATCCATTTTTGGGTTCCACACACCACTTTGCTATAGGCTAACTGTTCTTCTCTAATGGTAGATGTCTGGATGCTACCACATTCACAAAAACAGTCTCACTAGTAAAACCCACCCAAACACACATGGGACTCAAATCACAAAAAATACCACCTATAGACACCTGGGCCACAAAAACCATGTCTCCCAACTAAGGAAACCTAGGCTTCATCGTAATTGTAATAGGGAAATGAAACCTGGCTAAAAAACACTAAGGGATCTCATCCAATACCAACCCTTACATAAAGGATCATGGGTTATGGTAAGTTTTAAGCCTGAAAGCACGCACATATATGCTCAAGAAAGATAAAAATTAAATAGGGAGAGAGGATGAATGTTATTAACTAGCCATCCATCCTTCCACTGTAATGCTGGGAATGAAACCATCCCCCAAGAAATGGGGGTGTTCCTATAATGGTTATCAACCAGGTTTGGGTGAATATAGAAATCACATGGGACTAAAATTTATACATATATATTTGAAATCGCACATCAAAATATATGGGTTTTTAAACAACCATCCCACGCAGAACCACATTCGCTACTACCCATATATGCACAACCACACAATCCTATCCTATTTACATGTACACACATCGAATTTATTTATTTAAGGGATTCAATGTAACTTATTCGATCACTACCTAGAAACATCAAACCACAAGATAACCAAATTATCAACAAAAACAAAACTATAGTCCTACTACATAATAGTACAAAACCTGATATACAGTTAACTTCAGAATCCAATAATCTTCCAAGAAACATATTCATAATTTACTAACAATAAATATATGAAAATTATAGTGTAACATATTTAATCCTAACCCACTTCTGTAGGACCACTTCCCACCAAATCCAAGATGCATTGCCAATGCATACAAGTTCATAACCACACTGCAGTTACAATACCCAACATCATTCGATGAATATAACTGAATCAACTGTAGTTCGGCTACAATAAGTCTATCCATTATGCATTTAGTATCTCAAACTAGGATCCCAACACACCCCCTATACTACCAATCACATGAAACCCACAACAACTACTATTATCCCACAACCCTGGTGTACACACATACAACACCCTTACCATGGAACAAACTCAAATATCCAACCTTGTACCCATAAACATTCTCCCAACAACAACACCATACAACTCAAAAAAAGTCACCAAAATCTACAGAACACTGCTCTCAGAAGCACCATTTAACAAGACGTGTTTATATATCAAGATTCAACCATTATAGGTTCTTTAATTCCACTTATTTTAATTGAGGTGATTACACAATAGGTTTGATCCTGATGATTTTATTTATTTTACCATGTATATGAGGAATTATATTTTTCCATGTTATGACCATCTATAAAATAGTCATAAAAATAGAACATCACTAGTGGAAAATATAAGAAAATCAAATTTCAGGATTTTTAGGAGTCATACAATAACAAATAATACATTAATTATTCAAATATATGTAATAAAATATGAAATTAATATAAAAAACACCATGTCCATTATTTTTTTACCCCTGTTATCTTTTGATTATATTTACTTCATGTTTATTTGTTTTTTTATGAAAAAAATAAATCAGAGGTTCTATATTTGGAATCATTAGTAGACCCACCCCCTATTCATCAAAAATAATGTGATATAAATGAACTCCCTACTTGAAGAGAAATCAATCAAATTTATTTTTTCACTAAGAACATGTGATATATTAGAAAAATTGAAGAACACCAAGGAAACAAGGCATGAGGGGCTCTAGCATAGGGGCATGACTCGTCTGGGTAGGATGGATATAAACACGCCATAAGGGAATAAAAAAACACAAGGAAGGGAAGATCCTGTAATTTAAGAGTTATATACTATTTTAATGGAAGAACATGTTGAAATGGCATTAACATGATATCAGGGTCAAGGTCACACGGTTAGGGTATCAAAAATCATCTAGGATGTTATGAAAATTAAAGATATAATTAAAGCCCATTGAAAGACCATTAAAACACCCAAATAAGGAATTTAACTCGGTTTACATCAAATAAAACGTATGAGGGGTGAAGTTATAAAAATGGGGGAAAATGGGAAAATTAAAAATGAATCACCAATGAGTGATTTACTGATGAGTAGCCAGTAACATGCCTATGCACTATGACATACCTATTCACTAACATGCCTATGCACTATGATGCCAATACACTGCCACGTCGATGCACTAACATGTATACTCAATGGAATACCAACGTTGACGCCCTGATTCCCTAATAGAAAAATGAAAAAACTAGATAACTCTTGAAATGAGAAACCATTGCCACCCATAACATCATAAACTCTATATTTTACCAAATTAGTGGTTTGTGGAAATCTGTGTCATTAAACCTCATGTAATTGTTATTCTTGAAAAAAATGAAATTTAAATTAGGACATTTTAAATTGTACTCTATAAAATGATAATAAAATTCATTGATATTATATTATGTGCAATGAATGATTACGATGAATAATAATTAGGATGTGATTAATTAAATATATCACCTCAAGATAATGTTCTATGTTGTAAGAATCTAGGATTAAAATATTAATGTGACATTCCATATTAAAATGAGAAGTGGGTCCGAAATAACAAGACAATGTAATAAAAATAGTAATGTTGTATCATGAAGACATGTACTGGAATATAAGATGATATGCTAAGATGAGTCCACTAAATAGAGAGGTTGTCTGGAATTATTGTGAATGGTCGTGTGAAAAAATATACAAATCCTTCAAAAATTAAATATATTATTATGTCCCCTTCCTTATTTCCTTTTATTATTTAGGGTTTCCTTCATTATTGGAATTATATGAAAAAATCCTCAAGGGGTAGGGGATTGAGTCTAATGAAAATGAACAATAAAAGGATATCATTACATTTATAGACCCTGTTATTATGAAAAAGTTAATATTTAAACTTTTTAGGTGGATAAAATATTTTGAAGGCTAAGAAAATATTATTCTATAGGGAATCCAAATTACATTATATTCCTTTAAAAATTTAATATTGATGTGTTATAATCACATAAATAACATTTCATTGATTAAAAAATATAAATGTAAATTGAAATATTTGTATATCATAATCCTAGGAAATAATGTGAGTTATATTTATAATACATTAAAATAATAAAAAAATATTTAGTCTAGTGAAGGAGAAAAAAATTCTTTATAATTGATGATAAATATTCTTTTATGTCCCCTACAAAATGAACTTGAAATTTTAAATAATACAAAAGCCTCATTTATAGTAATTTAACAAAAAAATCATAATTAAGTTATAAAATAGATAATCTAATATATAGGGATAATATAAATTCTATTTTTAAAATTTGAATATTTATATTTAATATATATTATCTCTAAGTCCAAGAATGAATTTACTAGGATTTCCAATAAAATTTAGATTATATGAATAATTTAAAGTGTAGTAATTTTAAATTAATCATTTAATTTATAGTAATACATTATATTATATTTAATTACCATTTTATTGACTATAAAGTTCATCAAAAAATAATATGATCATTTGGTAGTAAAAATGTGTATTTTTCATAAAATTGTTTAAATTTCAGAAATCATTTTCATTTATAACGACCTAATTTTTATCCAAATTAATTAAAAATTATTTAATAAAAAAAATTAAATGAAATTTTTTGATTATTAATATATCGATAAGAATTAAATACAATATATTAGGTATTACCCCACATGTAGTAAATATAAGATTATATTATGCTTGGATTATGCATTTCATGATAATCTATTTTTTGACAGTATTTTCTGAATTGTTTTTAAATTAAATTCTGAATATTATAATAATTTAACTTGTCCAAATGGATTCCTAATTTTTAATAAGAATAAATATAATTATTAAATAATTTAAATTATTTTGGTCATAATTATTTGTCAAAATATTCAATATTAATTAATACCATTATGTATAAAGAAATATTTCCACATAGGGGGTGTCCAAACTAAAGAAAAATGAATTTTTTACAGTTGAATATATAAAAATACTACATAAAAAACTTATTTAGACATTTGTATTTAACACATTATATTATATGTTCATATCAATTTATTTTTCATGAGAATAAATTTATCATTTTGTATTGTATTAGTAAATTTTATAGTCGATTCCAAAATGTTCCCATCCCAAATTTATAAAATGGAATCTGTTCTACTAACTATTTCACAGCAATTTGAAATTTTATCACTAAAAATATATAATATAATATATGTCGAATATATTTATTAAATTTCTATTATTTCTGGTATTCATTAAATAAAAACCATTTTGTTCCCAAGAAGAGACCCATATGAGGTTCTCCTGGGAGTTGGTAATTTTTATTCCGTATCCCTTTCTCTTTAAAATCAACGTTTACCATAATAAAGTATATATCAAAAAATATAATATAATTAAAACACAGTTTCCCATATTCAAATATTTTATTATGATGATTTCAACATACTAATCGATCAACTTCTTAATAAAAAATTATTCAAATCCCTCACCCTTTTTTCTGGAATAATACATCCTCTAGAACCGATGTAATTTTATTCCATCACCGTCTCACATAGATTTTTAAAATAATTAAAACAATTATTATAATTTATAAAACTGAAAAATATTAATTATCTAAAATTATTTTTCCATGAAAATAATCACCCATAAATCCATTAGCGGAATGATATTTTTTCTCATGCATACATACAACCTATCACGTTCACGAAGTGATATAAATTCATTTTCATGTCCAAATTTCAGAAAAGTCTTTTAATGGTACTTAATGAATAAATATGATATTTATAAAATTAAAATAATTTATTTTATTATTTTTACATTTTTTATTAATACTAATTGTCTCTTACTTGAAAAATATTGTATTAACGAACAAATCATTTTACACAAAAAAAATTGTAATAATGAATATTTTTTGGGGAACTGGTTTTATTATTTTATCATATGATCATTTATGACATTTTAAATTTTAAAATTGATTTTTATGTTAAAAACAATTTTATAAAAATAATATAGTATTTTATAATATGTTAAATTGTGGGGAATAACGAGGTTATTGATTTCATCTTTATTAAAAGTCAATTGAGATATATTTATTATTATTTCCAAATTATGATTTAAATTTGTTATTTACATATCATCCATTAATTTAAATAACAATAATACATATTTATTCATGGTTAATACTATATTAATTAATGTTTATTCACTAACTGAGTGATAATTTAATGTTCATCAAAAAGGTAAGAATCTATATTACAATTTTAAATTCTTTTAGGGTTTTATTATTCTTCATTAAATGAATTATATCTATTATTTTTCACAATATCCAATATCTATCTTATCAAATATATATTAATTCTTATTCCAATTTTTTTACCTATATTTTCATTCATTACTAATATATTCTTGAAAATTCATTTTTAAGGGAAAATTATTTTTATTTCTCTTTTAACAATATATTAGCTATTTAGAATCCATGTTTTTAAAAAGATTAAAATCGTTTACATTTGTTTAATAAAAAAACTAATTAATGAAATTTAATGATATAATTTTATTTAAAAAATGGTTTGAAAAGAACCTAGTAACTATTTTATAGAATGGAACCTTTATAAATTATTTACAAAATATCAAAAGAAGTAATTTTTAACTTATATAGTAAAATTGGACTTCCACACTACAATAAATAGTAATTAATTATGGCTTCTTATAAACATATTCAGTGTTTTTAGTAAAACATATTAAATATGAAATATTAATTTATTATTCTCCTTTTGTTATATATAATCATCCAAATGAAAATATTTCATTAAAAACCCAATATTATAGTTGAACTATCCACCATCGCTAATATATTTTTAATTTTTTTCATCATTAATTTCCCTTGAAAGAATGAAATTCATGTGATCATTTAAAATTGAAATTACCACAACTATCAATTTTCTATTTCTTGAATATTATTATTTTTCAAAAAAAATTATATTTCTATAAACTATGTTTTACAATTAATTTTATATGATGAACTATGGAAATATTTATATTACATATTATTAATTCAATACAAAAATTTATTGGTAAGGAATATTGTTCATGATAAAAATTGAGTTTCAAATATATTGATAACTCAAAGGATATATAGTAATTATTGGGGATTAGAAGTATATATCCACCAAATTAATTTACTCTTATAATGGGAAAAATATATTCGGAATATTAATTTTATTAAACCATAGTACTATAATGACATTTAACAATATTTAAAGGAATTGATATCATGATTTATGAGATCAGGATGTCCAATAATAAGAACATAATTCAATGAGAATTATTTTATTATTATCCATGTTATTATTTCATTGATATTATCTATAGAATCATTTATTTTTGAATTTATGGAATAAATAGAATTGTTATAGTATTATTTACCTTTCCATATTGATTTCACGAAAAAATTATTTATATAATAGAATGTGTTTTGAGTTATTTATATTATCATATTTAATATTTCTTATTTTATCATTATATAATACATATAATGTAATTAATATCAAGGTTTTGGAATCACCATTATTTAGTTCCCTTTTCCCATAAAATGATGATGAATTGTAAGATTAGATTCATGTTTTTTAATGTTTTATATTAAAATGAATTATAATTTACTCATAATGTATGATAGGTATAATTTATATATCATTACTTTTTGGACTTCATAAATTATCATTCCATCTATATTTGAAACCACATATCAATATTGTTGTAATAATGTATACACATGCTCTAGGATACTAGAGGTCGTGTTGTCATAGCTATAATTAAAGAAATTTTACTATGAACAATGTAAATTTAATTTAAGAAAATATAAATATGTGGGATAAAAAAATTTTAGACATTGAGGATATTTCATATTATATATTTAAATGATCACTATCGGTAAGTTATATATTATTTATTATTTTATATAATTCAATTCATATATGGAAATTAACAACTAATTTAGTTGTACATCGAATTAATAACTCTTCAAATGATGTGTTGGATGTGAAGAGATCATTACACGGTTCATGGTAATGGATATAAACTGCCCTTAATTTGAAACACACACATGATATTCATAAGGTAATTCATAATTTAATTAAAAAATATTATAATTGAATTGAAAAAAATGATAGAATGTTATGCCCTTAGAAACCACATTTAATATATTAAAATTAAAAATGGGAAAAAATATCCAATTTATGTTTACTATTACATGAGATTTAGTATTATATATTATAGATCAAAATTTATAATTTCATAGTCTAAACCATTGTATTAAATTGTTTCAATATGGATACTCAATAAATATTTTTATTCATATTCATCATTATTAAATAGATTTACCTAATGAGTAAACAAATATATATTGTCATAGAACAAAGAAGATCTTAAAAATATTAGGAAAATTTAATACGGTTTCAAAAATAATAATATACCAGTGGATAAAATGGCATATAAAAAAAATTCTCCTATATTGGATAACATTATATTAATGAAAAACCTATCCTTTAGTGGGACAAAAAATCATGTGCTAATTGGTAAAGGGATTCTATCCCTTGAAAAGATCATACGAGCTATAGGATGCAATGAAGTGGAAATGTTCATACAGGTGGAAGGATGTATCATGGGTAATTTTGATAAATCATGGATATTGTTATAGAATTGGTAAAATAAATTTGAAATATAACACATAATATGTTGATATTTTAATGAATAATTCATAATAAATATTACACTCAGCAGAATTTGACTGAAATATATATATTGTTCCATTTCATAAAAAGTAAATATGAAATAGTTGTGTAATATAATGTTACCTTTAACATATTATCCTTGTTTTATATAGATTATATATGAAATAATTAATGAAATGGTGACCATTTATTTATAAATATTATTACAAATATCTGAAGGGAAATAAAAAAAATTCACCATATATTGTAATATTTTTCTTCACATTAAAAATAATGAGTGGTTTTTCTATATCTGATTGATTCTAGTTGAATATAGAGATGAATATTTCATTTGAACACAATTAAAATGATTATGTATCTGTTGGACTCCTCATGTATGAATTATATTTTAATGATCACAAATCTCATTAACTATCACAAATATCATTAATGATCACAATGTTAAATCCTCAATTATATCCAATCAGGTGTATTTTTGTTTCAAGTTCTCACATTATTTATAATGGTCATGCTCATTAAATTGCTTGCGTGTCACTGTCTAAGTCTATATATAGTTGTCTTCCTTAGTAAGCCAGACACAGTAAGCAAGAAACAGTAAGTAAGACACCGTAAAGCAAGACACATTGAACCTGTCACCGTAAACAAGACATCGCGAACAAGACAACATGAAGAAGACACTATGAACAAGAAATAATGAACAAGACACCATGAAGAAGACACCATGACACTCATACTGGGATACCCAGACAACGTTTTATAGAGACACCATTTTCATAACATACAGAGATACGTTTTCTTAAACTATCCTATCATCTTTTAATTTAATTTCTGACGGTCATATTTGATTCTTTAATTCACTAGATAAAATGAACGTTTCTTTGTAGACATATTATGAGGTATGAGGTGTAGAACACATGGAACCTATCGGCTAAACCTCATGCATTCAAAGATTAAAAGTGAAGACTTCCCAAGATTATGTGAAGCATGATACTAAACGAAAATAAATCCAATGTTCTCGAACGCGAAGAACACGTTGTATTATTTTTTAAAAAGAAATGGGTGTGGAAGATATTGATATGAATTCATTGATGAAGACAGGATGAAATAATTGAGTGATCAATACTAAGGAACAAGGTGAGTGGATTGATATGCATGATTGTATTTTGCTCAGATGATTCAATAAGGGAATGATTGACATGGAGGAATTCTCGAATGCATGGGACAACATGGAACATTAGTATGATGTCATTTTGAAGGACTACCTCAACTCCCAGGTAAATTATATTCGCTGGATATTGTTTAGGGAAATTGACTCCAATCGACTAAAACATTTCATCAACAAATTAGTTATTTCTATTGGTGTTTAATGTTGTGAGGGTTCTCACTATCCCCTTAAAAGTGTTTTTAAAAAAAAGTATTGTTCGAAAAGAAAGCATAGTATCATGAATGCAATCCGACTTTGCTGAAGAAAATATGACGTACCTTGGAATCCAGTGAACATCTTCAAATCATCAACACTCATTAAGAACATAGCCTGAATTAAGACACTCTATTTTTCAAGACCAAAATCAAAGGCCTCCGAAGCATTTCTATTTAATCAATGGAGTTCAGAGCTCCACATCAAATCACTAGAGCATTCTAAACTCATATCTACTCTCTATTAGTGATTCTATTACAAAACGTTTTAGCAGTGTGTGTACTTGGTATATTATATACACACAATGACTCCTATACTAAACTGAAGGATTTCTAAATCCTTACATCAAACCCTATATACTTTTGGTTACCCACGAAAACTGTGGCAGAGGACCCTGTTTAGCCAGGTTATTATTTTTGTTTACCCATGAAAACTCTGAAAGGGGTGCCTACATGACCTAGAAAGTCTGTGTACTATTGTCAACCCCAATCCAGGGTGTGGATAAATGTTTATTTATATAAACTTCTTGGTGGAAGGTGATCACCAAGTGGATTAGATTAGGTCTCAGGTTGAGACTGAACCACTAGTTTCATATCTTTTGTGCCATTTTAAATTTAGTCTCCTCTGTTGTACTGCCTTATTGCATAATCCATAAAAACACTAAATTAACATTGATAGATAATATTGGAAATATGTTATTACTGATTTGTATTAGAAGGATAACATAAAAAGTAATATTAATAATAAATATTAAGATTACAGAGAATTAATCAATATTTTATGAAGATAATTAAACAGTCAATCTCATATAACATCATAACCTTGATTAACTGGGTGTATCTAATTTTGAGAAATTTTTTTTAACATAATATTTTTCTATCAAATTTTTTTATAGTTTCTCAATTAACCCATCCCCTATTGAGTAAACGACTGCGACCAACATTTGGTATCAATGTTTGTTTTATTATGACTCTTTGTAATCGTATTCATCTGTTATTGTAGTTGTACATTAAAGATCTATAAATTTCTATTAATTATAAATTTATAGCTCTTTTAGTTTAATTCTTTAGTATGGAGAATAGATTGGAAGGTGGTGCAACCAATAGACCGCCATTTCATAATGGAACAAACTATCCTCAATGAAAAATTAAAATGAAAATTCATCTACAGAGTATGAGATTTGAAATTTGGTCATCTTTTATAGATGAATACAAGCTTCCTGTGATTCATAGAATTACATGCGATGAACCTACAAAAATTTATTATAGTAATAATTAAAATTCAATGAATTCATTATAATATTCATTAGGAGATGAAGAATTTAATAGGATTTTTTTCTGGTAAAATTGCCCATGAAATTTGGGATACCTTGTTTGTTTCACATAAAGTCACATCTAGTGTAATGGAAATGAGACATAATACTTATAATATAAAGTATGATAATTTTAAAATGAAACTTGATAATCTTATTTCTAACATCTATATAAGGTTCAATGAGATTTTCAATACACGGATTTCTCTTGGAAGAGAAATCACTGCCAAAGAATAGATCATGAGAATCCTTAGATGGCTAACTGACAGATGGAGGGGAACCTCTGTCTCTATTAGTGAATCATGAGACATAATCAAGCTACCATTAAAAGAACTCGTTGGGAAAACAATGATGTATGAGGTAGACCTGAAGGTCAACATTTATGAGGAGGGTGAACCAACGTGAAAATATGCAGCATTCAAGACCACCATCTCAAAGCTCAAAGTCATATGGAAAATGGAAACTGCTGTAGAATGCTCCACCACTGAACAATCATCACCCAACAGTGATGAGGAGATGGCTCAACTGGCCAGAAGATTCAGGAGATTATACAAAAAGAATAACATATTCATAAATTCTATCTTCATAGGAAGATATGATCAAAAATAAAAACTAGAAAAAGGACTAGAAACGAGGTGAAAAACTTCTTAAATTTTATGCTATGAATGTATGTGCAAAAGACATATAAATGATGACTGTCCAAATCTCAAGTATAAGACGAAATATGTGGACAAGGAAATGAAGTGAAAAAAGGAAATGAATGGAACATGGAGTTCCTCAATAGATATTTCAAGAATATCAGGGACATCACATGATGAATATGCTAACAAATCCAATATGTGTTTAATGAAAAAACACATCTGAGGTAACATTGGATACTACTGCTCTAAATTCATATTAGTTTGGAGTGGATTCTAATTCTGAATATGAAAATATTAAAAATGATGTAATGTTTGAAAATTGTAACATGATTGAGGAGACATGCAATAAATTAGAAGATAAATATAAATCATTTAATAAATAGCATGCTCTCACTGTAAATGTTAAATCTGAACTCAATACTGCAAATGTGGAAAATTATCAACTACTCAATGAAAAAAATGAATTAAAATTGTCCAATGAGAAATTAAAAAGAGACTTATAAAAGTTTACTAAAGGGAATAATATTCTTACCCAAATGCTAGGAAGAAAAATTCCCCATAAATACAACACTGGAATTGGTTATCAACCTGGTAAATGAAACTTTGGTAGAACCTATTTCATTTAAATGTCTAGGACATACAGTTTTGTTCCCAGTTTTGGACAAAACTCAATTATCTCATGTCATGATACATATTATACGGTTTCACGTTTTTGTGGACCAAATACACGTTAACTTTCATATACATAACATAAAGATTGTAGGAATCCTATGAGACAAATATGGGTTCACAATGCCCTTATAACTAAGGTTACTGGACCCAAACCAGTATGTGTACCAAAATCTATTTTTTTCATGTAATAGGAATGATTCTTAAAGAGCTCCAGAAAAAATCTATGGTACCTAGGAAGTGGATGTTCAAGATACGAGATAGGAGACTACTCATGCTTCAAGAACCTGTTAAATGTAGATGAAGTACATGTCACATTTGGTGACAATGCCAAAGGGAAGATCATTGGAATATACAAGATTGGTAGCTCTGATTCGATTTTAATTTCAATAGTACTATTGTTAATGGCTTAAAATATAATCTTCTTAGTATCTCACAATCATATGATGATGGAAGTCATGAAAAAATTGTAATTGATTCTTGTAATTTCATTAATTCTAAAGATGAATTTATATTTTATACCTCATAAAATTAGAATGTTTATTCTATTAATTTAGATTCATTAGCTTCTCTAAATGTTTCATGATTAAGTGAATTTCATAATGAATCTTGGCTATGGCATAAGAGACTAGTACTCTCTAATGTTCACTACCTTATAACGCTAACTAGAAAAATACTAGTTAAAGACTTACCCAAACTTGAGTTTCCACATGATAAAGTTTGTAATCCCTGTCCAAAGGGAAAACAACACAAAATATCTTTGAAATCAATGAAATAAGTTTCTACTTCTCAACATCTCGGGTTCATTAACATTGATTTGTTTTGACCATCTAGAGTTTATAGTTTAAATGGGAAGCTCCATGTTTATGCTCTGGTAAATAATTTTTCTAGAAATACCTGGAAATTCTATATGGCTCACAAATTTGAAGCATGCTATTATTTTACAAAGTATTCCGAGTCAGTAGAAATTATTAGTGGCCTTAAATTAAATCATTATGAAGTGATCATGGTCATGAGTTTGAAAATCATGAGATTGAATCTTTTTTCTCAAAAAAATGTTATAGTTACAATTTCTCTTAACCTAGAACACCTTAGTAGAATGGTATTGTAAAAGAAGAAATATAACCCTCCATGAAATTTCTAGAACCATGCTCAGTGAATATGACTTACCTATTTTATTTTGGGCTGAACCTATCAATACAACATGCCATATAATCAATAGATTCTTGATTAGAGAAATTCTCAAAAAGACCCCATATGAAATCTGGAACAATAGAATGCCTATGTTTGATTGCATTAGATTTTTTTGTTGTAATGTCTTTATTCTCAACAATAAGGATAATCTCGAAAAAATTTCATCCAAATGTGATAAAGGAATTTTCCAAGGTTATTCAATTTCAAGCAATTATTATAGAGTATTCAATAAGAGAACTAAATGTTTGGAAGAATTTGTTCATATCATGATTGATAAAACAGATCCACATGATCCTAGAACCATTCTATAAAATATGGAGGATGATCTATCAAATCTGAACATCAACTCAAAATCCTCAAATAAATTTTTGAAAGAAAATGTGAAAACTTCCAATTATGGAAATTCTCTACAACCGATCCATAATGAACCTTCATCTATTGATGAACCTGAAATCAGTAGTCCCTCTTTTTAGAATGCTTAGAAAAATTAAAAACCATCCCTTAGATGATGTTGTAGGTGACTTTAAGAAAGGAACACAAATTAGAGAATCTCTTAGAAATCAGGTTGAACATCAAGCCTTCTTGTAACAACATGAACCTAAAAAACCTAATGATGCCATCAATTATGAATTTTGGGTAATGGCTATGCAAGAAGAACTTAATCAGTTTGAATGAAACAATGTTTGGAAACTTGTTGAATGACCCAATGACACATTAATCATAGGCACTAAATGAGTGTTTATAAATAAGGTAGATGAAGCAGGAAATATAGATAGGGACAAGGATAGATTAGTTGCATAAGGCTATAGTCAAGAAGAATGAATTGACTATGAGAAGTCCTTTTCTTGAGTATCCTGATTTGAAGCCATTAGAATCCTACATGCTTATGTTGCACATCTGAACTTCAATCTATATCAAATAGATATTAATAGAGCATTCATAAATAGGTATATAGACGAGGATGTTTGTTTTGAACAACCCCATGTATTTACAAATCCTCATTTTCCCAATCATATTTTCAAACTATCAAATGATTTATATGGTTTAAAACATGTTCCAAGTGCATTGTATGAAAGAGTGAGTACTTTTCTTATTTCCAATGGTTTTACAATACTAATTGCTGATCATTCCATCGTTATAAAACTAATTTCTAATGATGTTTTAGTTGTTCAAATCAATTTTGATGATATTGTGTTTGGATATTCAAAAAATTCATTATGTAATGATTTTTCTAAAATGATGCAAAATGAATTTGACATGAGTTTAATATGTGAACTAAAATTCTTTCATGGAATTCAAATCATTTAAAATAATGGTGGAAATGTTTTAAATAAAATTAAATAAACTAGAGATATTCTAAATGGTTTTTGATTGGATAGCACTAAAAGTAGTGAAACTCCCATGAGTACCACCTGTATGTTGGATCGTGATAAAGATAGAAAATATATTGATGAAAACACTTATAGAAGAATGATTGGAAGTTAACTCTACTTAACTACAAGTCATCTGGACATTATGTTTAGTGTGTTTATGTGTGCTCGTTTTCAAGAAAATCCTAAAGAATCTCATTTAAATGATGTAAAGAGAATTTTCTAAAATCTCATACATACACCCAATCTCGGACTATTCTATCCTAATGGATAATCATTGGAAATATTTACATATTTTGATGCTGAATTCAGTGGCTATAAGTTAGATTGAAAGAGAACCTCTGGAACATGTCACCTTTTAGGAATGTCAGTAGTATCATGGTGTAGTAAGAATCAAAATTTTTTTGCATTATCTACCGCATAAGTTGAATACATAGCAGTTTGTAGTTGATGTGTGGAAAATTTTTGGATGAAACACACATTACTAGATTATGGATACCAATTCAATCATGTACCAATAAATTGTGACAACAAAAGTTCTATTAACATCTCCAAAAAAACCTGTTTCACATTCTAGTCCACGATATATTGATGTAAGACATAACTTTTTGAGAGATCATTATCAAAAAGATGATATTACCTTAGAATTCATTGGTACTGAATATCAACTTGCTGATATATTCACTAAACCATTATATTTTGATAGAATAGACTACATTATACATGATCTTGGCATGATAAATCATAAATAGAGATCTTATGGGTCTTACTGATTAACCTCTCACTATGTTTTACTTCACTATTTCATGATTACAGTTTCTCAATTGTTGTCTCTCATGTTTACAGTCTCACCGTTAACACCATGTACTTACGGTCTGAAATTTACTATCTCACCAAAACATGTATTGAACTGTTCACTTATTATCACACCGTAAGGATCACTTACTATCTCACTGTGAGAACCACTCACTGTCTGACCGTGACGACCTCTTATTGTATCACCGTAACGACCACTCACGGTCTCACCATGAAAATTCATTGTGATTTTTTTCCCATGTCCCGTTAATTATTATTTCACCTATTTTAATTTCCTGCATTTTTATTTTTGTGACACATGGCCTTCCCAAATGATAAAAAAAAGAGTTTCACTCTGTTTTTCCCTCAGACTTTCTCTCGTTTCAAACCCATTCAACCTTGAAACCACTTATCTATATCTCTCTATCTCAATCCTTTATTGGAGGACATGAATGAAACATGTGTCATCATCTACACATGAGAAGCGCAACTTGATGTAGAAGATGATTTCAACTCAGCTGACGCCCGAAGGACTTTTGAATCCGAACCTGGTAAATCAGAGTGTAGTTCTAGAGAATGAAATCTGCATCGAATGGATTTTGTTTAGAAAATATCTATTCTTAAATGTGTTAAAATATCATGGATGTTTTGAATGGTTCTAAATGGATAATAGACTCATCTATCATTGGCTAGTAGCTCAGTTATACCAGTACAAACAGTTTTCTTTTGACTCTGGTGAAAGTTATGATGTGAAGAGAAGGATTAATTGCCAAAGATGATCCTTCTCTAAGAGCATATGGGATTCATGTCTTAGGATACCTCATGAAGGTATATGTGAGGATTATCAAGAGGAAATCCACCTATAACTAACTTCATTGATCTTGAAGATGCTCTGAAAACCCTAACTGGACATGGCACCAATAGAAGAGCAATCACTGCTGAACTAGATGGAGAAAAAAGTCATCTGTTTATATTTGTTCAAAATCTATTTAGTCCAAGGAAAGGTTAATTTTCTATAATAATGTTTCAAGATGTTTTTTCGATTCATCTTATGAATAATGGATACAAGATCAACCTATTCAAGATAATAATTCACCATATGTGTGAGTGGATAATTGTTACATCCAAGTCCACCTTTCTGGTTTATTCTTGGCTGATATCATCAATGGTTGTTGCAAAAGGCATAGTTTGACCTAATGAAGAAGTGCTTATGGACTGTGAATTCTGTCTCTCTAAATCCATCATGAGGAGAATGGGGATAAACTGGAATCCTTGGAAAAAGGAATGGGTGGATGATAATGATAATGTTTTTGAGAGGATTAATCCTGTGGATTATCCATCAAGGCCAAAAGGAATTTCTGACCCTATTTTGGAACTAGATGACCTTATTGAATATTCAGAAGAAGATGATGAAGAGGATGAAGTAACTCATATAAAAGAAGTTATTGTTGAGGAAGAAATGAATATTTTTTACCATGTTGTTATTTAAGAGAAAGTTTCTACCTCAAGTGAAGATGATAATTTGGAAAATCTAACCTGATGTTGAGAAAGAATATGTGTTGACCAAATCTAAGTAGAAATTCATAGAAGAGAATATAGTAGAATAACCCCCTACTGTGAAAAGCAGAACATCTAGACGAACTCCTTCTAGGAAAACCTATTCATGAAATCATACCATCTCCTGAAGAGAGGATGGAGTTATCCATTCAGTTGGCTAGACAAGAAATGAATGTAGAGCTTAGAGATGAAGGTGTGTATTCAAAACATGCTCCTAAGCCTCACAATCCTATGAAGGATGCACATGTTGAGTGGGAGAAAACTCTAAATCTTGAGAAGGATGCATCCATTGAGGGGGAGTAAACCCTGAAACATGAGTCTAGTGAAGCCTCACATCCAGCTGAGTCATGTCCTGTGGACACTCAGTACAAATTTCCAACATTATATGATGAAAATGAGTCTCAGCTGGTTACTGCAACTGGGCTTGATCTCTCATCCCTATTTTAGTTGAAGTCAGTTTCTATCATTTCCCTTTAGAAGGAACCAGAACCAGAACCTACACCTATAACAATTCTTACCCCGGAACATTTACCTGAGAAACTGCCCTTTGTGAGTAAGGATGATTTAAAAGAATTTGGAAATACTGTCATGTCTATTGTTGAGAAACATTTGAAATCCCATCCTCATGCAGTGACAAATTTGAGTGGGATATATGCCCCACTACTTTTGGAAATCATTATTTGGAAAATACAACCTAAAATTCTCCATGATATTCATGATGTATGGGTTGAAAATAAGTGTCTCAGTAATGAAGTCACAAACCAGAGAAGCATGGATGAAGAAATACAGAAAGAGATACATTAATGATCAGAGCCTCCTACTGCTCCTCTCGAACCCACTATTTCTCAAATATCTCATGATGTTGTGTCTTGGATTCACCCTTATCCATTATCGTTCCTTGAAAATATTGTGGAAATGCACAAACATTTTATGAAGGAAATGAGAGAGATTGTGTTGAACCTTAATAAACTCACTGATGAACACACTGGTTGTCTTCAAAAGGTACAGAATCTGTTCAAATCTCTGACCACGGATGTCAAAGCATGTAATAACTCTGATCAAACCTCTACTCATTCCCTTGACATTACTTTGCTCAGATCTATAGTCAATAAATAACATCAGAATGCTTCCAATGGCTTTAATGTGTCTTCTTTCACTGAAGTAATCAAGAAAAGTGTACGAGTGATTGAAATTATACAAATACATTCCAAGATTGCAAATAATGTCGATCAAGAGATCTATAATAAAGTGTATTTATATTTCAACCGAATATTCTGGAAGACTGATATGACCAACCACTTCAAATACCTTGTAGAGAATCATTGAATTCCTCCTATGACTCAAGATTTCAAAAACCATGTTTAGAAGCAAACTGATATTTCAAGATTGTTGGAAAAGTTTATGGAAAGAAAAGATGAATTTGAATAATCCATGAAGTATGGTGGAGAGATTATTACCGACTTCATCAAGCTCTTGCGACCTTATCTTCATGTCCGAAGTAAAATAATTTTCACTCTAGTGGCTGAACCTGTTAGATCTGGGTTTCGAACATTCACCTCTGCCTTAGCCATAACTACCATGTCCGTTGCCCAAACACATATTCAGATCAGACCTCTAATTCTTGAACAGAAACTACCTAGATCTTCTATTGTTTCATCATTGTATCCCTCAGTCTTTGAAGGTCACCCTTTACCCACTTTATCTACAATTTCTCTTCCTTATTATACTTCAACCACTTCCCCTATGGCTTCCACTTCTACTGTTGATAAAGGTAAAGAGAAGGTTGGTCCATGAAGCATATCTGTGCTTACTCATTTCTGATTGGGATGCCTCTTTTTTATCTATTTATCATTAGTTTGTACTGAATTGTTTCCTCTAAATGAAATGTACAACGTTTTCCCTCTCTTCTATTAATGTTTAGATAATTTCAAAAGGGGGAGAAGTTTCTAAATATTTTTTCACTATAGTTACATATACATTAAACTTTACCTGTATAAGATTTTGATCATCAAAAAGGAAGATATTGTTGTACTTATCATGTATGAATCATGTTTTAATGATCAAAAATCTCATTAACTATCACAATCTTCATTAACTATCTCAAATCTCATTAATGATCACAAAGTTAACTCCTCACTTATATCCAATAATTTTTATTTTTTTCATGTTCTCTCATGATTTATATAGGTTAAGCTCAATCCATTGCATGTGTATCCCTATCTAAGTCTGATTACAATTGTCTGCCTATGTATGCCAGACACAGTAAGCCAGACACAGTATGCAAGACACTGTGAAGCAAGACATGGTGAACCTAACATTGTTAACAAAACATAGTGAACAAAACATCGTGAACAAGACACCATGAACAAGACACCATGAAGCAGACACCGTGACACTCATACAACATGTGAAGAAGACACCATTTTCATAACATACAGAGACACTATTCCTTAAACTATTTTGTCTTCTTTTAATTTAATTTCTAATGGTCATATTTGAAGATTTTAATGCACTGACTAACATTAATATTTCTTTGTAGAAATAGTACAAGGAACGAGGTGCAGAACACATAGAACCTGTCGGTTAAACAGCGTGCATTCGAAGATAAAAAGTGACGAGTGCCCAATAGTAAGATCAACTTGATGCTGAATGAAAACCATGTCTGTGTGCACGACTTCGATGACCACATTGCATGATTTTCAAAGAATGAATTGTCTCATGCATGAAATTCGACTCTGCTGAAGAACATATGAAGTACCTTGGAATCCAGTGAACATCTTCACATCATCAACACTCGTTATGAACATAACCTGAATTATGACACTATGTTTTTCAAGACAAAAACCAGAGAAGGGCTCCAAAGAATTTCTGTTTAATCAATGGAGTCTAGAGATGCCCTTAAAATAACTACATCACTCTAAACCCATATATACTCTCTCTCAGTTATTCTTTTGCATACATTTTGAGAAATTTTTGTACTCTATATATTCCACACACACACACTGACTCCTATGCTAAACTGATGTATTTATAAATCCTTACATCAAACCATTTATACATTTGTTTATCCAAGACAACTGTGGATGTGGTAACTATGTGGCCTGGTTATAATTTTTGTTTAACCACAAAAACTGTGGAAGAGGTCGCTACGTGACCTGGACAGTCTGTGTACTGTTGTTAACCCTGATGATGGGTGTGGATCAATGTTTATTTATATAAACTGCTAGGTGGCAGGTGATCACCAAGTGGAGTGGATTAGGTCTCGCCTTGAGACTGAACCACTTCTTTCATATCTGCTGTTCCAATTTAAATTTAGTCTTCTTGTTTTACTGCCTTATTGCATAATCCAGAAAAACACTAATTTCAATTTGATAGATAGTCATGGAAAGAATTAAAAACTGATTTGTCTTAGTAGGATAACCTGAAAAGTAATATTAATAATACATATTAATATTACTAAGAATTATTCAATTTTTTAAGAAGTTATTTACACAGTCAATCTATTTTAACAGTATACCCATAATTAACTGGGTTGTATCTATTTTTGGGGAATAAAATATCTTTTAAATATTATTTTTGTAACAGATATTTTTATAGTTACTCAATTCACCCCTCCCATCTTGATTAAACTACTCTGACCTACAGTATCATATAAAAAGAATAAAATGATTCAATTTACATCATGTGAAAAATGTTAGAAAAATCATTATAGAAGATGTTTTAAACCAAAAAGAGTTTGTTGGAAGATTTATGTTTATGGTAATGTTAGAAATGAATTAATTGGGAAGGAAAATATCAATGATTTTTCTATATATAATTATAATTATTGAGACAAATTCCATAATTTTTATTAGAGGATGGCATAGAAGAAGTAAATGGAGAAGAATACTTGTCTATGATCACTATGGATAAGGTTGATGTCCCGAAATACGTGATTAAATGTACGATAATAAAAATTTATAATTTATCCAATACCTTTTTTTACCATCAACCACATTTAATAAAATGAATGTTAAAAATAAAAGAATATATTTTCCCAAAACTCTATTTGGGGATATTACAATCCACATGCTATGTGGATGTCTCATTGAAATAATGATGTTTCATCAAGTTCCCATTGTTACACATTGATGTGAAATATTTTCTTTTTTGTTTTATCAAAAACATATTTTACATCGATATAATAATTGTAATGGACAAGATATCAAAAAAACATTAGAAATGTCTATTTCAGGAATAATTAAATTATTGTTCACATTGAATATGTGAAACTCTTTATTTATTGAGTTGTGGTTTCAACATATGATTGATACCTACATCCATACACATTAGATCATATGAATAAAATTCATGAAGATTATTATATATAACAATTTTTCTTTGGAATTGTGAATATTAAAATTGTTAAAGTACATATTTTATTTGAAAAAAATTGATGAATTTAATAATTATTTTAATTGATAACCATTGGGGCATAATGTTGAGTTTTTTAATGATTTAGTCCACTATGAAGGGTATTTATCATGGAATCCATATTTATTGTACACTATGGATTTGTGGTATTTGAATAAACCACAAGAGGAGTTTTCTTAAAATGTATTTACACCACCAAGTGTTTATACTTGGTGAACCCCTACTCAATATCATATGAATAAAAATTAATCTATGAGGATACTCCTTGACTATTGGAAAATAAATTTTTTATGATAATTATTAATTTTACTTTTCCTTCCATTGATGACATATTCAGTATTCATCAATGAGTCCAATAGATTTCAATAATTGATTATTTTTATAGTTCTCATCAATTTTTTTATTATAATGAATAAATTTTAATGAAAACACTCTGAATGTGATATGAACACCATATATTTACCTTAATTCAATTAGAATTGTCTTAAAAACCCTTTGATTTCATTGATATAATAATCATTCTATTAAAGGGATATTTTAAGAATTTAATTATGATATATAATGATTATTTAATTTTTTTTCTTGGAGCTATGAGTACTTTGATAATCCTAATACGATGATTCTATAATTTTTTATTGAAATTAATAGTTACATAGGAAATTTAGCCTATTTGAATTATTTCTTTGGAATTTTTAATTTGAAGACATATTTTTTGTTAGGATTTAATCTTAGATGGTCTATTGAAGGAAAATATTTATTTACAATTATGTACACCAATGGATCAAAATGGGGTTCATATATTTATTAGTTTGGATGATTACTATAGGTAATTAATTTAATGATTTCTTTGATTGGATATTCTTCTTACCATGATTGCATGTAAAGGGTTTATATTCATATAGACAAAGAAATGAGAAATATGTTTTCAAAAATTGATAAGGTAAATTTTTAATGATCATATATACACTATAGCATGAGGAAATTAAGGATGATATTTATATAGTGATGAATAAAAAAAATTAATTTTGTTGTTTCCTTATGAAAAATGATAATTTTTTTCATATAAATGAAGTCAATTAAAAATTCATAAATAGAACTATCCAATCCATTATCTTGAGTTAGAAAAAATAATTATTACACGAAAAATATGGTTATATTATTTAAATAGGAAATTTTATGAGATATAAAAAAAACATAAGAGCTGAAACTACTCTATTTCAAAATAGTTTCTCAATATGAAGAAAATTAAATAGATTTAATTTCTCACAAATGTTAATTTCACATAAACTACAACCCAAGGATGGAAAATTAAAAATCCAATTTAATTACAATGAATCATCATGATGTTTTATAAGAAATTAGGATTTATAGGGATACTATCATCATATATCATATATGGAAGGATTTGGGAATTTTTATTCAAGGCGATTAATCAACCTTTTTTAAAAGTATTTTAAACCCATGTTTATTGTAAAATATAAATTTTTCATAATCAAATTAATAAATTATTTGGAGTAAAATTAAATTCATGACTACTTATAAAATAAAAGAATTCATTTTTGAATATAGAAAAATGATATTCTTTATATTATTATACGATCCATCGATAATAATGATAAATAAAGAAAATTTGGATGTTTCAAATTGATATAATTTCTCAATACATCCTAATATAACTAAGTTGTATAGAGATTTGATGAATAATTGTTTGCTTGAAAATCAATAGTAGATAATTTTTTATTTTGTATTCATAGGTATGGATTTTAAATAGGAAAAGGATGATATAAATTATCCTAGAGGATTCTAGAATCCTCTTCCAATTTTCATGTAGTTATTTGATGAAAATAATAATGAAACTATCACCATATCGCTAAATTCATGAAGATTGAATAATTAATTATGAGTTATTATTCATCTAATAAAATATCTATACATTTCTATAGTGTAAGAGATCATTTTCCTCATTATCATCTTACTTTTTTAATTAATAATAAATTTGTTATACTTCATCGGGAACCTCATAAAATTCTATTGGATATTGTTCCTTGATTTAAATCTATGTCCTAAAAGAGAAATTGAGAGTCTCATGATGTTGATATTCATTTCAGTACTCCATACAATCCCAAAAATAATGGATTGTCCAAAAGATATATTTAAAAAATATATGATAATTTGATTTCAGGCATACCATATTAACATGGAATTTTTTAAGATGATATATAATTTGTAACATTACCATATAATAATAGTCCCAATTATAGTTTTCATATGGTTATTTATGATTCCATATTTGGAAAGAGATTATGTATTCTATCTTGTATGGAATTTCAAAAAACAAATCTTGTATTCCCAAAACAATATAAATAGGCAACGAAAAAGTTAAATACTATTCAAAAACATATTATCAAATCTATAACTAGGATGATTATATATTCCAATATCAAGGGGAGTGATTAAGAATATAAAGTTGGTGATTATATTCACTTAATTATATCTCTATTTATGGGTGTTATAATATTTTGTAAGATAAGTTAATAGAGTCTCAAGAACATTGGACCCACTGAAATTATCGGATAAATTATATTAATAGATTATCAATTAGATATACCATCATTCCTCTATAATTTAATTGATATCTTCCATGTATAACTATTATAATGGTAAAATATAGAATAAATACATCTTTTCACAATTGAGTAAATACCATTGGAGTCTTATTTAACTTATTATTATGATCTCATATATATTAATTACACTAGATAGAATGCATTAATGAATCAAAAAACACAACTAGAGTAGTTACATTGAATAAATTATAAAATGGAAATTGTAACCTCGAAAATTTTTGATTCTATGATGTATAACAACACTCATTTATCTATAATATAGTATCCTTTAAAATTAATGGATTAATATTTTTAGGAATATGTAATGAAACTTACAATACAAAATTATAATATATGAACATGTTTCCTTCATAAAATTAAAATTAAAATAAAATTTTAATATATATGACACAAAAATTTTAATTTGATATGAAGAATATCTATAACTACTACTTATTCTTTATTCAAATCATTGTGCTTCTAGAGATTCAGATGTGATGAATTAGAGAGGTGGAGTATCTGGTGAGGCTCGCCTACCATACATGATTCTCCTATGACATGATCAGATATGGCTACTTATGAGCATAGATTATGCGGAAGGGAATTCCCATGAAGATCCAGTCTATCGTAGTTCCTTTTTGTATCCAAACCTATGTCGAGGTGGCGTAGTGGACACTTGTTACATAGATCATCCTAATGAAGTAATGTTAGATAACATGAGTAGGAAGTATGTATGACAGATTTGAGACATCAACTATAGTATGAATATTACAAAGATGATGGAACATGAGGTCCTTTTGGGAGAAGACCCACGGACATGGTCATGACATTAAGGGCTAGCACTGAGAACTTGATATTTAAAGAGAGTTTTTATATTATTATTTTGGAATGGAGGTCACATGTGACGAGACTTCCATACTAGTAGTGTTGAGTATCACAAGCGGGAAGCATACATATCATCACAGAATGAGATGTTCAATGATCAGTGATCTCCGATGTGGGGAAAGGGAGGTCCCCAGGGAGGCATAGCTGTTTGAGGAGATAGAGGAGATGTGGGTGGTGGAAGACAGTATGAGGTTATCCAACCACCAGCACCATGTGGCCTACATTAGGTGCAGGGGGTTGGCGTATGGGGCCACGAGCAGCATTAGAATTTTCATGTCAATAGTCATGTTTTTCACAATATGATCTGAGGTACGATCAATGTTTACTATACCATCCCCTCAGTATTAGTAGACACAACTGCTGGACATTATGTTATGTCTCCACTATTAGTGTAGAAGATAGAGCTCTTCATGGATAAGCATGCTTAGCAGTTATTCTTTGAGGTTCCCACATTGAATTATTAATCCATATATATCATCATTGGGAAGTGAAATCTATCATTTGAGTAAGACATGATCATTTAAGACAAACACTTCTTCACCATTGAACCCCAACAACATTATATTGGTCATGTATTTTATTTCCATAGAATAAGTATTGATAGATATTATTTGCATATTTTTGGATGTCTGCACACTAATGAGTTGTGGTTATCATTACTCGACCTGAGATGCCTCATAGTTATTTTAATTGGTGATTTGTGTTAGAGGTTACAATCCTTTACCCATTAACTAATGAGTTTTTCCTTTGGTTTTGTCGAATTTTATGTCATCTAGAAATTTTTAGTTGTGGTGGATTATATGGACAGATTTCCCAATGTTGTTCTAGGAATACCAATGAGATGGAATTTGGAGTGTTTTCATTGACTTGTATCTGGGGAATGCCTCTATATCTTCTATTGCATATCAGATGGAACCCATTGAACATTGTGAGAAGTAGTTGGAGCTAGAGAACCATTGTGAGAAAGGACTCATCAGACATAGTGTGTCCCCTAGGTAGCTATAATTCTCATTATTATTAAGGCTAATGGAACCCTACCAGTTTTTGTGGATTATAATCACATTAATCAAGAAATGATTTAGAAGATGCACCACATTGCATGGATTAATGACCTCATAGATTGGAAGTGAAGAGTGAGTTGGTTTTCATAGATCGATCTCAGGCCCTTCAATCACGAGTCTCAGGTTCATGAGGATGATATTTTGATGATGGATTTTGGATGTCGCTATGTACAATAAGATTTCATCATGATGCAATTTGGTGTAAAAAATTAACTTTATTATTCTCCTGAACATGATGAATTTGTTCTTATATACCAACATGGACCAATTTTTCATTGTCTTCATCGATAACAGACTCCTCTTCTCTGCAACAGAAGATCAGCAAATAGAACATTTGGGGAGAGTCATTGATATACATCGAGTGAAATAAAATTTATGGAAATCCCTCAAATTGAATGTTTTATATATAAGAGGTTCACTTTATACAGTATGTTATTTCCAACAGTGTTTTACCCATAGATCCATCATGATTTGTGAAATTGTATTTTTGGGATCCACCCAAATATGTGTCATAGATGCGAAGTATCCTTCCTTTGTCAAGGTACAAGTCGATATTTTTGGATGACATATCTTGGACCATTACCCCATTGACTACTCAGATGTGGATGCATTAATGGTTTACCTGGTCTTTGTAGTCCCCTAAGGCCCTAGAGGATTTTATGTAGGGGATGATGCGCACTACAATTTTGAGGCACCAAGAGAATGGAGTTGAGTTCATAGTGTATTTATATTCCATAGGAGAATGTATCATTTTTCTATTGATGAAAAAATATATGGCCATCACATATGGGACGAGACATTCAAAAGTCCATTTCTATAATTATGAATCTCATGATCTCGATATCATAGTAATATTCAACTCTATGATGATGTCGAGGCACAACCATCTAGGAGAGAAATTTTTTGTTTTCACTAACTATCATATTCATAGATACATCTTAACTAAGTGATACCTAAACCTATGGTAGTGAATATGGTTGGATTTCCAATAGTAATACGAATTCGAGATTGTCTAATCTCCAGTGAAGTGAAATGATGAGGATGATTCCCATATTAGAAACCTCATTATCTCTATGTGTGGGAATCCTGGGAGCAGGTGTATTCCTTGCAGTTATCCCTAATGTTGAAGGAGGGTGTATTTTTCATTTAGTCAACGGTGATGACTACTTCACTCAATGTTCTTGTGAATGAGTCTTAGCTTGGGGACATCAACTGTTATGTTATGCATGATTAGATATCTACAAGAGACACACCAGATAAATATATTATAATAGATAAAATCACATGATTTTATTTTAGTGGTGAAAAATGGTTCATGTAGTGTTCTGGGATGTGGTGATGCATGATTTAAATACATATGATTTAGTTGTACATATTTTTGTGGGGAATATATACATGGACATTCAGATGTTGTTTTGGCAGTCCGACATGAGATGAAGACTAGATGAGTTAGTCATATGGTACCGTACATGTTAGAAAGTGAAAGTTACGAACCATGTTATAGTATATTTGAGGGACACTTGATATTCCATACTGGAAATGTGACATTATAACTATGTATTTTATCATGGAATTTGATGAACAACGAAGGTCCTTGACAACTTCTAGCAGATAGTTGAATAACTGAGGAAGTCTTCACCCTACCTCTCCTTACGTGAGATGAGTTTGGTGGATTATTTAGGGAAGTTATACATACAATTTATCATCCTTCATCATTTGGTACCCTCGATGATTGTTCTTGATCATGACATGTGGTTAACATCATGATTGTGGAGAGTCTAGAAGAAGGAATTTTGGAAGAAGCTATGAATGAACATAGAAGTTCAACCCCAGTTCGTTTGGAATACCAAGCACACGTTTCACGTGATGTAGGATATGAAGAGATTAGATGTGATGGATTTGAGATGGAGTTGGGAGGATCAACAGTCAATAGTATATTTTGTATAGAAAAATTTTCCACCACTACAATGATTGCATCGAACCACTTGAGGACTTGTATTAGAGACCCTGGAGGCCATCCTTTTATTGGAAGGAGGTGGGAGAAACCACTATTATGGGCCTAGGGTTGGTGATAGAATCCACAGAAATGGTACATGTCCTCCATGAATGGTTGAATATGGGATATAGAAAGTAGAATTACTAGGTCGATCATTGTTGTAGGCCCATAGTGTTCGAGCAGGGAGACCAAATCGTCTGGATGGTCTCCTAATGACATGGAATGAGAAGGTTGTATCTGGGAGACAATATATCCCAGAGGTTCATCATGTTATTCGACATCGTGAAGAGGGTCTACAAGGTTTCTTTCCCCATCGCCTTACCACCACTACTAGAGAGGGTGTATAGTTTATTCCTTGTGTCACAACTAGGGAGGAACAACAAAGACGCGATGTACATCATTGACTGTGGTGATCTAGATATATGGGATGGATCAACTATTACAGAGAACCCATTGTAAATCGAGGAATGATAAGATAGCACATTACAAGGACTATACATCCCTTTGGTTTGAGTGCTTTTGTAGTAGATAATTATGTAAGAGAGTACCTAGGATGGGAAGATCCGAATGTGGGATTAGTATCCTATGTTGAATTCATAGTTTTTCATTTCGAATATGAAATAATGTAAGGAGGAAATGATGTAGAAATAATAGTATTTCATTGTAAGACACAAAAATATTTATAAATATTATTTTGATCTAGACACTAAAACAACATGTGATACCTAGGTTCAGTGTGCTCATAATTAAATATTTTAAAATATCAAATATATTTCCAAATGTTTGAACAAGGTTATCCAATGACACCTAGAAAATTTATAATCAGATGATTAGATCACAAATTCGAGAATGTGGTTGGGTTATAAATGTTTTTTTTCTAGGAGCAACATAAAATGAGTTTGAGTGGGCCATTTGGATCCCTCTATCAATAATATCCAATGTAATCAATTTAATTAAATAATTTATTAATTAATAAAAATATTTTCTTCCAATTTATTTTATAAATTCATCATTTAGATTAGTTGGCCTTATAATCCTGTTTTTTCAAATGACCAATCCTCCCTTCCTATCCTTTCTTATTGGATAACAACTATTGAAGAAAGACGTTAAAAAGTCAGATATATTTGGATAATGACACAGTGAATGATCATTCATGGGAATATGTCCTCTTTACTATTGTGAAAATAAAACAAGTGGTTGAAATTTTATTTTTTGTTCATACACCCTACATTAAATGTCAACCGTGTTGATAAATAGTTATTAAATTTGTGCCCTAGTTTTATACTGTTTCATGAACCATGTACCTAGAATTTGTATTCATTGTAATATGATCATACCTTAGTTCCCCTTTCATGATAGTCAGCTAAGAATTATTTTCTGACGATGTTTAAAACTTTTGATTTTGAATCCATTCTTCTATATTTATTCACATAATCACTAAAAAATCCCCTAGAGTCCCAAATCCACAATTACAAATCGACCTGAGTTCGATTAGTAACCTGAATTCGTGAATTATTTTCCAAATGAGGATGGAATTATTGGATAGGAAGAAATATAAAAATTACAATATGGATTATGAATCAAATAGAATCTTGTCAATCTAACATAAATTGAAGAATTGGTGGTTTTTAGATGATCTGGTCAAACAATCATATTAAAGCCCTTGTTATTTCTGATGAAAAATGAAGAGATTTAACATAATTTGTCCACATAAAAATATTTTAAAATATAATAAGGTGACTTTGATTATAGTTGAACGAGATTTTTATGTGTTTGATGATGATTAAGGAAAAAATAATTTTTCTAAAAAACCCACATTCACACTATGTAGCTCCAATAATACATGGAGTGTAGCCACTATTCGTGGAAGTGCTAGGGTATTTTGGAAGTAAAGGATGCAATAGTTCGTAGTCTATATTAAATTACATGTATCCCCATTCCTATGTGACTATTCCATTATATGGACAAAATGGATAATGAACATAGCCTTAGCCATGAAAATGGGGGGCACACCATGTATTCTACCTACACCTGTGTTACTATAAATAAATGGGACTTGTGTTCCATCCAATATACATGGATAATATGTATAGAAGGACCACATTCCATTTGGGACCCTTACACTTCATGTTATTCTTAGGCTATTCAAAGTGATCATTAAACCCTTGTATCTAATTTTTTTGGACTGTGATTTTGGCTAGAGATATGCCTACCTTATTTTTTTCAAACGTAGAATGAAATGGTTTGTACTAGAAGTTTGTTAATTAAAATTTGCATAAATTTTATGGGTTGGAATTCAAAGAGATGTCCACAGATGATATAATTAATCATATAGGATTGTCAAAGAAATTATCTACCTAACATTCCATCTTATATAGGTAGTGTTGTCCCTGAAGACCTTTCTGGAAGACCCTCTTACTGGGCGAGATAGTGGTGTCTTTAACGATCTTCTAGGCAGACCTAAAATCTTGGCATGGTAGTATATTCCCTAACAACCATTCGTGAGCACCATATTACTAGGCTGGGTTGTCTATTCCCCATCGACGTTCACAGATGACCCTCTAGCTAGAATGGGTAGCATAGACCCCAAAGACCATATAGAGAAGACGTGTGATGATGAAACACTATTTATTTGCAATGGATGAATTCACCAAAGTATTTTTAATGAATATGGGAACATTCCACAGTGAGACTCATTCTTTGAAACATGACCTAAAAATCATGTCGGTAAGTCAGCGCTACTCAATGTTCATAGTATCAGGGTATGGTGATTTGATCCCCATTGACTTGTGCCTAATAGGATGACGCATGAGGTGATGGGAATCACAAATGGATTTACATAGAGCAAATTAATACCCACATTATTACATTGATATGTGAGATAGAGATCACCTTACTCTCACATTTTGGATTCTTTGACTGAGTATATATATACATCAGTTTTTTTAATTACCAACTCCTTGGGTCTTGGAAATTTTATTTCCAGGAGAGGAAAAGATGAATGGGGTATTCAATGTGATTTTTGTGTCTAACATATCAGGGATGGATGAGTAAATTATCTTGCTATATGTAGTGATGAATCAATGAGGAGTTCATATACAAACATTTTTGGGTGCCATATGTTTTGATGAGTCAACTTTTACACTCTTGTTGGGTTAATATTTACACTTTCAATTCACTTTTTCAAAAAAAAATTGTCCATAGTAATTTCCTTTTCAATGTATCCATTTCAGATCCACCTGCACCATTTTTTGGGAATCCTTATGGGTTTGTATATACTCACCCCTTCATGGGGGTTTTTTTAAAAACATGATATGTATTTTATAGATGACTGAAAGGTCTATTTTGATCTATGAAGAACAAAGGGATAAAGATGCATGTCCATGTGTAGTTTTCAGAGTTGGGATTCAAGAGTGGATGTGTATCAACAATTACGGTCTTTCATTTTTCCTCACATTGGGACATGTTTCTTGTATGGGAGTGTGTTTTTTACCTAATTTTTTAGTTGAATTTTTTAATCTTGTATCACATAGATGTTCAATGATGTTAACTTTACTTTATTTATGTTTTCAATATTTTAACATTCCTCTATACTTTTTTATTTTGTGGGTTTTGTGCATGTGTATGGTTTTTTTGCAAAGGACACCCTGAATTTTGTTTTGGCTTGGCGATTTACTCCACCCTTGGCCATTAAAGGAAGGATTCTGGCAGTCGCATCCTAATCCAAGACATGAGTAGTGTGGTGAAATTAATCCACAATTTCCTTAAACTTCTCATATTATAGGAAACATTAATTCAACAATAATTATTATTTGATAATTTTTCTTGAAAAACATAATATTTCTCTATTCTCCAATTATTTTATGTTTTTATTTATCATTTGAATTTTTTCCTAATGATAGGGTGAAAAATGACCCTTATGAATGTGGTAAGGGGGTTTTTTTATAAAATATGACATATGTGGAAATTTTGGATGACATAATGGAAAAAATTTATAATTAACAAAATATTATAAAAGGTCACCAAATGATCAAAGGAAAGGCATAGAATTGGTAATGATAGTTATGGAATGTATATCATTAGGAATCCAGAAGGTATGGGATGGAACAAAATCCACGGAGGAAAATAATGAATCTTGATATATATATATATATATCAACTATAAGAAAAAATTTCTATTATTTAACATATTATGTGCATCATATTTTATTTCTTTATAATTTCCAAATATTATAAAAATCACACTCGTTATGGTTTTAGTGATACAACATATTTTTAAAGGATATGTTCCACAATGGCTACAATATTAATACACAATGATGAATATTAGAGCCCATTCGATGAATGAAACGTAATATAATGCTTGTATATCGGTAGTATAAATGTGGTTTACACATGTTATGAAAAAAAATTAGTTATCTCTACCCACTTTAATTGTTCTTCTTAGATTCATCATGTAAAGACACATAGTTTAATCAATTTTTTCTATTAGTACACAAAATATTTCAAATATAATTTATCACCTCTCTCCATTTTAAATACAATTTATCGCGTCTCTCCATTTTAAATACAATTAACATTCATTAATATATTTAACAGCCACATCATATGTGCATGATCAACGTTCCCATGTTGTATAGAGACCATAAATACTAATTATAGATATCATGAAAATGTGAGAACACAAAATTAGTCCCATATCCCCACTTAGTTGGCTGTAATTTTCATTTGTGTTTTTCTTTTATATGATATTTACAATGTAGAAAAAATTAGTTCATTTCCCACATTAAGTGGACATAATTTTTAAACAATTTTTTGTAAAATATATCATTTAGATTTAAGGATGAAGTTTTATTTAATGGAAGATATTAATTGGGGTTATGGGGATGGTAACCACCATAATAGTTTTTTATGAATTGTTTTGGAACCCTATATGTATTGTTTATATGGTAGTCCACCATTAATATCATGTTGATGGATTCTAATCCTTTTGGATTGGGTCGCCAATGATAGAATGAGGTATGTAACCTCTACATTGTGATATGTTATACAACCCACCATAATATATGTAGATCTGGTATCCCCTAAAGACATCCATAATATAGGTTTTGACTTATATTCTTTGTGATATTACTATTTACGGATCAATTATATAACATATACCCACTGAATATATACAAACATAAATATATTTAGTTACAAATAATGGTGAAGAACCCATATCATGGTTGATGATGAAATATATCTATCCTAAGATAATTCAAAACAGAGATTCATGTTATGTTGACGCATCATGCATGGATATCATGATATTGGATCATATTTTATTTTCACTAGGATTGAAATAAATATTTCTAACTGAATGGAGATTTTAAATTTCCAATTTTTTTTGAAATTACATTCAATTTAATTTTCATACAACTTTTATTTTTTATACTGACCATTTGATATTCATCCCACAAAAACATGTTATGTCATTCAATGTAATTTATTATAGTATTTTTATTTATATATAGTTGATCCAATGTAGATAGCCCAGATGGGGTACTGTGATGGTTTATATTGCATGGAGGTTTTTACTTTTACTAGTTTTCACATCATATATGTTCTTTTAGAGTGTCAATGAATACTAAAATCTTGTGAATAATGTTACAAGTCATATTATCAATCATATATTTATCCTTAAAAAATTATATTAGATAATATACTAACTTGATATTTCCAGATTAACACATTCAATACATTGATACGTTATTTTGGTAGGATTTAAATTCCCATTCGATATTACTTGTATATTTTTGTTATATTTTTGTTTCATTTTGATATAGGATAATGAATACTATGTGTTTTTATATTTTATAGTACTAGGGGACATGCTCAGGTATATTTGAGGTGCGATTTTTATGAAATCCTTGGCCAATGGATATACCAAGCTGTTTTCAAATGGATTTTTTGGTGATAGGATAGACTCATAGGAGTCTGAGTGTTATATATAGAGTTAGAGATAGATTTCAAATTCATTTTCATGCTAAAATTTATGGTAATTCTTTTATGTGGGATTTTGGATTTATTTTCAATCTAGGGATACAAAAAAAAAGGATTATCAGTTTAATTATCATTTTACTAAAACATTTAAATCATATATTTTTTTAAAATCATTGTATTAATTTAATAGGAACAAATTGGTCTGTATAAGAATCATATATCTATATTTACTGATTGTTCACGTCCATTATATTTCCACATAGTCAAATATTATTTTGATATTAGGGTTACATCATGTAAAATGACAAATTCGGCTATTGGTGTAATTATAGATTTAGATACTATATTGTGACCTTACATAGGATCATCAATTACTAGTTCCATGAACATAATTATTAATATTATTTGAAAATGATAAACAAGGAAAAAATTTAGCTAACAAAATGTGGGTCATCAAAATGTGTTCCTTGTATCTCATCTTTGAATGTATCGATCTGATCCATCTCATGTTATTAGTTGATGTGATCATTAGGGTAAACCCTATTTATCTGTAAAAGACCAACCGGTTATTATAGTTTATTGTGAAACAAATGTGCATTTTTGTATGAGGATAACATTTATTCAAATACTATGGAAACACATTTTTGATTCAATTGAGATGTGGGATCTCTACGGTATAATGAAAGTGTTGTGGCCTCACATTTTTTTATGTATACTTCTTGATATTATTTATGGGGGAAAATTTTTTATTATGGGGAGAAAATATATTACCATGATTTTTTGTCATGTATGTTATAATCTCTTCCATGTCTTTCCTTTTACTCGTTCTTAGTAGGGAAGTGAAGAAATTTGAGGAAACATGTAATGGTCATTTAAGGTATTGGTTTGAATTTTCTACATAAAACATATAGGTTCAACAAAATATTTAGGATTTAAATGTAGTGAAATATTTGAAAACTCCATTTATATTATAATTTATTATGAATTATATTTTTATAGAAAACTTATATATTTTATTAGATTGGGATATGTCAATAATACAATGTGTAAATGTGTTATGTGTCATGCTATGACCATTGAATAATTTTTTAATAGGAATCTCACATGTGTTTTTGATTTCATAAAATCCATTATTCCTTGTTCTCAACCAAATATATATTCCATAATGATTTTGGATCCCTCAAACACATCTATTAATTTTTTTCAAAAAAATTAATCAATGTTCTGATCATGGAGTTACATTTTTGGTAAGGTTTCTCCCAGAATCTATGTATTATTCACTCTCCCTCATAAGAGATTCTTAGATCATCTTGGGATAAATGAATATATGCTTTATGTTGATAAATAGTTTTTCTATGATGATTACCTAGATCATTCACACCATTATTCCTGTTGAAAGGTTCCATTGTAGGAGTTTTCCTAACTTGAAAAATGATAGTGTTTCCATTTTTGTTGTGCAATTATTATAATGTAATTTTTTAAAATTTTGATTGAATTTTACTAATTTTTTTATTATTAAAACCCGCATTTCAGTAGAATTTGTATTTAAATTTTCTTCCTTCAAAATTTGATAACCTGTGAATTCCTTTTACTTTTGGGTTATTTTTGAAATTAATGGTTATTCTTGCCGAATTAATTGTTGAATTTCTAGTTAGAAAATGTATATTATGGATTTGTTGAAAATTCGTATTTGGTAAAATTTCTTAATTATTATTTTCATAGAAACTAATGGGTGTTTAACATAGAAAAATAATTTTTTTTTTCATAAAAAACCCATGTGATGAATTTGAAAAAACCAATTGGATTATATGAAATGGGAGAATATGATGATTAGTATTCTAATTAGTTTTTATAAAAATTTCCCATGAATGATTGTGATTGGTGATCCTAAAATCCATTGTCATTCGTGATTTGTTGGGAATGCATTCATTTATAATGATTATTAAAATTCAAATCATAAATATGGAATTTCACATCCTTGATAGGATAGTGATGAGGTCACAATTTTATAGATTCATAAGGATTTTTGGGTACACATGTTAACATGATAACAATAACATGTGTGAATAATCCTTAGCCTAGAACTATTATAAGTTTTTTTTTCAATTACCAGGATTCCATCTTTTTTATATTTTATATATAAATGTTTACAAATATATATTATACATTACTTTAAATTCTGTCTTATTTATATATAATATTATATGGAAAATGTTAATCAAACCTATTGTTTTAGAAACATTACTTAAATTGAAATATGATGAATTATTTGAAAGTTTTTCCATTATTTAATATTTAATATCTAAATTGATTAAATGAGTTTATAATGTGGAAAATATGTTCATTTAAAAGTTAATGATTTTTTCTGTAAAAAAAATATAAAATCATTGGTGAGACCCTACAGGGTTTCTAGCTCACACACTACCAATGACTTTGGGTGATTGATGATTTTCATCATCCATGATTGAGAATGGTTATGGTTCCACATAGTGGTAGTAGTTAGTGTACATCCATTGGATTATTGAGTGGAATTCACAGAGAGTTAGTTAGTTTTCCAAATTTTCTAGTACTTTTTTATAGTACTTTGTGATTTTATACCATTTTGGCTACTAATACCCTTCTCCCACATGGGTTTTTGTTTTTATAAATATTCATTTTCTATAATTCTTCTACAATGTTTATGGAATATTTTTTCACATTTTACTATGATGATTTTTTCTATTTTCTAGCATATGGTGATCAGTAACCCACTTCCAGCCATGTTAGTGTCGTATTATTTAGTAGGTTACTGGGAACACACATTGGATCATGGTAGCCTCAATATAATTAATAAATATTTTAAAATTCATCATTTACATGTTATTTATATGGATTGTATTATTTTATAATGTTTTAGATCACTTATTAATTAGTGATTTATATTCATTTCTTACAGGTCATAAATTTATGATAGATATGGACATGATTTTTCATTAACATAATAATTTTTTAATCTTATGATATATTATTCACCTATGAGGTAATCAATAAAAATTATTTAATGTGTTTTTTGGTTCCAATCATTTCATATTCGCCATCCTAATGTTCCAGGGTTATATTCCTTCTCCACCCCTTTCAAGATTTCTATTTCAGAAATTTTTTATTCCTTGTTAATAATTTATGATATATTTTTTTTTAAAATCCTTACATAGTGATTATTTCCTGACCTAATTTTATTTTATCCTAAATATATGTATCATTTAATGATGTTTATACTAATTTCAATTTTTTTTATTATTTTCATTCATATTCAAATTTTTCAATTGAATTGGATAGTTTTATAAAAAATAATGGAGCATTATAGAACATAAAATTATATTTTTTTTATATATAAATGAATTTATAAAATAGTTTTCATAATACTCGATAAAATGATTTTCATTATGAATGATATTATTTTTATTCAATTTTTTTATTATATGTGTATTTCCCTAACACCGTAAAAAGTATCTTATTTGTGTATATAGACCTGTAATTTTATAAAAAACTATGGGGAAAGATGAAAACTGTTTTATTTTAGTTTCATTATACATATATATCATTAACATAATTCGGATTTGTGGATACCATGGTTGTCAAGGATTAGGATTATGTGGTGTATTTTTAATATCCTAATGTAGATATTTGTTTTCAAGTGGATATTACATCCACGACTAATGTTTTTATATATTTTGGTATTATATTTTATATAATATTTATATGTTTATTTAAAATAGTAATACCTATTGATGGAGTGATGCACAATTATTTTTATTTATTCAATTTTGATTATGATTTCTATTAATAGAACATATTATTTAATAGAATGTCTGTTTAATATATGGATTCATCATATTAAGAATAATTTTTAATATCCATGTTTTTTAATATTTTTTTCAAAATCATTCCCAACTACTATATTTCATAACCTCGAATCATGCATCCATATTTTGAAATTATTATTAATTTTTAAATTATTTCAGGCAGGTTTATGTGTCCAAGAATATTTTCATTGGGAAACTAATTAAAAATGATTTTAGATCTTTTTTTTGTACCAGGAATACATATATATATATATATATATATATATTTGATTTTTAGGGAATGATAAGTGAGTGAGGTATTGTGTATAATCAACTAACCATCATAAAAATACATGATATTTCATGTTCCCATAGATATTTGGTCAAAATTTTGATGTTTATGTAATATGAATTTTAGTGTGGTATGATCTAATTTACTGGTATTATACGTTGTGGGTGAATCCCAAAATATATTTTTCCAATTGTTATTATTTGTATATTTAATTTATAATAAAATTACAAGTATTTAATTTGGAATACTATGTTTAAAATTTTTAATTTTACCTAGTAATCTTTCATATGATACAATAATGTTTAGTGTACGGCCGGGAAAATAATTCACTATACCCATATCAATGAATAAATGATCTTTTTTTTCTCAACTTATAGTTTTTTTAATATATTACTTTTATTATTTTTTTATTATTTATGTTTTATTTGTTGTCTATTCATGAATTTTCATATCTATACGAGGTTGAATAATGTATTTATGGAGTTATATATTTTATATTTTCATAGGTACATCAAATATTTACTATCAAAAAAACATTCACATTTCAGTTTAAGATATACCAAGTAATAATCAATCCAATTTGGACAACATATTCATCTCTGTAGTCTATAGTTGCATTAGGGGGATTACACTAAATGGTTCCCATCCTTTTTTTGTAATTTTACTTTGAATTATTTGTATATATAATTATCTATTTAATAAATAAACATAGTTCCTTATCATAAATTATACTTCTTATGTGGAAGTTAAATATTTCTCAATATGTCCCCATTTAATTCTATAATTATCATATTAAACACTGTTTATAAAAATTGAATTCGGTTTAGCAGATAGTAATATCCCCCTGCACAATAATAACTATTTTTACGATGAATTTGATTTCCAATGAATATTTTAACAAAAAAAAGTTCGATTTTAAGAGAAAGATAAAATTTACAAAACAAAATGATGTTGAAAAATAACATTACCCTTTCAAAATTTTCCTATCAAATAACAATGGAAGAAATAATTCCATTTGAAATGTAAAAAATAATAAATAATTCATAATTGATTACATTAAATATTATATTGGATGTATATACATCACATAAAAGTGAATTGGTTCATAATAACAAATTAGTCTCAATTTAATATAACATGAGACGAAATCAATTACCTTATGTTTATGTGGGTTGAACACTATTTAAAATATTTTATATTTTTTTTAAAATTGTTATTATATTATGAAATATTCATAATCAAAATCCTAATATCATATATTAATATTTTATAACATCTAATCACAAATATTTTGGTATTTTCTTATTATATTAATTATATTGAACAATAACTACAATGTTTTTTTGACTATATTTTGACATTTTATTTTTCCCCTTACAATAATCATAATTAATTAAATTCTAAATTGAAATCCATGATATAAATATCATATATATTAATTATATATGTATTTAATGTAATCTATAGCATTTTGTGAAATCAAATGTAATACACCATTTAGGGAGACACAAGGTCCAATATATGCATGGATGTTTCTACTTTTGTTATAATGATAATTGAAATATAATAAATTTAATTTATATATAATAATTATGGTATAATTTATAGAAAACCTATAATTTCAAAAATATCATTACATGATTTTAATAATTATTTTACATCATTGTACAATCCAAGGATCGCACTGGGTAGTGTCTTAGAAGACTAGGTAACATAAAATAGAAAACATGGAACTAAATATAACATTTCATCATATAGTCTTTATAAAGATCCCCTAGATTTCATTGTGCTCGTAAAACATCATTGGATAACCTGGGAATAACATGAACAATGGTATGAGCTAAAAATCTCAGTAATGGAATAAATATAAAATTATTTATTTATCACATGGGTTAGAAGGCATAACATAATGATATATAAATGCATTAAAAATATGTAATCATAATATATAAACATGGGATCCTAAAAACGTGAATTCATAGTATTTTGTTATTAACATAAAACATGATTTTTTTCAAGCGTCAAGGCAAACCACAAATACCGTTGCACATGGTATCACAATCCAAGTCTAACAGCTAAGACATTAACACATGGTATCACAAGCCAAGGATATCCACCAAGACAATTGGAAATAACATCTTATGAGAGTAAACATTACCCAATGAATTAGATGACTATCTTGAAACACTGATCTTATCTTTTCAGGAATATATTTTTTCAATATAATTAATCAAACATAATTAATCATTCATAAACATAAGGGTCACCCATGGAATGAATTGGAAACCGCAGTCATGAATTTAGGTATAACAAATTGGTGTATCAAAAAAGTGTCCATGAAAGAATGAAACTAAAATATACATGGACATTCATCCGGGAAAATATCCATGTATCCTGGTATGTTAAGCCATGTAGAGCTGACAACATGTATGAAATGTATTTAAGAAATTTTCTCATTAAAACATATTTGTGCGGTTTTATGGAAAATAAAATTGATACATTAAAATATAAATTGGAAAAATAATTTATATAAATTCATATGTGAACCATTTTGAGTTTCATAATAAAAAATATTGATTTTATAAATACATTGGTTTCATAAAAACTAATATAGATTACACTTGAAATCAGTTGAGAATTCCATATTTTCCGTCAAAATAGGATTTATTGCAGTGAAGTGTCGATGAGGGAATCATTTAAAAACATCAGTATCCCCAGAAGATAATGATGAAAGGTTTTGTATAAATTAATTTGTTAATTTTACACATCAATTATAATATGTAAATTTAAAAAATAAGGTAGCTTTATTTTTGTAAAAGGAAGATTAGTTGTCCCAATGAATCAATGAGGATCGGGTAGAATCCCAAACAGATTGTCGCCATGGTTTCAAGTGTACATAAGTCTCAATGTAGGTAAAGCTCAGATTCATATTGCGATTCATGAAGCCAACTCAATTCAAAAAGACTCTTGCAACAACTTGGTTTGCGACTTTGAGATTCTTCATCATCTCTGTGTGGCTGGTATTTACCAAAAGTCCAAACATTTCTTTGATGTATTCTGGAAACTACTGATGCCAGGATGGATCAACGTGAACGTAGATGGCACTTTCAAAGGCAATCCTGGCCCGGCATGTTGTGGTGCCATCTTTAGAGACTTCTCTGGCTAGTGTCAGGGCTACTTTTATATTGGATGTGGTCATTCTTCATCGCTGGAGGCTGGGATGCTGGGGGTCATCCATGTTGTTGCTTTTGCGCTTCAAAGAGGTTGGAGAAAGCTTTGGATTGAAAGTGATTCCACCACTATTGTCTATGACATCTGGAATGGAATGACAAATTTTTCATGGCCTCTTACAACTCTTTAGATGAATTGTCTGAACTCGCTTCATGGGGTTGAATACATAGCTACTCATGATTACCATGAGGCGAATTTCATTGTTGATTCTCTCGCGAACAAAGGAGTTCATCAGAGCATGACTTGTCTTGACACTCTACCAGCTGACATATTACATCATTTTTATAGAGATTTAAAAAAATTCCCATCTTTCCGACTTTTGTAATCTTTTTGTTTATCAATAATTTGTGCTTTGGTCCTTGACCAAAGAATTACCTTTTTAAAAAAAAGTGTATATAATAGCGATTAATGGGTGTGAATGTTTCTTACTATCACATATATATTATGATGGATGTATGGGGGTGGTTCAAAATCATTCCCCGTCTTTAGTAATTAAACCTAAAAGGGAATAACCTAGAGGACATTCTAGAATAAAAGTAAAATAGAGAGGATTCCTTACATTATGATTGATAGTGTTCTCCACATGATATAAATAACATAGATTATAAAATTTGATTCCTTAATTTATAATCACAAAATATATTCTATATAGAAACTATATACTATAACCTTTTATGTTCAATTATATCGATTTTTGATAGGTTATGATGTCATTTTTATTGTTCGGGTCTATTTACTTCCTTGGATCCTTTGATCGATTATCTTATATTCAAGTTTGGAAACATACGTATGATGAAAGTGGATTTCCATAAATGATTTAATATAACATTATTTATCAATGGGATGATTAAATTTTAATAAACTTAATTTGGTTTTTTGGAGTTAAGGTAATCATTATATAATATATTTATGTTAAACTCTTGGATTGGAATGGTAATTTGTTTCATTATATAAATGTTTTGAATTATTATTTTACATCATATGTGAAATAGGATTCTGGATAAACACATAATATAAAATAAAAAAATTAGAATTTGGTTCAACTGATAATAATTGTTTCATTACGACAATAGAATATGGAAATAGAAATTAAGAAATTGTCCTCCTTTTATGAGATAATTGAACACATCTCATATTATGTATTGAATTATGATTATTTGTGAAATAAAGAGAATGGATGTTAAATATAATACACTACTCCACATCCCAATTTATTTGAAAATTTTCCACTAATGACAATATTCATCAATCTCCCACCACTTCCAGATATACCACACCAGATCCCACCAACACACACATGGGACACATATAATTTATCATCTCTCCCTCACACACCATCTTCACATGTCAGTTCATATCCAACCATTACACACCTATGCCAAATATCACATCTCACCTTTATGAAACATAGGAAAAATATATCACATCATCCTAAAAGGAACTATGTCGTGTATAATATCTCATCCTGAATACACCTAAAACCCATTAAAAACATACCTAAATTGGTTTGGACCATCATAGTATGTATGATGGGGTAGGGAAGAGCAGGTGGCATGCCATCAAAACTCCCATCTGGATGTTTTGGATAGACACCCACCACTGTGATGATAGAGGTTTTCAGAACATAGTGCTCAATTAGTGGTGGGATTTTATAATAATTACAAGGAAAATATTAATATATATATATATAGTGTCATTAAATCAAGGAAACCAAATGTGTTTAAATCTAATAATTAACCAATTCACAACATCTACCATGTATACTAAAAATAGTAAATGCACAATGACATAAAAATTAATAACAACCCACTATTCCTATTTAGACATTAATTACCATATAAGCATTATCCATATTTTTCAATTTTACATGTCCGATAAATATTTATTCACATAACTAAACATATTATACCAGAAACTATCATGAAAAACACATATGATGTTAAACAGTTAGTTTAGAATATTAAAATCACTAGTAAACTAATACTGCTTAAAATTAACTCTACATTCAACAACACTTCATTATATATCACACATCATCCTATAAATATGTACTATGTCCTTGTACATGTTACACATGGAGAACTTTGTGGAATGTAACGAATACCAATTTAAATGATATTTTTTAAAACACATCCAGCCCAATCCAAATCACACCACAAACCATGTAAAATCATATTTCAGATTTAATAAGGTATTCATTATCCAATTTCAGTCTACGGAATAAGGGACTGTTTAAACATATCACATTATACATGGGAATACATTTATTTTATCCAAATATATATTTTATCAAATTCCAAAATAAATGAAATTAGAGACATCTCAATGAGAATATATTCCACAAACCATAAACATATGAACAAACAATGACATGAAAAACCACAATTTTAAAGGGGTAGTTAAACCATAAAACATCAACATTAACAATAAAACATTATGATAATCAGATACATTCCACAACCCATGAATAATTATTTTAAAACAATTGAATATTTTATTAGACCCAAATCAACTATCTTAACAAGAATAAAAATTCACATACACATCACACATGATGCACAAAATAATAATTACAAATAATAACCTATGATAACGAATAATGATCAGCACTTCCTGGTTTCAGAAATAATTGGGTCACAAGTTCCATAGAAAATTATAGTGTTAATCAAGAACCAAACTAATGGAACCTTATTATGTAAATGGTTTTGGGGACATTTCGTCACATGGGAATTGAAAAATAAATTTGGAAGAGCAGATTATCTCAATATTAGAAATATAATATCCAATTCAACGTCATTTCAAACAGTTTTAAATCACCAATATTTTACAATCATAAAAATTTCCACACATTTTAGACCATTTATTTTTTCTAGAGATTCATAGGAAATTAAAGATATAATTTATATAGTTTTTAATGACTCCAATCCCCCTTATATTATGTAATTAATACAAAATACCATGATTAATTTTATAAAACTAGGAAAACTACGAAACTGGAAATACTCATATTTATTGAAAATGAGGAACCATTAGATGTGATACAATTCTAAATGATTCACAACCAGATAAGGCCCAAATAATGAGCGACCACCAGATGATTGAACACATAACGAGGACCCTATAGTGAGAAACCAACAGATGAGTCACTGTTAGATGATGCATCACCAGCAATCGGCCAATAGTTGTGGCACCATCAGTGTGCTACCACTAGATGAGGTTCTGTTGGTGTGCGACACCCCTGGGATGATATTGCATGGTGAGGTACCACCATGGTGGGAGACATCAATGGTGACACCGTGAGTTAGGGTACCACTTGGGTGAGACACTGTTGGAATGATAAATCATTCAGAATGTCATACCCTAAGAAAAAACGAAAACAAGAGTTATATAATTATTTTGAATATGAAATATTGTTGTAACATATCATTGTTCCCAAAAACACCAAAGAATCCCCAAGACACCAAAAATGTATTTTCAACCATTTAATGTGATGGATGGTTTCTTCATAGAATCAATTCACTTTTACAAGTAAATAAGGTATATTGTAAGAGAATAGTTTTTATTCTTGATTTATTTTCAATTTCACTAGTTCACCCCCATATCATAGAGTGGAAAACATCCTTATCTAATCCAATATACCTAATGCTTCAAAAATCATTATGATTTTCACTTGTATAATTATTTATAAAATTCATTGTAGCATCAAGAGTAAACTAGTAAACACTTAATTATTTGAATTTTTCAATGAATGTTTTTCACATTTAATTTCTTACATTCAATGATATGATTAGTTTTTTATTCTAAATATGAATATATATTACAAGATTCCGATACAATACATGAAATATTATCTTTTTAGACTTAACACTATTATTAAAATTAACTTGATGATATCCTAATCATGTTATGGTTGGTAATATAAGCAATCATGTGGTTGATTTAATATAAAATTTATATAAATTTTTACTTATATGAAATGTATTACATATTTTCCCATGATTCATTTAGAATTATAAAATTTGTGGTCATTTATAATTGAGTAGAAAATATTATTTAAATCTAAATTGACAACGAAATGTGATGTATTTATTCATTATAGTATTTCAATATCAATTAATCATTAATTTATGAGATTTATAATGATATGTCATAATGTTTATTTCACTATGGTTAGTCAATGTTCTGGGAAATTGTATTATATATGAATTATTATTATGTACATGACATAACTTGTGGTAGATATATAGAAATAAATATATAACTATGATTCAACATGATCATGTGTGACCACTTGTTAGAATGGTTAGAAATGAACTTTTTATAGTGGATGCTATTGGATTTGAATTATATAGTGTCCAACATATAATATTTAAAAATAATATAGAGGCCTAAAATTTACACATATTTTCTAGATGAGAGAATTAATTATATGTATATATATATATATCTAAAAAATATTAATGATGTTATGAAAATACTATCAATAAAAGAATCTTTTGTATTCAAAATGATTAGAGGATTTCCATAGGGCTATGGAGGATTCAATGTGAATGTGTGTGTCTTTTACACTATTTCCATCATAATTCATTCATGAATGTCACCATGTCATAGTGTGTTTCTTTAATTGATGTTTCTAACATTGTAGAGTTTATCATGAAATATGATATGAGATGTCATTTAATTCAACCACATAGGTTATTATCACATGCCTCAATCTATAATAAATTTAAACTGTCTTACATAATGATCAATCATAGAATGATTGATAATGTATAATAAACAAGATTCCATATTATTTAGGGACTTTCTCTACCATACGAATTTCATTTTACACAATTTGTATAATTATATTATAGGATAAAACTGATGAATGTTCATTATAGATCATTATTATTATGTATTAATGTTCATTCATTTACCATATTTGAAACACTCATGAAACCATATTTCGGAGGATTAATAGCATCAAGAGACAATTGACTTTAGTGAACAAGGCATTCCCACTTAACCTCATCACACATTTATTTCTCACTATAATTATATCCATATTCCTACACTAATATAAATACCAACATCCAAATAAATAATACATTTCCCAATAAATCTATATATACAAGGAATTCTACCAAACATCCATACCATCCCAATTTCTTTTATTCATATTTTCATTTTTATCTAAGGAGTTAAATGTACCAAAATGGGTAAATTAAAAATTTCCATATAAAAATGATTGTTAAATGAGTTTATAGTGCTTTAATTAATATTAGAATGTAGTATTTACCACCAGGATGACATTTATTATTTTTCAGAGATAGTTAAAAATATTGGGATATAAAAAATTTTGTGAAACACAATATGTTTACATTGAATGTGACTTCATATAACACAAAAATTAGAGCATGGAAGTAATTATTTACATAATCATTTTCCCAAATTTCGTTGAATTTTTTAATTGAGATATAAATTATTTGATCAGGTTTTTGGTCATACATTTAACCATTTTCGAAATTGTGTTAATTTCACATAAGGAAATAATAATTAATTATAAAAATACACTTATAATATTACACTATGTTTGGTACCTCTGTTATAAATTATTCTCCTGATTTTTAGGATATATTTAATAAGAAGCCTTTTCATGAAGTAGTTTACAAGGGATCAATAAAAATAGGTGATTGAAATTCATGACTTCATTAAAATGATGATTAATGTTAGTATCATATTTGTAAAATCCAATGTGGTATTAATTTTTTTTAATAATTCTTTATCATTTATATATTCTTCTAATTATTTGAATCGTTATATTTAAAAATTAATGGAACATTTAATACAGGATTAAAAAAAGAAAATAGTGATTAAATATTTGACTATGGTAAAGGAAGATTATTTTTTCAATGATCTAACAAACCAATGATACATTATTTATTAATAAATCATCCATGAAAAATTAAATAAACCAAATCATGGAATTTAAACATATATTCCTTATGTTTTTATACTAATAATATTTATTTATTTAATGATTTATTTTATTTAGTAACATATAATGTTGAATTATACTAAAAATAATATTAATTATAATATTATTTATACTCGTGTAGTTTTTATTTTTTATATTTTCTGAATGATCATCATTAGAAAATGTTTCTTCACAATATTCCACTATGACATAAGTTTATTATTATTAGTTATTTAATTATTGATACCTTGGATTTTCCTTGTAAGACTTTGAAATATTTCTAAATATTATTCCAGATAAAGTCTTTGAAACGATGTGTGATTCAATGGACCAATGTGCCAAAAATTAAATCTTTATAAATATTAAATATAATTTATATTTTTTCACATTGCTAAATAAAAAAACATGGATAACTCGTAAATGTTGGATCTGATTTTAATTTTGAGAAAACTTATGTGTCTGGAATGTTTTTTCTCCCATGGAATGACAAAAAATGAGACATCATGGGGTATTTCGTATCCCACACTATTTAGAGGCATGAGAAATTTATTTACATTATTAATTATTTAAAATTAATTTTATGACAAGTGGAATGCTTATAAATAGCTTTTTTATATTGTATTACCTCATTATATTAATTTTTTCCAATGACATGTCATATAATCTTCTACATTCTCATTTTTGAACATCTAACAATGAATAAAAAAGAAACATTGGATATGGAGTGATCAAGATGCAACGAATGCAACAGATCATCCTCCTTTATGGGAAAACATGTTCTTCACCCATGAGAAATCCAAATAAGTGGTAGGGTTTTTTATGGGTTTTACACCCTGGATTAAGCTTTGAGCCTGTTTATAATTAGTTCTACATATTTTTACATTGTTTTCAAACATTTCAAGAGTCAGTGTACCAGAATTTCATTTTGTTTATCCGATTTTCTTACCTCAGTTCCACAATATTAATTTCCAACCAAGATAGTGTGTCCTTTTAAGTATAATTTTTTTTATTATTTTCCTTTATCTAATATATATTTGCATTTTCACTGAGGAATCCATTTAAATCACACAACGTCAACAGCTAGGTGACCCGAGCTGGATCGGTCAAAAAAATTTGTTGCACAATTACAAAACAATGTTGAAATTGAGGATGAGGAATAGATATGTAAATGAAATGATTCAATGATAAAGAATCCTAATGTTTTAATAAATAAAACAAGAATCGATGCTGTAACATCATGCATAAAAATCGAGATAATACTATTCTTCAAATGAGGAATATTTAGGACAAATAGAGAATAGATTCCATATTTTCCAGATAAATTAAATGTATTCACAGATAATCTAGATGGCTCAGACTAGTGTTTAATAAGATTTGAAATGAAGACTGATGATTGGAGAAATCCTCAAATTTATTGAAAAACACAACTACCCATTGGGTACCTCAATGAAAACACATCGTGTAGTGTCCGTCTATGACGGAGAAATGGATTCATCGATGTTAAAGATAAAATTTAATGTACTACCCATAAAATGATTTTTATGCCCATTTATGTGTGACTACATTTTGAGAAGGAACACACAGTTGAAAGACACGTCCCAATCTGCAAATAAGTGGAACATGCTGTATAGTTCACCTAGACGACATGTAACACAACACGGAGGAGACCTATGTACCAACCATGAGACATGAAAAAGATGTGGAGAAGGACTACAGACCAAGTGGTTCCCTTACAAGATGTGTTTGAGTAGGTTATTCTGATTTATCTTTAAACCCATGTATCTCATTTGTGTAGATGTGGATTCTGTCCCATGAAATGACTATGTTGAGTGTTTTTTCCGCATACAATGTAATGGTTCCATTTGAAGTAGTTTACAATATATTATGTGAATGTTCCAGGTTTCCATGCATTGTGAAGAAACCTAATGACTGTAAAACTTTGACAAGCATACCCGAATATATACAGGGATGACCATCCACATGGGCTGGGTAGTGTATTACCCAATGACAGTCTAGGATTACCATATAGCTGATCTAGTTAGTGTACTTCAAAATATTCTTATGGTATGACCATCCAGATGGTATTGGTAGTGTAGTCATCAACATCCTCTTAGGATGACCATCTAGTGGGGCAGGGTAGTTTAGTACTAGATGAAGATTTAGTCTAACACAACAGCTGGGATGGGTAGTTTCATCCACGGAATCCTCTCAGAGAAGACCATCAACTGTGTGGCACAATGGTGAGGTGTGGATCAACTACACTTATGGATACACAAAAATGATGGGTGATTCCCCATGGAGACTGTAGAGACCCGAAGCATAACGTACAAGGGCATTACATTACTTTTGCAGAATACTTATTACATAACAAAAACACACACACAAGGACCATAATAGTTTAGTGTCTTTGGAAACTCGGAACGTAATCTTCTAATCATGGTGAAAGATCTTCAACATCACCCATAAAGATCTTCCCTTTTTTTTCTTACCTAAAACCTTCCTTTATATCCTGGGAAAAGAAAACATAAAAAGGGTGAGCTCAAATGCTCAGTAAGGGTAAACAAAAGAAAAATCAATCACATCATATTCATAAGAACATAACATTTTGGAAATCTTAACCTACAAAAGAGATTATGATATCATAACATGGGATAAATCATATAAGTGAAATGAAATACCAATAATCATAACTTAAAACATGAAACTTTGTGGCATACACACATAATCATATAGAATCATATCTTATTAGTCAAGACTCATTGCCAAGACTAGCTTAGTGGACACAGTCCATTTCTGAACCGAGTCCCGCTCGTTTCAGTCTTGTTTCACTGAACCAGTATAACCTACCGTTCCAGCCATGTCTATCTCATGATATATAAAATCTTTACCCAATGCATTGGAGGGAGATATGGGTCCCACACATCTCATAATGAAACCATTCTTATGTGTGCCACAAAATCATAAATTATACATCATTGCATAACCCATGTAATAAAAATGGGAATCTTAAACATCATGACATCATAAAACAATTCATATAAGATAAAGAAATTCATAAATATATTTCCATCATAACATAATCAAGTAAATTTAATAATAGGGATAGAAACAGAACCCTATATTATCTTAGATGGAAAATAATTTTGATAAAACACTTGAACTCCATTCTTGAGGAAACTATCCTTTCTACTTCAAAAACACTTTTCCTTTCTTAACATGTCGTACAATTCTAAACAAAAAGAAGTTGATTAAAAATAAACTTGAAAACTTGTAAAGTAATATTCTTGGAAATAATGTTTTAAAAATCCATTCATGCCGTATAAGTTAAAACAAACATTCTTCTCGTACTTTTGTCGGAAAAGTCAAAAAGTACCTTGTACGAAAAAACGACAAAAGATTCCTTTCATATCTTTTACTAAAAACTCACCGAAGGGTAAAATTGGATTTAAACAATTTAAGGTGGATGGAAATAACATTACATATTGAGGAAACATGTATGGGGATGATAAAATACACCCCAGTAAATTTCAAAGTATAAACAATCTCGGATAAAAATGAGATTGTGATATTTCCCTTACCTTATGTCTGATATGCTTTGTACGTATCCGAACCTCCTGTATAATGATTTAAATAATGTCATTAACTTATTAAAGAATCATATTCATTGTTATGATATCATATATGGTTCACTTATGACTTTATATTACCTGTTCTTTTGTAAATTCCATGTTAATGAAGCGTTTTGGGTAAAATCGTTTCATTTATCGTAGGTGTTTGGACTTGTTGTTCTTGACATTATTATTACTTATATCATGATTTACATACTTCCAGAAAATAAAGAATGATTTATATATCATATATATTCTGTATATATATATATATATATAAAATAGATAGATAAATGAAATGAAACACACCGTTCATGGAGACGGTAGTCCGTACGTACGCATGAACGCTGTTTTCCTTTACTTATTGACTTGAATGGAAGTAAGTAGATGAAATAAATATATATATATACATAAATACAGTAGATTTAACATGTCATATATATCATTATTATTCATTATATATACTTTATAATCATTCATGAATGGTTAATGTGGAGAATGAATCTCATCGCGTCGTGGAGATGGTAGTCCGTTCGTACGCACGAGCGATGATATCGTTCCCATGGTCGTGTAATTGTGTTGAAGTGTATGTATACTATTTCAGTATCAATATCACTTTATAATAATCATATATAGTTACTCATTACACCATTATACCCATCCAATTAAGGTGGTGGTGGAAAATAGATTACACCACAGCATGGAGACGGTATTCCGTACGTACGCACGCGCGGTGATTTCCTTTTTCCGTTGGATGGATAGAAGGTTAATTAGAGTTGTTTCATATTTATAATAACATATCAGTATATATGAAATACTGATGTTATTACTTTATCATGAAACAACTAAATTAGAAGAAGTTGAAGAAGAATGAAATTGAAAAAGATCAGTAATGGATATTACCTCTTTTTGGCGCGCCTTCACTTAACCTCCACTTAAAGAACTAAGGATGGTCTTTAAAAAAGACCAGGACCTCTAGGATGATACTAGGGATGTGGAGAAGAGATTTTGGCAGGGGTTGGCCGGGATTTAATGCTCAAATTGGTTTGAGGAGGAGAGGGAGTAGATGCCCTTTTATAAGGGAGGAGAGGGGCACCTTAGGAAAATCATAAAATAATATTTTATATTAATGTCAAATTCGGTTTATAATGGTTCCAAAGGGTCTTATTTCGAAGGTAAAGTGGTTATGGGTAGAAATAATCTCATCCAATAGGATTTAGACAAGTTAAGTTATTATTTTAACCTTATCAATTAGATTTAACTCTAATTTAAATAATTTAACTTTTACCGTGTCTTTTTGTTTTCTTACACGATATGGTTAATAAACTTACCATAACAAGCCAAACGAACCCCAAGTTGTTTATTATTAATATATATATCCTTATCTAAGTCATTTTGCCGAACCTTAGATTTTTAGGAATTAAATAACAATTAATAATATAATATTTGTTTTAAAAACTAATTTATGTCAATTTTGACACTATTTGGTACATGATTTTTATGAAATTCATAACAGAATGATAAGTTCAAAAAAAGTTTATTATATCACCAATAACATGTAATATTAACCTATAAAATTAATTTAAGTCATAAAAAGTCTCAAATTACATTTATTTGGGCATTTATAACATCAATTATGTCAATATTCCATTAATAAGACAATTACTGCATCATATTTGTGTCATAATAAATGATACATATTTAATCCCTAAAAATTCAATATAAATTCTTATGATGTAGATAATTTTATTAGATTTCTGGAGATTATTTATTTTCGAAGTTTCATGTATTTTATCACTAAATTATTAATTATTATACTTATAAGATTTAAGAAAGTGACATGTTGTCACATTCTTAGGTTTTAATAATAATTAAATTGTTTTCATGGAAAAAAGTCCATAAAATGAATCTAATCCTACACTTAGGATATATGGGTCTACTTTTATCCATCCAATAGTATTTTTACAAGTTTTAGGGTAATTTTATAATCTTATATTTACCCTTAATTACACGATTTACCTTTAACTATAGTAAATAAAATTTACCGTAGTTACTATTCACAATGCCCAAAAATAAAAAGTAGCTTATTAACATAATTTGGACCCACTGATTCCAAATATGGAATCCATTTTTACAAATTCAATACATAAAATATTAATAAATTAAATTAAAATTAATCCCGTTGTCGAAAGAAAATGGGTTTTTCTTTAAAACATTGCAAAAGATTGAATTGATTTAACCTACGAATTCAAGGTAAAATCAATGCTAATGACATACATTATATTAAATGGTAAAAATATATTCTATTTATACTTTAAAACCATTAAATATTATAATTTAACCACATAAAATATTATGATGAAAAAGTTGTTTTTAATTAAAATATAGCATGTTTTTACTATTAATTAAAATATGAAAGTTATCAGAAAAATATCCAAACATTATCTAATGTAAATTTTTATATCTTGATTCAAAATAAGAAATTTATTTTGTCAAATTGAACTTATAAAAATTTCCAAAACTAGATTTAAAGTGTGTGCGCCATCAAAAGGCGGCAAAACTGTATTTTTTGAAAAATACTTATTTTACCCGAAAAATTTATTTGGTTCTTATACAATGTTCTAGAAATGTGTAAGATGAATAATAATGTCATAAAATTCAAATTTTAGTTAACACTATTCATAACGGCTAGTTCATAACAATATTATAATAATATATCGTTGTTTAGTAAAACCCGGTATTGCGTACAAGACACGCTATCGAGGATGGTCGCGATTGCAAGTAATGCAAGCCAAGTCAGGGTTGCGTGTAGTGCACATCTCCTTTGTTGTTTCTATAACAGAATACAACCATATTTTATTTATACATTGAATATATATATATACACTCAATGTTGCGTAAAATAACTTCTATCAAACGAACTTGAAATTGTGTGTAACAAGAGCCAAGAAAAGTGTTGCATATACTGCAAGCTAATAAAGTATTGCATATAGCGCAAGATAATCCTGGTGTGTCGTACAATAAAAGATATGAATGAAATTAAAAAGAATGTATATTATAAAATCTCAGGTTGTTACATTCTACCCCCCTTAAAATGAATTTCGCCCTCGAAAGTTGTCGGGGTTATAAACCGTTTACTATTCATAAAAATCCACATCGTAAAAAGAAATACCAAAACTGAACATTAAAAACTAAAGTATGAAATATAACGGTTACCAAAATGAACTCATCACTGGGTTTCCATATAGGAGAAAATATGGACATGGAAGAGAAATCTAACCGTCATGTTCTGATAGAGAGTGGTAGAGAACATGGCTATGAAAAATCCAACAATCACAAAGCTATTGATTTGTGGTGATCTAAGGTACCATCTGATTCATCGGATATAAGGGAACTAGGACAACATTTTTGGTTTTCAGTATCATTTCCCTAAAGTTGATGAATTAAAAGAAATACTTGCATGATTTTGGTACAATCTCACTGTTGTTCGTGAATTGAAAAATTTCCACTTCATCCCGTAAAGAAATGAAGTTGAATTTGTTATTCGTGATGTGTTAGCAGATCATGTGATAGAATGATGGGTCATTCCATCTCTTTCAAACAAAAGGTTATCAAAAGTTATAAGTCCATCTTATTGTCAGATTAATCGTATATGGTTCCATAAATGAACTTATACTTCATATATCATACCGCTTAATAAAATAAAACTAGTTTCTACTAACCAGGGACTTCCTGTAGGCTAGTGGTAGGCGATAAAGGCCAGTCACACTTCGGTTGTGGGTTCGATTCCCACATCCTTGTCCGACGCGATGGGCTGTCGCCCGTCCCGCAGGTTGTCCTTTTCCTAAAACTATGTTACTATAACATCCCATCAATAATATTGAAAAAACTTCTTTCCTTAAACAATACTAACTTATGTCCAACATAATCCATTCCAATCTTTAGGCTTATCCATGATACTTCAATCCACTCTCATAATATATCGAAAAAGATTACCAGAGATTTAATACCATCGTTGATCCCCATATGTCATAAAATATGTCTTGTTGGTCACATTCCAAACATTCGAAGGCCTTAATCATGTATTCTCTTGAAAAATTAATACCCATTAAACCTTAGTGAAAACATGAATGCAGTTAAAAGTTAACACATTCCACATACCAAAATCCTCAAAATTCTATATACTCAAACCATGATATCACTTAGTCCTTATATCAATCATGAGGTCATGAATACTGTTAAACATTTCATTTTCTCGTTTTCCCTTCATTATGCGCATATCATCTTATTTCCAAAAATATCTCTATCACATTGAATACCACATTAGACCAATACATAAATATTCCAATACTCCATGATACAACATTATTTTGGAATCCCATTACATAAACACTTAATCATTCCACCACATCATTGTCATATTCAACATCACCAATAGTGATCGCATGTGACTTCCCTTTGTCCTTTGCCTTAAGCGGTTGCTCATGTCGATCATCACTAACCCTTGGATTAGGGAATTTACTAGAATAATGCCCCATTTCCTTTCACTGGAAGCATTGAAGTGTTGGTGGTGCGTTCTCTGCAGTGTTTGCTTTAGTCACATCATTAGAAACCCTTTTTCAATTACTTCGACACTCAGCTGCTCGATGACCTTCTTTTCCACACATAAAACTTTTTCTAGTCCCTTTAAGACAATATCTACCATGCTTCTTTCCACACATTGTGCATATGGAAACATTCATCTTCTTTTCACCATTATTCTTAGATTTCTCCTTGAACTCCATCTTTCGTTTCTTGTCAAAACCATGAGATGGATATGTAACACCAACTTCCATTTCTACCTTGATAGCACAACGCACAATTTCTTCATAGCTACTGAAGTCTCTTATAGCTAATGCCCTTCGAAGACATGGTTTTAAGCCACTGAAGAATCGATCAACTTTACTTTCAGGTTGGATGATAATGCCAGATGCATACCTTGCAAGTCTTGTAAAATTCACTTCGTATATACCAATAGATTCATCATCCTTCCGCTTCAGCTCAAAAAACTCCTTTTCCATCTTTGTTCGAAGAATACGAGGGAAGTACTTACTGAAAAACAAGTTGTTGAACTCGTCCCATTCCATGGAATCAATTTCACCTATTGGCCTCGTATACTTGATAAGATTCCACCACTGATCAGCTTCACCTTCCAAACGATATACTGCTAAGATGACATTATCATGTTCAGAACATTGAAGAACTGAAAATATCTTTTCAGTGGTACTGATCCATTGTTCAGCACCAAGTGGATCGGAAGACCCACTGAAAGATTCTCTGCTCATTTGGAAGTCCATAATGATCCATAGCTTGTGTAAGTATAGCAATAAGATTTTTCACTCCATCTCCCATAACACTTGTTTGTTCAGGAGGAAAATCATTGCATTGTCCATTACAGTGATCAACATGGTTCCTTCGGGTTCCAGCCATCGTCTAAAACCCAAAAAGAATAGTGTGAGAGGCAAAAATAATGCTAGGGAAAACAACTTAGTATAGGGGCAATACCCTTAATATCTAACATCTTAGGTTAAATTCTAAGATCGTTACCGTAGTTCTAGGACTATATCCTACACGTATACTTATCCTTAGGGACATCCCTAGACATACCTTAGTAATATCTCTAGGGATCTCACTAACGTTTTCGTATCCTAGTTTCCAATGTTTGACTAAACCTTTGCTCTGATACCAACTGTAGAGACCCAAAGCTTAACGTACTAGGACATTACATTACTTTTTCGGAATACTTATTACATAACCAAAACACACACACAAGGACCGTAATAGTTTATTGTCTTTGGAAACTCGGAACGTAATCTTCTAATCATGGTGAAAGATCTTCAACATCTCCCATAAAGATATTCCCTTTTTTTCTTACCTAAAACCTTTCTTTATATCCTGGGGAAAAGAAAACATAAAAATGGTGATCTCAAATGCTCAGTGAGGGTAAACAAAAGAAAAATCAATCACATCATATTCATAAGAACATAACATTTTGGAAATCTTAACCTACAAAAGAGATCATAATATCATAACATGGGATAAATCATAGTATTGAAATTAAATCCCAATAATCATAACTTAAAACATGAAACTTTGTGGCATACACACATAATCATAGAGAATCATATCTTATTAGTCAAGACTCATTGCCAAGAATGTCTTAGTGGACAAAGTCCATTTCTGAACCGAGTCACCCTCGTTTCAGTCCTATTTCATTGAACCGGTATAACCTACAGTTCCAGCCATGTCTATCTCATGAGATATAAAATATTTACCCAATGAATTAGAGGGAGATATAGGTCCCACCCATCTCATAATGAAACCATTCTTATGTGTTCCACAAAATAATAAATTATACATCATTGCATAACCCATTTAATAAAAATGGGAATCTTAAGCATCATGACATCATAAAACAATTCATATAAGATAAAAGAATTCATAAAAATATTTCCATCACAACATAATCAAGTAAATGTAATAATAGGGATAGAAACAGAACCCTATATTATCTTAGATGGAATATAATTTTGATAAAACACTTGAACTCCATTCTTGAGGAAAATATCTTTTCTGCTTCAAAAACACTTTTCCTTTCTTAAAATGTCATACAATTCTAAACTAAAAGAAGTTGATTAAAAATATACTTGAAAACATGTAAAGGAATATTTTTGGAAATAATGTATTAAAAATCCATTCATGCCGTATAAGTTAAAAAAACATTCTTCTTGTACTTTTGTCGGAAAAGTCAAAAAGTACCTCGTACGAAAAAACGACAAGAGATTCCTTTCATATCTTTTACTAAAAACTCACCGAAGGGTAAAATTAGATTTAAAAAATTTTAGGTGGATGGAAATAACATTACATATTGAGGAAACATGGATGTGGATGATAAAATACACCCCAGTAAATTTCAAAGTATAAACAATCTCGGATAAAAATGAGATTGTGATATTTCCCTTACCTTATGTCCAATAATCATTGTACGTATCTGAACCTCCTATATAATGATTTAAATAATGTCATTAACTTATTACAGAATCCTATTCATTGTTATGATATCATATATGTTTTACTTATGACTTTATATTACCCGTTCTTTTGTAAATTCCATGTTAAAGAAGCGTTTTGGGTAAAATCGTTTCATTTATCATAGGTGTTTGGACTTGTTGTTATTGACATTATTATTACTTATATCATGATTTAATTTCTTCCAGAATATAAAACATGATTTATATATCATATATATTCAGTATATATATATATATATAATATATAGATAAATGAAATGATACACACCGTTCATGGAGACGGTAGTCCGTACGTACGCATGAACGCTGTTTTCCTTTCCTTATTGTCTTGAATGGAAGTAAGTAGATGACATACATATATATATATATACATAAATCCAGTTGATTTAACTTGTCATATATTTCATTATTATTCATTATATATACTTTATAATCATTCATGAATGGTTAATGTGGAGAATGAATCTCATCACGTCGTGGAGATGGTAATCCGTACGTACGCACGAGCGATGATATCGTTCCCATGGTCATGGAATTGTGTTGATGTTTATGTATAATATTTCAGTATAAATATCACTTTATAATAATCATATATAGTTACTCATCACACCATTATACCCATCCAATTAAGGTGGTGGCGGAAAATAGATTACACCACGGCATGGAGACGATATTCCGTACGTACGCACGCGTGGTGATTTCCTTTTTCTGTAGGATGGATAGAAGGTTAATTAGAGTTGTTTCATATTTATAATAACATATAAGTATATAATAAATACTTATGTTATTACTTTATCATGAAACAACTAAAGAATTATATGTTGAAGAAGAATGAAATTGAAAAAAAATCGGTAATGGATATTACCTCTTTTTGACGCGCCTTCACTTAACATCCACTTAAAGAACTAAAAATGGTCTTTGAAGAAGACCAGGACCTCTAGGATGATACTAGGGAAGTGGAGAAGATATTTTGGTAGGGTTTGGCCTAGCTTGAATGCTCAAATTGCTGTGAGAAGGAGAGGGAGGAGGTGCCCTTTTATAAGGGAGGAGAGGGGCACCATAGGAAAATCTTAAAATATTATTTTATATTAAGGTAAAATTCGGTTTATAATGGTTACAAAGGGTCTTATTTTTAAGGTAAAGTGGGTATGGGTCGAAATAATCTAATCCAATAGTATTTTTACAAGTTTAGGTTATTATTTATACCTTATCAATTAGATTTAACTCTAAGTTAAATAATTTAACTTTTACCGTGTCTTTTTGTTTTCTTAAACTATATGGTTAATAAACTTACCATAACAAGCCAAAAGAACCCCAAGATGTTTATTATTAATATATCTGTCCTTATCTAGGTCATTTGGCCGAACCTTAGATTTTTAGGAATTAAATAACAATTAATAATATAATATCTGTTTTAAAAACTAATTTATGTCAATTTTGACACTATTTGGTACATGATTTTTATGAAATTCGTAAAAGAATGATAAGTTAGAACCAAGTTACTTTTATCAACAATAACATGTCATATTAACCTATAAAATTAATGTCTGTCATAAAAAGTCTCAAATTACATTTATTTGGGCATTTATAACATCAATTATGTCAATATTTAATTTATAAGACAATTACTGTATCATTTTTGTCTCATAATAAATGATAATTATTTAATCCCTAAAAATTCTAAATAAATTCCTATGATGTAGATAATTGTATTAGATTTCTGTAGACTATTCATGTTTGAAGTTTCATGAAGGTTATAACTAAATTAAAATTATTATACTTATAAGATTTAAGAAAGTGACATGTTGTCACATTCTTTGTTTTTAATAATAATTAAATTATTTTCATGGAAAAAAGTTCATAAAATGAATCTAATCAGACCCTTAGGTTATATGGGTCAACTTTTAGCCATCAAATAGTATTTTTCCAAGTGTTAGGGTAATTTTATAATCTTATATTTACCCTTAATTACCCGATTTACCTTTAACTATAGTAAATAAAATTTACCGTAGTTACTATTCACAATGCCCAAAAATAAAAAGTAGCTTATTAACATAATTTGGACCCACTGATTCCAAATATGGAATCAATTTTTCCAAATTCAATACACAAAATATGCAGAAATTAAATTAATATTAATCCCGTTGTCGAAAGAAAACATGTTTTTCTTTAAAACATTGCAAAAGATTGAACTGATTTAACCTTCGAATTCAAGGTAAAATCAATGCTAATGACCTACATTATATTAAATGGTAAAAATATATTCTATTTATAATTTAAAACAATTCAATATTATAATTTAACCACATAATATATTATGATGAAAAATGTTGTTTTTAATTAAAATATACCGTGTTTTTACTATTCATTAAAATATGAAAGTTATCAGAAAAATATCAAAACTTTATCTAATATAAATTTTTATATCCTGATTCAAAAGAAGAATATTGTTTTGTTAAATTGAACAAATAAACATGTCAAAAACTAGATTTAATGTGGGTGCTCCATCAAAAGGCGACAAAACTGCATTTTTTGAAAAATACTTATTTTACCCGGAAAATTTATTTTGTTCTTATACCGTGTTCTAGAAATGTGTAAGATGAATAATAATGTTATAAAATTCAAAATTTATTTAACACTCTTCATAATGGGTAGTTCATAACAATATTATAATAATATATTGTTGTTTAGTCAAACCCGGTATTGCGTACAAGACACGCTATCGAGGAAGGTCGCGATTGCGTGTAATGCAAGCCAAGTCAGGGTTGCGTGTAGTGCACATCTCCTTTGTTGTTTCGTATAATAGAATCCAACCATATTTTATTTATACATTGAATATATATATATATACACTCAATGTTGCGTAGAATAACTTCTATAAAACGAACGTGAAATTGTGTATAACAAGAGCCAAGAAAAGTGTTTCATATAATACAAGCTAATACAGTATTGCATATAGCACAAAAAACATCTTGGTGTGTCGTACAATAGAAGATATGAATGAAATTAAAAAGAATGTATCTTATAAAATCTCGGGTTGTTACAGAGAAATTTCCTTGTCACATGATTTAAAACTATGTTGGTGAGTCATTTTCTCTAAAGGGAGATAGTATTGATGTGTGGTTATTTTTCCCCATTAACTTGTTCCTAATAGGATGAAAAATGAGCTGATAAAAATTACAGATGGATTTACCTATAAAATTTGGCTACTCAAATTCATGGGTTGAGATGTGAGGTGGAGATACCCTTACTCTTTCATTTTGGATTCATTGAAATATCATATTTAACATCTATCCTATTTTATTACACAATACTAGGTTCATGGATACTCTCCATACATTAGACATGAAGATGCGAGTCGTATGCCACATTCATTCTATGATTAGATTTTCATGGTTGGACATGTCTATCCATCATCTATATATAGTGTAAACTTGATGAGGAGTTCGTCTCCTCACCATTTTGGGATACTATTTTTTGGTTTATTCTACTTTAACACTCTTTTTTTGTTGAGTAATACTCTGTCTGTTCACATTTACCATACCTTGTTTGGATTATTACATTGATTTTATGTATATCTCTTCTTTCTACCCCTTAAACCTTATTAGGGAATCCAAATAGGTATGTATATACTAAAATCTCCATGAAATTTTCCCAACATGTTTCATGTATTTTGAAGAATGTGGGAAAATAGATCTTGATCTCTGAGGAGCAGAAGGATACAGGCTATGTGGACCACGTAAAATGATCGATGTTGGGATTTAAGAACCATGTTCTATTTTCTTTTACTCTCTTTCTATTTTTGTCATGTTGTGTAATGTTTCTCATTTGGGTGTGTGTTTTTTTATTTACTTTTTAGTTGAATCTGATACTCCTGTGTCGAATAGAGGTTTTTCTTTTTGATTGTACATTATAGTAGTTTTCCTATTTTCTACATTTCCTCTTTACTTTTTCAATGAGTAGAATGTGTGACTGTGTACTTTTTTTAAGGAACGACCTCCCCATGATTAGATATTCCATCAGCACATTTCACCACTCATGTCCATTGGAGGTGGGTATGCAATAGTCTTTTCTCGAGCCCCATCTTGGACCAGGACATAACAATTTAGTATTTGATAATGTTAATTACATATGAAATTTTTCAGACATTATCTCTAAAAAATTAAATTTTGGGATTTGGGAATCAGCATCGAAGATTCTCAAGAGTATCTATTGGTCTAGTGAGTCTAGGGTTGCAGAGGGAAGCTAATGTAGCCATTCACTAGGAACTTTATTACCCATATATAGACTCGAAATCCTAAGAAATTTGCTGAGGTAAAAAATGATACATGCATCATAATATAATATGTATTTGACTATCCTTTTTGAGGCAACCCAAATTTATCCTTTTTCACTATTGTATTTATATATTGATATACATTCTCATCTATTCATAATAATTTTTGGTTATTTTCATGATGCCACTACGATGAAAACATGACATGATACTAACTCATTATCTGGATAAAAACCTATGAGGATTGAGGCTTACAGTTTCGGTCCAAATTTTAACCCCCCCCCCCCCCTCCTGGTTGGTTGGAAGTGTCAGTCCCACCTATTGAGCATCAGATTGTCCCAGAAGATCATGTTGATGATCAGAAAAAACCTTATCTCCCGAAATGAGATCCAGTGCAATAGACCACTTAGGATTCTCATATAGCTATATCCTCAGCAAGTAATGTATTGGCTATAGATATTTTTCCTTTCCATTAGGAAACGTTGGACACGGAAAGATCAGATGGTTGATTTGGTAGCTATTATTTTCCATGGAGTAGTTACATGTTGGTGGATGTCAGTTTAATAGATGAGAAAAGAGTTGACACTCTCATAAGATTACTTCTTGAAATAGATTAAATGGGTTCACTAACACTCCTACTCAATCATTATTCAGATAATTGTGCATTTAGAGATTAATATGGGATGAATAACAAAGGCGGAGTATGTGGTTAGGTTCCCCAACCATACATGCTAATCCTAGGACAAAATCAGATATGGCTACTTCTGATGATGGATGATGGGGAAGGGAATTCGCAGGATGATCTAGTATATCATAGTGCCATTTGGTATCCAAACCAATGTCGAGGTGACGTAGTGGACACTTTTTACATATATCATTCTAATGGAGGGATGTTAGATAGCTATATTAGGATGTATTTATGACCGATTTGAGACATCAACTGTAGTAGGAAAATTACAATGATGTTGGAACATGAGGTCCTTTTGAGAGAAGACCCAGGGACATGGTCATGACATAATGTGCCTTCAGTGAGAACTAGGGATTTATAGATAGGTTTTATGTTATTCTTGTGGAAAGGTGGTCACATGTGACAAGACAACAATAGTAGTAGAGTTGAGTATCAAAAGCGGGAAGATGATGTATCATCACAATAGAGGAAGTCCTATGATCAATGATCTCCCATGTGGGGAATGGGTGGTCCCCAGGGAGGCAGAGCAGGTTGAGGAGATATAGGAGAAGCAGTTGGGGGGAGACAGTGTGAGGTTGTCCAACCACCAGTACTAGGTGGCACAAATTAGGTGCAGGGAGTTGGCCTATGTGGCCACTAGTAGCTTTAGAATTTTATTGATAACAATCATGTTGTTCACAAGATTGTCTGAGGTATGATCAATCTTTACTCTACTATCACCTCAGTATTAGTACACAATACTACTCAACATTATATTATCTCTCCACTATTAAAGATGGAGATAGAGCTACCCATGGATAAGAAAGCATATCAGTTATTCTATGAGGTTCCCACATTGAATTATTACTCCATATATTTCATCATTAGTTAGTGAAAACTATAATTTGAGTGATATAGGATCATGTAGGACATACTATTCATCACCATTGAATTCCCACAACATTATATTGATCATGTATTTAATTTCATCAAAACAAGCACTGATATATATACTTTGAATATTATTTGGATTCCTACACACTAATGGGTTGTAGATATCCTTCCTCGGCCTGTGAGGCATCCTAGTTAAATTTTTTGGTTATTTGAGCAAGAGGTTTCAACCATATACCCATTAGCTTAGTTTTTTTTCATATGGTGTGGTGGAATTTTATGTCATCTGGAAATTTTTAGTTGTGGAGGATTATATGGATGAATTTCTCGAAGTTGTTCAAGGACTACAATTGAGATGGAATTTGGAGTATTTTCATTGAATTGTAACTAGGGATTTTCTTTATATCATCTATGGAATATCATATTGAACACATTTAACATTGTGATAAATAGTTGGTACTAGAGAACCCTTGTGAGAATGGATTCATCAAACACAATGTGTCCTTTTAGGAACTTGTAGTTCTATTTCATTATGAACACTGATGGAAACCTAACAGTTTTTTAGGATTATAATCACATTAATCAAGAAATGATATTGAATTTGTATCAAATTCCATGGAATAATTACCTCTTTGATTGTCTATGAGGTTTGAGGTAGTTTTCGTAGATCGATCTTAGGCCCTTCAATCACCAGTCCTGGGTTCATGAGGAAGATATTTTTATTATCCATTTTGGATGTTGCAATGTACAATATGATTTCATCATGATGCCCTTTGGGGTGAAAAATTCCCCTTATGTTTTCATGAATTTGATGAATTTGTTCGTACAAACCATCATGGACCAATTTCTCATTGTCTTCAACGATAACATACTCCTCTTCTCTACAACAGAACATGAGCATGCAGAACAGTTGAGGATAGTCTTTGATATACATTGAGAGAAAAAATATTTATTTAAATCACTCAAAATGAATGTTATATATATAGAAGGTTCACTTTATAGTGTATGTTATTTCCAAAAGTGTTTTACCCATAAATCCAGCATGATATAGGAAATTGTTTTTTTGGTGTCCACCCAAAAATGTGCAATAGATGCGAAGTATCCTTATTTTGTCAAGGTACTAGTTGATATTTTTAGATGACATATCTAAGACCATTACCCCATTATCTACATAGATGTATAAGGTTTAATAGTTTACCTGGTCTGTGTAGTTCCTGACGGCATTTGATGATTTTATGTAAGGGATGATGCACACTCCAATTTTTATGCAATGAGACAACAGAGTTGAGTTTATAGTGTATTTAGATTACATAGGATAATGAATCATTTTTCTATTGATGAAATAATAGATGGTCATCACATATGGTAAGAGGCATTCAAAAGTCAATTTTAATTATTATGATACACCTGATCTAGATATCATAGTGATATTATTCTCTATGATGATGTGGTGGCACAACCTTCTAGGAGAGAAATTTTTCTATTACATGGACCATCATATTCATAGGTAAATCTTACCTTAGAGATACCTAAACCTAGGGTTGATAATACTATTGACGTTCCTATAGTAATACGACATCGAGATAGTGTAAAATCTTGGGACGGGATGTGATGAGGATGATTCCCATATTTGAAGCCTCATTATCTCCATGTGTGGGAATCTTGGGAGTAGGTGTATTCTTGGAAGCTAACCCTAATGTTGATGGAGGGTGGATCTTTCATGTAGTCGATGGTGTTGACTACTCACTCCACGATCTTTTGAATGAGACCTTTCTGGGGGACAACAACTATGATGTTCTGCATGATCCGATATCTACATGAGACACACCGGATAGAAATATTATGAATGATAAAATCAGAGGATATTATTATAGTTGTGAACAATGGTTCTGGTGGTGTTGTGGGATGTGGTATGATGGATTTACACACATATCTCTTAGTTTTACATCTTGTTGTGAGGAATATATACAAGAACAATGAGATGTTATTTTTGTGATCTAACATGAGACGAAAAGTAGCTGAGTTATTCACATGATACCTTACATGTTAGAAAGTGAATGTTAATAATCTTGTTATGATATATTTTTTAACCTCTTGATATTCCAGATTGGAAATGTGACATTATAACTATGTATTTTATCATGGGAATTTGATGAACAATGAAGGTCTTTGACAACATCAAGGAGATAGTCGACTTACTAAGGAAGTATTCACACTTACTCTCCTTATGTGAGACAATTTTGGTTGATTTTTAGCGAAGTTATACATACTAGGTATCATTATCCGTTAGGTGGTACCCACGATGATTGTTTTTGATCATGACATGTGGTTAACATCATAATTGTGGAGAGTCTTGAAAGTGGAATTTTTGAAGCAACTATGAATGAACAAAAAAGTACAACCTCAATTCAATGGGAATACCAATCACACATTCCATTTGATATGGGATATGATTTGATCTGTCGAGTTGTATTTTAGATGCACTTTGGAGGATCTCTAGTCCCTAGTGGAGTTTCTATAGAAAAATTTCCACCACTACAATATTAGCTTCGAACCACTTGATGACTTGTATTAGAGACACTGGAGGTCATCCTTTTTTTGCAAGGAGGTGGGAGAAACCACTAATATGGGCCTAGAGTTGGTGATAGAATCCACATAAATGGTACATGTCATCCATAAATGGTTGGAGATGGGTTAGAGCAAGTAGAAGTCCTATGTATATCATTGTTGTAGACCCATAGAGTTCAGGAAGGGAGACCAAATCATCTGGAGGGTCTGCCAATGACATGTAATGAGGAGGATGTCTCTAGGAGGAAATATATCACTGATGTTCATCATGTTCATCAATATTGTGCATAGGGTCTATGAGGTTTCTTGCCTCATCTCCATACTCCCATATATGGAGTGGGTACATAGTGTCTTCCATGTGTCACAGCAGTGGAGGAACAAGAATGACCCCATGTACATCATTGACATTGGTGATCTAGATATAGAGGATGGAGACACTATTGCAAAGAACCCATTTTCAATCAATGAATGATAGGATATAACATTGCAATGACAATACATCCCTTTGATTTGAGTGCTTTGGTAGCAGATATACATGTTAGAGAGTACTTAGGATGGGGAAATCCAAATGTGGGCGCAATATCCTATGTTGAATGCATTGTTTTTCTTTTCATAGATGAAATAATTGAAAGAGGAAATGATGTAAAAACAGTTGTATTTTATTATAAGACACTAAAATATTTAAAAATATTATTCTTGATCTAGATAGTAAATCAACATTTGATACTGAGGATCAGTGTGATCATAATTAAATATATCAAAATATAAAATATATTTAAGATAGTTTGATCATGGTTAGTTAATGAAACCAAGAAAATTAATAATAAGATGACTGGATTGGAAATTCAAGATCGTTGTTGGGTTCTAAAACTTTTGTTTTCCCTATATGAAACATAAAATTTGTTGGTGTGGGCTGTTTGGATCCCCCTATTACTAACATCCAATATAATCCATTTAATAAAATAATTTATTAATTAATGAAAATATTTTATTAAAAAATTATAAATTCATGGTTTAGATGAGATGGCCTTATAATAATTTTTTTCCAATGACCTCTCCTCCCTTCCTCTCCTTTCTTATTGGATAACAATGATTGAAGAACAATGTTACATCCTTGGATATAGGTGGGAAATTATGTATTGAATGATTATTCTTGGGAAATTATTATCTTTACTAATGAGAAAACAAAACAAGTGGTTGGACTGGTATTTTCTATTCTTAGACAATAGATTAAATATCAAACCTGTTGATAATTATTTCTATAATTTGATCCCTAGTTTTATATTGTATCATGATACTGTGTACCGAGAATCTATAATCATTATAATATGATCATAACTTAGTGCCCCAATCACAATAGTCGGCTACAAATGATAGGCTGATGATGATTAATAATTTTGATTTTGGTTCCTTTCTTCAATATTTATTCACATCATCACTAAGGAATCCCCTGGAATCCCAACTAAATAATTAGAGATCAGCCTGAGATCAATCGGTCCTAGGAATTCGTGAATGATTTTCAAATATAGGACACAATTATGCGATTGGAATAAATATCATAATTACAATAAGAAAGGATTATGAGTCAAATATAATCACATCAATATGACATGAATCGAAGAATTGGTGGTTTGTAGAAGATCAGGTCAAACAATCATATTCGAGCCATGGTTATTTCTGATGAACAATGAAGAGATTTTTCATAATATGGCTAGATACAAATAATTTGAAATATAATAAGGTAGCATTAACCAGAGTTGAAGGAAATTTGTACATGGTTGAAGTAGATTAAGGAAACACTACGGTTTCTAAAAATCCCAACTAACACTATGTACCTCCAATAAAACATTAATTGTAGCCTTCATTTGTGGAAGTTCTAGGGTATTAGGGAAGTAATTGATGAAATAGTATGTATTAAATATGAAATTACAGGTATCTCCATTCCTATGTGACTAATCCATGAGATGGACTAAATGGCTGATGGACACGGCCTAATCCTTGAAAATGGGGGGCACAACATGTAGCCTGCCTACTCGTGGGCAACTATAAATGGATGAGACTCATGTTCCATCCATGAGACATGGATAGTATGTGTGAAAGGACCACATTCTAGGTGGGACCCTTACATTTCATGTTCTTCTTGGGATATTCATAGTGATCATTAAACCCTTGTATCTCAATTTTTTTGACTGGGATTTTCACTGGAGATATTCCAATCTTAATTTTTCCAACGTAGAGTGAAATGGTTCCCTTAAGAAGTTTATTTACAGAGATTTCATGAATTTTATGGGTTGGAATTCATATAGATGTGTAATCATATAGGATATTTAGAGAAATTAATTGGCTGAACTTCTAGCTCAACTGTGTAGTGCTGTCCCCAATGACCTTTCGGGCAGACCCTATAGCTGGGCTTGATTGTGATGTCCTTAATGACCATCTAGAATAACCCACCATCTTGGTTGTGTAGTATATTTCCTAAAATCTTTTGTGATGACCATCATACTCGGCTGGGTAGTGTATTCCTCATCAACCATTACAGATGACACTCTAGCTATGATGTGTATTGTAGTCCCCAAAGACCTTCATGAGAAGACACTTGATGATGAGACAGAATAGATTATCATGGATCGAATTCACCAAAGGATTTTGAATGAATATGGGAACATTCCACAATGAGACTCATTCATGAAACAAGACCTAAAAACAGGTGGGCGAGTCAGTGCTACTCAATGTGCATAGTATCAGGGTATAGTGATTTGATCCCCATTGACTTGTTCCTAATAGGAAGATGCAAGAGGAGATGGAAATCACTAATGGATTTACCTAGAAAAGATGGCTACACACATTATTAATTTAATCTGTGAGATGGAGATCACCTTAATCTCACTTTTGAGATACTTTTACTAAGTATATATATATATATCTATTTTTATGAAATACCCACTCTTTGGGTCTTGGAAATTATATTTCCAGGAGAGGAAAAGATGAATGGAGTATTCCATGTTCTTTCTATGTCTGAAATATCAAGGATTGATGAGTGAAATCTCATGCTATATGTAGAGATGAATCAATGAAGAGTTCATCTCCACATAGTTTTGTGTACCTTATGTTTCAATGAGTCAACTTTTACACACTTGTTGGGATGATCATTACACTTTCAATTCACTTTTGCAATAAATTTTTTGTCAATACAAATTTCTTTTCAGTGTATCCATTTCAGATCCCCCTTCACAATTTTTACCGAATCCTAATGGTTTTGTTTATACTCACCCCTTCATGTGGTTTTCTGAAAACATGTTATGTATTTTACGATGACAGATTGGTCGATTGTGATCTTTGAAGAACATAGGGATAAAGATGCATGACCAAGTGTTGTGGTCAGAGTTGGGATTCAAGAGTGGGGGTCTTCCATCAATTACTATCTTTTAGTTTTCCTCACATTGGGACGTGATTCTTCTTGGGTCGTATGTATTTTTCATATCATTTCATTTGAATATTTTAATATTCTATATCATAGAGGTTCAAGAATGATAATTTTACATTATTTATGTTTTCACATTTTCTAACATTTCTCTATACTTTTTCATTTTGTGGGTTGTGTGCATGTGTATGGTTTTTTGGCAAAGGACTAACCGTGTTTTGTTGTGCCTTTGGCGATTTTCTCCACCCTTGGCCTTTTAAAGGCAGGCTTCTTGTAGTCGCAGCCCAATCCAAGTTATTGGTTGGTTGTTGAAATGAATCCACAAAGTCCTCATCCTTATTATATTACATGAAACAATATTTCAACAATAATTATTACTTGATAATTTTTCATAGAAAAACATAATAGTTCCATATTCTCTAATTATTTTATATATTTATTTAATAGTTGAAATTTTTTCCAAATGATAAGGTTAAAAATGACCATTATGAATGTTGTAAGGGGTTTTTTCATATAATATGTCATATGTGGAATTTTTGGATGTCACAATGGAAAAATTTTATAATGAAAATAATTTTAAAAAAGGTCACCAAAGGATCAAAGGAAAGGCTTATATGTGGTAATGATAGTAATGGAATGGTTATCATTTAAAATCATGTATGTATGGGAGGGAAAAAATACACTAAGGAAGATAATGAATCTAGATATATATATCAACTATAAGAAAAATCTTCTATTATTTAACATGTTATGTACATAATATTTCATTTCGCTATAATTTCCACATATTAAAAAAATAACACTCAGTATGGTTTCATTGATACAAAATATTTTTTAAGGATACGTTCCACAATGGATACATTATTAATACACTAGGATGAATATTCAAGCCCATTTGATGAATGAAACATAACACAATCCATGTATATCGGTAGTATAAATGTTATTTACACATGATCTGAATACAAATTATTTTTCCTACCCACTTGAATTATGCTTCATAGAGTCATCATATAAAGACACTGAGTTGACTCAATTATTTCTTATAATGAATACCATATATCAACTATAATTTATCACATATCTCCATTTTAAATAAAATTAACATAAATTAATATATTTAATAGCCACATCATAAGTGAATGAACAACTTTCCCATGTTGTATACACACCATAAATACAAAATATATATATCATGAACTTGTAAGAACACGTTATTAGTCACATATACTCACCTTGTTAATTGTAAATGTCATTTGTGTTGCCTTTTTTATGTTATTTACAATATAGAAAATATTAGTTCATTTCCAACATTATGTGGACATAATGTTTTTTAAAAAAATTGGAAGATTATATCATTTAGATTTAAGGATGGAGTTTTAGTTAATGGGAATGATATTCATTGGGGTTATGGGGTTTTTAACCACCATAATAATTTTTTATAAATGTTTTTGGCCCCATATATGTATTTTTTATATGGTAATCCCCCATTAAGATCCTGTTTTGGGATTCTAATACTTGTAGATTAGGTCTCCAATGATAGAATTGGGTATGTAACCTCAACATTGTGATATGTTGTACACCCCCCCCCATTATTTATGTAGTTTTTTATCCCCTAAAGACATGAATAATCTAGGGTGTGACTTATATTAAATGTGATGTTACTATTTTCGGATCAATTATATAACAGATTCAAAAGATTATGTACAAACATAAATATATTTAGTTACAAATAATGTTGAAGATCCCATATCATGTTTGATGATGCAATATATGTATCTTAAGATCATACAAAATAGATATAAAGGTTATGTTGATGCATAATACATGGATATCATGACATTTGATCATATTTTATTCTCAATAGGATTCAAATAAATATTTACAAATGAATGGATGTTTTAAATTTCCTATTTTTTCGAAATTACAATAATTTTAATTTTCATCAAACTATTATTTTTTATACTGATCATTGGATATTCCTCCCACAAAAACATGTTTTTCCATTCAATGTTTTTTATTATAGTGGTGTTATTTATATATAGTTGATCTAATTGAGATAGTCAAGATGCTATTCTTTGGTGGTTGATATTGCATGGTGGGTTTTTTACAAGTTTTCTCATCATATATGTTCTTTTAGAGTTACAATGGGTCTTCAAATCTTTTGAAAAATGTAAATAGTCAGATTATACATCATATATTAACCCTTAAAAATATTATATATGGTTATATATTAGCTTTATATTGTCATATTAACCCATTAAATATATTGATATGCTATTTTGGTAGGATTTAAATTCCCATTTGATATAACTTGTATATTTTTGTTATATTATTATTTGAGTTTGATATAGGTTAATGAATCCTATGTGTTTATATATTTTATTATTACTAGTGGACATTCTCAAGCATATTTGAGGTGGGATTTTTGTGTAATCCGTGGCCAATAGATATACCAAGTTGTTTTCAAAAGGTCTATTTTTGGATAGGATAGACTCATTGGAGTTTGAGTGTTATATATAGAGTTAGAGATAGATTTCAAATTTATTTTCATGCTAAAATTTATGGTAAATCTTTTATGTGGGATTTAGGATTTATTTTCATACTAGTGATACAAAAATAGGATTATTGGTTGGTATATCATTTAACTAATACTTTTAAGTCATATTTTTTTTATTTTAAAGTCAATGGAATCATTTAATAGGAACAAATTGGTCTGTGCATGAATCATATATTTATATATACTGATCGTTCATGTCTTTTCTATGTCTAAAAAATCAAATATTATTTTGATATGAGGGTTACATCATGTAAAATGCTAAATTTGGCTATTGGAATAAATATAGATTTATATACTTTATCGTGACCTTACATAGGATCTTCAATTACTAGTTCCAATAACAAAATTATTAATAGTATATGAGAATGATAAACATGGGAAAATTTTAGATAACAAAACAAGGATCATCAAAATTTGTTCCATGTATCTCATTCTTGAATGTATCTATCTGATCCATCTCATGTTATCTATTGATGTGATCTTTAGGATAAAAAAAATTTACTTGTAAAAGACCAACCAATCATTATAGTTGATTCTAAAACCAATGTAAATTGTTGTCGAATGATAACATTTGTTCAAATTCTATGGAAGCACATTTTTTATTCAATTGACAAATGGGATCTCTAAGGGATAATGTGAGTGTTGTGGCTTCACATTTTTTCAATGGATACGTCATGATATAATTTATGGGTGAAATTTTTTTATGGTGGGCATAAAATATCTTACCATAATTTTTTTCATGTATGTTTTAATCCATTACTTGTCATTCCTTTTAAAAATTATTATAAGGGAAGAGAATTAATTTGAGGGTGCATGTAATATTGATGTAAGGTATTGGTTTGAATTTTCAACATAATATATATATGTTTTATAACATATTTAGGATTTAAATAGAGTGAAAATTTTGGAAACTCCATTTATATTATTTTGTATTATTAAATCTTTTTTTTAAATAAAAGATATATATTATCTTGTCATGGGACATCTCAATAATACAATGTGTAAACGATTTACATGTTATGTTATGAACATTGAATTTTATTTCAATAAGAATCTCACAAGTGTTTTCAATTTCATACAAACCATAATTCCTTATTCTCCACCGAATATACATACCATATTGTTTTTGGAGCTATAGAGACTTTGGTTTTGTCCCTGTAAGACATTGGAATATTTCTACAAATAATTCCAGAGCTAAGAGAAAATGCGGTGTGCGATTCTGAGACCCTGTGTGCTCAAAATTAATTTTATAAAAAAATTAAGTATTTTTATAATATGCATGTGGCGGGGGTGTGATTTCTTCTAAACGATAGCTCAGAATGGGACCCTGAGGGCCCAATTGCGTCCGGAACGTGCCGTTTACCCTAGGCGAGGTGTAAACATTGCGGGCGCGGGCCTACGGTGGAAAGCGCCACCTGGGGCGTTTTCCTAAATAAGTGGAAAAGACAATTTATGAGCATCGACTCTAATAACTTCTAAACGGTGTCTCATATTGCTAATCTGAGTCTGTCGTTGCGTTCATAACGGCACGTTTACCCTAAGGGTGACCTTACCTTTGTATGCATTGGGTGCAAGGATGGAGGTGATTTGGTGGGGAGTGAAATGTGTTGTTTTTTTTAAAATTAAAAATAAAAAAAACACTTCATCACCCACCCCTTACCTCATACGCACAACAAGAGGCCATCACATTTTCTCCTCTTCCTCCTTCAACGAAGAAGCCACAGAGGTGCTGCTGTTAGCCGTTTTTGATGCAGATCGTCAGCAGGTCGAGCATCACATCATCGTCGGTGTCGTTCTGCACCTGATGCTTCAGAGTTTCGCCCGCGAGGTCGGCGGATTGAGTTTTACTTCCCAGATCCCATTTTTTCCTGTGAATTGCTTCGTTTTGAGGTTATTTCACGGAAGATCACATCCCGAGGGTCGCACCGGTGCTTTCGGATCCCAAAACGGACCACTGAGGTGCTCCACGTGATCAACGGAAGGTCTGCCGGAGCCGGTGGAGCGCGGAGGCCCGAGGGGGAGCACGGCGTAGTAGAGGGAAGTTGGCCAGGGCGGGCCGGCGGCGGCGGCCGGTCCAGGCCAGTCCGACCCTTTTTGGCACACGGGGGTTTTCAAAAACCTGTTTCTTTCAATCCGGGATTTGGATTCACGTTCCTTCTGCGTCGACGCGACCCTGGGGACGAGGTGAACCCTCCAGTGTGAGTTCGACGGTTTAAAGGTTCAAAATCATGGCCTGGGAGTTAGAAACGTCGTATAAATTAATAATATTTTATTACATTACGACTTTGAGCCGTTGTGACTTCTACTCGAAGTGTCTGAATGACATGCCATCAGTGGCGTTGAGACCCTGGTGGTATGCCGGGCATTTTGACATGGATTCCGGGTGTTGGGATGGAGAACGGGGTGTGGGCCCCATGAGCGTGGTTTTTGGCATTTGTGTAGAAACCCAGCTTTCACACCAGGAGTCCGATATTGGCCGATGAATAATCGATCCTGTGTGTTTTTCTGAGTGGATCGCAATGATGTGATCCGTTTGATGTTTTTTGGGAACGAGGTGTGGTCCCTACCCGATCAGACTTCAGTGAATAGTACCTTTTTCACCGATTTTCTGTTTCGGATGAATGAATGGTTGATTCCGTGTGTTTTTTCGAGGGAATAATCGTGGTATGATCCACTTGAGGAGTTTAGGGATCGTTCTGTGGGCCATGCACATGCTAGATACGATGAATAGATCCTTTTTCACCGGTTGTCCATTTTGGGAGAGTAAACAACCTATCCTCTGTGTTTATCCATGTGGATTACGATGGTGGCCTCAGTATTGGCCTAAGAGGTGTGTAGTGTGGCGTTGTGGTGGGTCGCTCAGGTTAGCGACGTTTGGACCAGCTGTGGTTGAGGGTTCTCCCTTGGTTGGTTCCTATGAGGGTTCGTGCAGCATCATAGCCTTCGTATAAGTTTGTGATCCTCTCGATGGGATGTTTAATTTGTTAGATTTGTGGAATCCCTCTGGTGGGCCTAGAACAAGATCCTATAACATCTTTCCCTAGATCGGGTTCTTTGTATCGTTGTGACCGCTTATCCATGGGAGGAGATCCCCTATCTAGCTAGTTAACCCCATAGGGTTGTGGAATAATCAGGATTATGATCCACTACATGGTGTTCTATACTCAGTAGAGTTATCAAATAGTCGTTTATTAGATCCCCAACTCAGAATGTGGTGTATAGTAGGGTTGCAGTATCGTTAGTTATGTGATCCCCTACTCAGAGTGTGGTTTCGGTAGGGTTGTGGCATCATTGGTTCGATCCCCTACATTGCAAGTTATACCAGATATGGTTCTAGTATCATCATGAACACCTTTATATGGGCGATGATCCTCTATCTGAGTGATGTGCTTCTGTCGAGTGCCAGATTGGGTTGTGGTATCCCCTAGCGGATCCTGGATGTGATCCCTTATCTGTGAGAACTATGTATGCCAGATCGGGTCGTGGTATCCCCTAGTGGACCCCAAGAGTGATCCCTTATCTCTGAGATTCATATACCAGAGTGGGTTCTTGTATCCCCTAGTAGACACTAGGAGTGATCCCCTATCCGAGGAGTATGGTGGTTATGTTGTTTTAGCGGGGATTCCTTAGTCACTATATCTGACGAGCACAGTCTCTTGGGTGAGCGTCTGAGATGTTTGTGAGAAACCCGATAGAGTGTATCTCTCGGATGTGTGACATCTGGGTTGATAATGATCGTGGAGTGTGCTCTCCTGGTTGTGAACCGTTGCTGGTGGTGAGGTCGGTACCTCAGGTGCCTTGTTGTGTGAGCTGAGTATATCTGGATTGTTCATGGTGTATGTATGGTCATACACCTAGGCTTAGCTAATGAGTTGTGTTTAGCCGAGGATGGTAATGTGATGGAGTTCCTCTCTCAACTGGGTTTTCTCTGGCTGAGATTAGAGGGTTGTTTCCTTTCATTTGCTCTATTTTGTTTTGGGTTTTGGGGTGCCTACTGAGTATGTTTAAAATCACCCTTGCACGGGCTTTGCCCGCACATGCTTGTGTCTTGTGCAGACCACATGCTTTTCCGTGGATTCCACGGAGGAACCAGAGCAGGCGGAGCTGAGTGAGCGAGATTGACAGCGGTGTTTACCGGTGTAGTGCTGAGGGAGCTTTCTGATAGGTGTTTGTGGAAGTGTTACCCTTCTTCATAGCAGGTTGGTCGCGCTTCTGTAGTTTTCTTTAGGTGGGACCTGTTTTCCCCTTTTGTACTTCTATTTTACTCTTTTTGTGGGATAGTTTTATGGATGCATTTTACTTTTCAATTTTACTAATCTATGCATTATTGCATGGAGATGTTTGTGGGTGAGTGCGTACAGGCACCTTAGGCTAATGCCTCCAATGTGCATGATATCCTACTCGGCGCTAGTCACTAGCCCCTGGCCTAGTGGAGGCATGCTTGGGGAATCACGACTCAAGACCTATTGGGTCAGGTCATGACATAGTGGTATCAGGGGAGGTTCCACCTTTGGGATCTCAGAGTGTAGTTGGTCTAGCTGTGAGTTTGGTTTGGGTAGCATAAAGGCATTGTTAGGGTGTTTCGAGATCAGATTTCAGGATAGATACTCCAGTGTTTGTGTGAAGACCGATGTATCCATACACCAGGACTCTAATAACCTGCCTTTTGACTCGAGACATTCATACAGGTCGTAGGGACATAATGGTACATGCAACATATAGGACTGGGTTTTTGGGTTTTCCTTGTCCTTCTTGAGTCAACTCTCTAGATATACTCTTTGATTGTGGTGAATCTTGAATGTATTTCTGGATTCCTCCACCATAATAGCAAACAAAGGTTCCGTAGCGGGATTGTGGGGATAATCCACCCCTTGCAGAGGTTGTGGACTAGGGCGCAGGTTCTGAGGTTGGACCTCTCGGTGGTCCATCAATTAAGACACCGCCTTTCGAGCATCTGGTTGTGTCGGTAGTGCAGGACGAGGTTGCGTGCAGGCTGAGTGCACTGCACAAGATCCAGAGGCATCAACCTCTGAGGTTGTGGGGTTATCTAGACCCCCAGGCAGCTGATGACTAGCTTGAGGTTGTCACCCGAGTTTTCCACCTAGTGACCACACATCCAGATAAGATGGTGGTCCTAGAGGCGAGCCTTCTGCATGGTTTTGCTAGCCAATGGTGTAGTTTGGTGATGAAATCCCATGACGAGGAGACGCTCACGTGGGAAGAGTTTGAGCAGCTCTTCATAGAGGAGTTCTATCTGGTGATGCTGAGGTGAGTGCAGATCAAGGAGCTTCTGCAACTTCGACAGGAGGGAATGACCGTGTTGGAGTACTCAGCGAGGTTTACATACCTGTCATGCTACTCCCTGGATATGGTTTGAGACCCATTCATTAGGGCTCGGACATTCAAACAAGGCTTACATAGGGACATCCGAGCAGGTGCGGTTTCCTTGTGCCCGCCACCTATACTGGAGTGTTGGAGCGAGAATTGGTGGTAGATAGCTTTCTAGCTGAGAAGATTCCCCCTGTTAGTGCTGGTCATGTGAGAGATGAGATTTCAGCATCTGGTAGCCAATGATAGACTCAGGGGTCTAGATGTGGCTGACGTTTCATGAGGCGACCCCGGAATGGAGGATTTGAGGCTCAGGGATCGCATGCCATTATTGGTCTGCCATAGGAGAGGTGGTTTTATTCTTGTGACGGTCATGGAAATCTTGCTAGAGATTGTCCAATTAGCTGTGCTACTGAGAGGGAGCCGGTCGATGGACCACCTTGGCAGAGCCCGCGTCTCAAGCAAGGATGTCCGCAGGGCGGCGGATGTGGCGCTGGAGCTGGTGCAACACCAGGAGGTGGTAGGCAGTATCAGTTACCACCACCACCAACCCCAGGAGGTCAACACTAAGCACATGGAGCTGGTGGCATAGGCTGAGGACAGCTGCATTCCCTAGAGGCTGTTGACCCAGAGGAACCACGAATGGATAGAGGTATGCCTTCTGTCCTTTCTAAATTCTGCAATAGTTTGATAGACACAGTTTAGCGGTACCCTGGTTCTCTGTTGCATGCTATAGTTTTGTGGAGGGTGTTGGTAAGTCCCTGGGTGGGTGTTGTTTGGCGTCCTTTGAATGCATAAAGTAGAGGGATCCTTCCACCACCGAGACTTATTTTGGTGGCACGATTAAAATCATGCGGGTGAGTTAGTGCCGCCAAAAGTGGATAGTGTTGAGGTGTAGTGGATGATTCTCTCCGACTTCTGTGTTCAGGCATGGGTGTTGGTTAGCGAACTCACTGGGGTGCAAGACCCAGTTTAGAGTCCAGTTGCTCTCTTTGTGCTTATTTCTTTTCGGGGAGAAAATGTTCTAATGGGGAAGGATGTTGCTACTCGGGTTTTGGCACTGTTAGACTTTGGAATATTTCTACGAATAATTCCAGCGCTAAGCGCGAAGGCAGCGTGCGATTCCGAGGCCCGGTGTTCCCATAATTAATTTTATAAAAATATTAAGTATATTTATATTATGCACGTGGTGGGGGTGATATCTCCTAAACAGTAGATCGGAATGGGATCTAGAAATCACAACTGCATCTTGAACGCGCCATTTACCTAGGCGAGGTGTAAACAGTGCGGGTGCGGGCCGACGGTGGAAAGCGCCAGTAGGGGAATTTTCGTAAATAAGTGGAAAATTCCATTTATAAGCGTCGGCTTGAATAACTTCTGAATGGAGTCTCGGATCACAAATCTGAGTCCGGTGTTGTGTTCATAACATTGCGTTTACCCTAGGGGTGACCTTACCTTTGTCTTCATCGGGTGACGGGATGGAGGTGAGTTGGTGGGGAATGAAATGAGTTGTTTTTTTTAATAAAATGAAAAGAAAAACATTTCATCCCCCTACCTCCTACGTGAAACAATAGGCCATCAGCTCCTCTCCTCTTCCTCCTTCAACGAACAAGCCGCAAAAGTTCCTTCGATAGCCATTTTCGACGTAGATCCTCCGCAGATCGAGCATCAGGGCGTTGCAGGTGTCGTTCTACACCCGAAGCTTCTGTGTTTCGCCCGTGAGGTAGGCAGTTTGTGTTTTAGTTCCCCGTTCCTATTTTTGATACTTATTGCTTCATTTTGAGGCCATTGCAGGGAGGATCACGTCCCGAGGGTCACACCGGTTCTTTCGGATAAAAAATAGACCATAGCGGAGCTCCCGGCGGTCCGTGGCAGATCACGACGGAGCCGGCTGTGGCGCGGCGGAGGGCCGCCGGCCAGGGCGGGCCAGCGGCGGCGGCCGGTCCAGGCCGGTCCGACCCTTTTTGGCACATGGGGGTATTCAAACACCCATTTAATAAAATCTGGGAGTCAAATACGTGTGCCGTCTACGTCGACGCGGCCCTGGGGAAATGGCGAACCCTCCGGTGTGAGTTTGAGGGTTTAATGTTTCGGGATCATGGCCCAGGAGTTAGAAACGTCCTAGAGAGTAATAATATTTTATTACTTTATGACTACGACCTGTTGTAACATCTACCTAGAGCGTATGAATGACGTGTCATCAGTGGCATTGAGACCCAGAAGGAATGGCGGTCTTTTTGAGATGGTTTCCAAGTGTTGGGACAGAGAACGGTGGGCGGGACCCATGAGGCTTGGTTTAGGCATTTCCTAAGAAACACTGCTTTTCCACCATGAGTCCGATTTTGGTGGATTAATAGTCGATCTTCAGTGTTTTTTCGATGGGATCACAATGGTGTGATCCTTTTGATGACTTTCGAGATCGAGGTGTGGGCCCCACTCTTGCTGACTTCGGTGAATAATACCTTTTTTAACAGTTGTTCATTTTGAACGAATGAGTAGTTGATTCCGTGTGTTTTTCCGAGGGGATCGTAGTGGTATGATCCACATGAGGTGTTTTGTGATTATTGTGTGGGCCCTGCAAAGGCTTTCTATGGTGAATAGTTCCTTTTTCATCGGTTGTCCGTTGTAGGCTAGTAAACTTCCTATCCTGCGTGTTGTTCTATGTGGATTGTGATGGTGGCATCGGTTTCATACTAGGTGGTGTGCATTGTGGCATTGTGGTGGGGCACTCGGGTTTGCGATGTTTGGACCAACAGTGGTTGAGGGTTATCCCTTGGTTCGTTCCTACGAGGGTGTGTGCGGCATCACAACCTTCATATAGGTTTGTGATCCATTCGATGGGATGCTTAATTTGTTAGAGTTGTGGCATTCATCTGGTGGGCCTGAAGTGGGATCATCTAGCATCTTTTCCCGAGGTTGGGTTCTTGGTGTCGCTGTGACCACAAATCCACGGGCGACGATTCCTTATCTAGCTGCTTAGCCCTGTAGGGTTTTTGAGTCATCGGGATTATGATCCCCTACACGGTGGGCCGTACTCAGTAGGGTTTTGGCCTCATTGGTTATACGATCCCCTACTCATCATGAGGTGTATTGTAGGGTTGTGGTATCGCTGGTTATGTGATCCCCTACTCAGCGAGTGGTTTTGGTGGGGTTGTGTTGTCTTCAGTTCGATCCCCTACATCGCGAGTTATACCAGATAGGGTTCCAGTATCGTCGTGACCAACTTTATATGGGTGATGATTCTATATCTGAGTGATTTGCTTCTATCGAGTGCTAGATCGGGTTGTGGTATCCCACAACGGATCCTGGGTGTGATCCCCTATCTGTGAGAACTATGTATGCTTGATCGGGTAGTGGTATCCCCCAGCGGACCCTGGGAGTGATCCCTTATATGTGAGCTTCGTATACTAGAGTGGGTTCTGGTATCCCCTAGTGGACCCTAGGAGGGATCCTCTATCTGATGAGTTTGGTGGTTATGTTGTTTTAGTGGGGTTTCCTCAGTGACGGTATCCGATGAGCATTGTCTCTCAGGTGAGCGTCTGAGATGTTTGTGAGAAACCCGATGGAGTGTATCTCTCAGATGTGTGACATCTGGGATGACAATGGTCGTGGAGTGTGCACTCTAGGTTGGTAATCATTGTTGGTGACGAGGTTGGTAACTCAAGTGGCTTGTTGCGTGAGTTGAGTATATCTATATTTTTCTACGTGTATTTATCGGAATACACTTGGGCTGAGCTGACTAGTTGTGTTTAGCCGGGGATGGTCACGAGATAGAGTTCCTCTCTCATCTGGGTTCCCTATGGCTGGGATGAGCAGAATTTTTCCTTTCATTTTATCTCTTTTGTTTTGGGTTTTGGGGTGCCTACTGAGTATTTTAATACTCACCCCTGCATGGGCTTTTCTCGCACATGTTTGTGTATTGTACAGACCACACGCCTTTCGAAGGAGTCCCAGGAGGACCCTGAGCAGGCAGAGCTGAGTGAGCAAGATTGACCATGGTGTTTACTGGTGCAGTACCATGGGAGCATTCCTGCAGGTGTTTGTGGCAGTGATCCCCTTCTTCAGAGCAGGTTGGACGCGCTTTTGTAGTTTCCTTTTTATGGGACCTATTTTTCCCTTTTGTACTTATTTTGTACTCTGGTTGTGGGATAGTTGTATGCATGAATTTTACATTTAAGTTTTACCTATCTATGCACTATTTCATGGAGATGTTTGTGGGTGTGTGCGTAAAGGTACCTTAGGCTAATAACTCCCGTTTTGGTGATATCCTACTCGGCTCTAGTCGCCAGCCCCTAGCCAACTGGAGGCGGGCTTGGGGAGTCATGGCTCAAGCCCCATTGGGTAGGGTCGTGGCAGAAGCCCGCAAAAACTTCTATTAATTTTTTTCAAAAAAAATATCAATGTTATGATCATGGAGTTACATTTTAGGAAAGGGGTTTCGTAGAATCAACGTATTGTTCTCTCTCCTCCATATGAGATTCATAGATCATCTGGCGATAAATGAATATATGCTCAAAGTTGTTAGATAATTTTTATACAATGATTACCTAGATCATTAACAACTTCATTCATGTTGGAATGTTCGATTGTAAGAGTTTAGATTACATAACAAATGATAGTGATTCCATTTTTGTTGGTCATTTATTATAATGTTAATTTTTTTAAAACATTTATTAAATTTCACTAATTTTTTTTATTAAAACCCACATTTCAAATGAATTTGTATTTAAATTTCTTGGTCTTAAAATTGTGAAATCCTATCAAATATTTTTAATTATGAGGTGTTTTAGAATTTAAAGGTTATTCATGCAGAATAAATTGTTTAATATCTATTTAGAAAATGTGTATTATAAATTTTTTGAAAATTGGTACTTGATAAAATATCTTATTAATTATTTCCATAGAAAAAAAATGGGTGTTTAACTTAGAAAATAAATATTTTTCATAAAAAAAATCATATGAATAATTTCAAAAATCCAAATGGATTATATGAAATGGGAGAATGTAATGAGTAGTATTCTAAACAGTTTTAATATAAATTTCACATGAATGATTGTTATTGGAGATCCTAAAATCCAATGTCATTAGTGATTTATTGGGAATGCATACATTTAAAATGTTTACTAAAATCCAAATCATAAATGTGGAATTTCATATCCTCGACAGGATAATGATAAGGTCATAGTTTTATAGATTCATAAGGATTTTTGTGTACACATGTTAACATTATAACAATATCATGTTTGAGGAATTCATAGCCTAGAACTATAAAATGATTTTTTTTCAAGGACCAGTTTTCCCCTTTTTTATATTTTATATATAAATGTTTTCCAATATCTATTATACACTTTTATAAATTCCTTTATATTTATATATAATATTATTTATAAAATAATAATATAATCCATTGTTGTAGAAACATTCCTTAAATTGAAATATGATGAATTAGTTTAATGTGTTTCCATCATTAGATATTTAATTAATAAATTGATTAAATGTGTTTATTATATGGAAAAAATATTCATTTAAATGTTAATGATTTTCTTGTTAACCAAATATGGAATCTTTGGTGAGACCCTACTGGGTTTTTAGATCACACACTACCCATTCCATTGGGTGTTGGATGATTTTCATCAGCCAGGTTGGAGCATGGTTTTGGATCCCCATATTGTTAGTAGTTATTGTACATCCGTTGGATTATTGAGTGGAATTCACTAAGAGTTGGTTATTTTTCCAAATTTTCTAGTACTTTGTTATAGTACATTGTGATGTTATACCATTTTGTCTACTATTACCCTTCTCCCAAATGGGTTTTTGTTTTTATGAATATTTATTATTTATCATTATTCTATAATTTTTATGTAATTTTCATTCCCATTTTACTATGTTGCTTTTTTCTATTTTCCAGCCTATGGGGATCAGGAACCCCCTTCTAGCCAGGTTATTGCAGTCATATTTAGTAGGTTACTAAAAACCCACATTAGTTCATGGTAGTCTCTATATAATTAATCACTATATTAAAATACATCATCTACATGTTTTTTATATGGATTATATTATATTATAATGTTTTTGATCACTTTTTAATGAGTGATTTATATTTATTTCTTATGTGTCATAAATTTGTGAAATGTATGGACATTTTTTTTCGCAAACATCATAATTTTTATACATTAAGATCTACTATTAACCTATAAGTTAATTGATAAAAACTATTTAATGTGATTTTTGGTTTCCATCAGTTTCATATAATCCATCCTAATGTTCCATGGGTATAGTCTTTTTCCACCACATTGATAATTTCTATGTCACAAATTTATTATTCCTTATTAATATTTTATGAGATATTTTATTAATAAAATTTTAAATGGTGATTATTTACTGACTGTATTTTATTATATACTAAATATATATATATATATATCATTTAATGAGGTTTATAATAATTTCAATTTGTTTTATTATTTTAAATTATATTCATATTTTTCAGTTGAATTGGATAGTTTTATAAAAAATAATGGAGCATTATAGAACAGAAAATTATATTTTTATAAATATAATTGAATTTATAAAATAGTGTTCATAATAATTTATAAAATGATTTTCATTATGAATGGTATTATTTTTATTCAATTTTATTATTATATGAGTGTTTCTCTAACACCGTAAATGCATCCTATGTGTGTTTATATACCTATTATTTTCAAAAAAACTAAATGGAAAGAGGAAAACTATTTTATTTTAGTTTCATTATTAATATATATCATTAACATTATTCGGATATGTGGATACCATGTTTGTCAAGGATTACGATTATGTTGTGTATATTTTATATAATAGTGTGGATATTTGATTTCATGTGGATTTTACATCTATGACTAATGTTTTTATATATTTTGGTATTATATTATATATTATATTAATATATTTATTTAAAATAGTAATACCAATTGATATGGGGATATTCTGTTTTTTTTTTGAGTGATTCAATTATGATTATGATTTTTATTAATAGAACATATTATTTATTAGTATGAATGTTTAATATATGAATTCATCATATCCAAAATCATTTATATTATCCCTGGTTTTTATATTTTTGTTGAAATCATTCCCAAATATTATATTTCATAACCTAGAATCATGAATCCATCTTATGAAATTCATTGTTATTTATGTAAAATGTTTCATGTAGTTTAATTTGACCGAGAATATTGTCACTAGAAAGCTAATAAAAAATAATTTTATATCTTTTTATTGTATTGGTTATATATATATTTGACAGTTATGGAATGTTAGGTGAGTGAGAGATAGTGTATAATCAACTAACCTTCATTAGGATACTTGATATTTCATGTTCCCTTAAAAATTTGGTCCAAATTTTTATGTTTCTATAATAGGAATTTTAGTATGGTATTATTTAATTTACTTGTATTATCAGTGGTGGGTGAATCCTAAATTTTTTTTTTCAAATTTTATTATTTTTATATTTAATTTATAATATAATTACATCTATATGATATGCAAAAACTATGTGTAAAATATGTAATTTAACATGGTAATCGTTCAAATGGAAGAATTATGGTTAGTGTACGGCCTGAAAAACATTTCACTATATCCATATCAATGAAAAAATGATCATTTTTTTCAACTTATTGTAATTTGAATATTTTAATTTTTTTATTTTTAATTATTTATGTTTTATTTCATGTACATTCATGAATTATCAAATCTATATGTTGTTGAATAATGTATTTATGGGGTTATATATTTTCTATTATCCCTAAAATGCCTCCCATAATAATAATATTAATTATGGAGGAGGATATAGAGAATACACAATAGAATAAATCTCATTTAACAATATATCTATAAATTTTTTCATATTAAATTGTGTAATCATAAGGTAAAGAAGGAAAACATGATAATTTTAATGTGGTGTAGTATGATCAAGACTTTGAAAATAAAAAATTGACTTGTATTATGGCGTATCTATATGTATTACTATCATGAAGCATGTATGCAGAATATCATGGACATATTTGGTTTTTATTATACCCTAGGGACATACATGGTTAGTTTTTCTACATATATAATGGTGGTAAAGAGGAATAAATGTTGGTGATACATCTAACGCTCAATGATGTATATGGTACCCATGTGGGATATATTAAATGAAATAATAAATCATTTATTTTAAAAAGTCATTAATGGTGAAAAATAATATATATTTCATACTCTATGGGAAATGGAATGATTATGTCATTTTAAATTCTATATTGTATTCCATGTTTTCCACATTTCTACTATGCTCATCTTGAATGAAAATCATGGGACTTGAATGATGTAGATGGGGTTAAGACTTATTGTTATATTTTATATTGTTCATTAAGTCTTATGTAACGATGATAGGGTTTTTAATTTGGAAATTATACTGAAGATAACTATAGATGGGAAAATGTTTTGATTGGATCCCAAAATACTACTAGATATATTTAGGGTAGAACATCATTTCAGAAGATGAACCATAATATTTATTATTAAGGTAGCAGTGGGAGTGTTCAATATCTAGTAGATTTAATTACAATTGAATAATTAGGGATAATTTTATTGGTCTTATTATAGTGTGGTAAGTAATGTCATAATAATTTTTTTATAGAATACAATGGATTTCAAATCATATAGGAAATCATTAAATGTTTGTCTCTTTTTTAGGTGAATTCCATATAGTCAAAAGTGTGGGTATTCTAATAGAAATATCAATTAGGTTTAGTCATATTCATATAAGTGATACTGCACTCAATCACATTTTAATGTTGATTATCATAGCTTCATGAATTTTTACAGAAGTCCCAAAGAATAGAACAAATATAAATTATATCATGTAAAAAATTAATCTATTATCGGCTTAATGATAAATTATGTTACATTTCTCAATTCTGGTTATATTGTGTTGCATTTATTTGATATAGGTGGATCCCATACATTATATTATTCAAATATTTTAAATAACTGGGAATGTGGTCTATGATTAATTCCTATGATGTTGATCATTAATCATATTTGGGAAAATGGAATGAGTGGTTATTCAAATAACAAATGAATTATTAAATAGATATTGATGTTTATAACACATTAGAGTTTATAGTCCAATATTTAGATATCATTACACTAATTAATAACATAGAGAATATGGTAACCCAAAAATAAGTATTGGCCACAACATTTAGATGGTTGTATTCTATTATCCTTATAGATATCCTCATGACCCCTTTGGTGACGGAAAACAATAACAAGGTAAGTCATGACCCATTATTATTGATATCTTGTTGATATATTGTCAAATATCCATTTTTCTCAATGTTGTTGTATTAAGATTAGATATGTCAATTTTTATGGTTATGGAATGGTATATTGAGGATTTTTGTAATGATTTATCATGGAAACAACTCCAATGGGTGGTGTAATTATTTATGGATTTAGTCTTAATGATAATCCCATTTTTCTCTCGATATATTTAATTATTTCCCCCAGTTAAAATAATCAAATTACCAATTGAAAATTAATGATTAAAAGGGATTTATTCATCCTAGTCCTATATTGTTGGAATCATGGGTTACATTTATAATTAATAGTGATGAAATTATGTAACATTTAATTGATTATTTGAAAATATAATGACCCTAGATTCATAGAGCCTTTTTATTAATTTATTACAGTAGCATAGATACATGATTGTATTTATAATGGAATGATCATTTTAGAATTTTTGGAATCCCGTATATATAAACGATATCAATTTACATTGGGATTAAAAATTAAAATAAAATAAATAGTTATACTATTGAACTCCATCATTTAGAACTCCTTCAAAGTATAACTCTTCAAAACCTGGGTAATGGAATAAAAATATGGGTGATCATAAATACATATTAATGATTTAGTATAGTTGAATCATTCTTGAAAAATATATATATAATATCGCTTGAAATATAGATAAATTAAAATGAATTCCCTTTAAATAACATGATTATGATGTTGAGATAAAGAGGAATCAATATGGAAATGTAAATAATTTAAAACATGTGTAATTTAATTGGGAAACTGAAAATGTAATGAATCCATTTATAATTTCTTTGGTTAATTATAATTTATAACGATTAATGAATTCCAAAAGAATTATATGCTTATTAATTGGATTTCATTTTTCATAGGCACACCATACCATTACTATCAACACATTTCACTTTTCAGTTTATGATATACTAGGTAATAATCAATCCATTTTGGATAATAGATTCATCTCAGTAGTCTATAGATGCATTAAGGGGATTACACTAAATGGTCCCCATCCCATTTTGTAATTTTACTAAGAACTATTTTTATATATAATTATCTATTTAATAAGTAAAAATTATTCCATATCATAAATTATACTTCTTATGTAAGAGTTACATATTTCTCAATATGTCACCATTTAATTCAATAATTATCATAGTAAAAACCTTATATAATAATTGAATTCTATTTATGACATAATAATTTCCACTGCACAATAATATTTATTTTTAAGTGGAATTTGATTTCCAATGAATTTTTTTACAAAATAGTATTATTTTAATGAAAATTTAACATTCACAAACAATAAGATGTTGAAAAATAACATTACCATTTCAAAATTTTCCTATAAAATAAAAATGGATGAAATAATTTCAATTGAAATGTAAACAATAATAAATAATTAATTATTCATGATTTAAATTTAATATGGGATGTATATATACTACATAAAAGTGAATTGGTGAATAAAAACAAATTAGACTCAATTTAATATATCTTCAGACGAAATCAATTGCCATATTCTTAAAGTGGATTGAACACTATTTATAATATTGTATAATTTTTTTAAAATTGTAATTTTATTATGATAGAATAATAATCAAAATCCTAATGTCATATATTAACATTTTAAAACATCTAATCACATGTTTTTGGGTATTTTCTTATTATTTTATTTATTTTTAACAATAACTACACTGTTTTTTGAAAATATTTTGACATTTTATTTTTCCCCTTACATTAATCATTATTTATTCAATTCTAAAATGCAATCAATGATATAAATATCATATATAATAATTATATTTGTATTTAATGTAATATTTATATTTTATGAAAGGTAATGTAATACCACATTCATATAGACTAAAGGTCCATTGTATGCATAAATGTTTCTACTTTTGTTATAATGATAAATGCAATATAAATAAAATTATTTTATATATATTAATTATAGTATCAATTATAAAAACCCTATAATTTCACATATATAATTAAATTATTTTAAGAATTATTATACATTAGATTGTAACCAAAGATCACACAGGGTAGTGTCATAGAAGACTAGGTACAAAAATATGAAAACATGGAACAAAATATAACATCTAATTATATAGTCTCAATAAAGATCCCCTATCTTTCATTGTGCTCATAAAACATCATTGTATAGCATGGGGATAACATGAACAATGGTATTATCTAAGAATAATAGTAATGAAATAAACATAAAAATTATTATTTAGAACATGGGTTAAAAGGCATAACATAATAATATAAAAAGGCATGAAAAATATTAAATCACAATTTATAAACATGGGATCCTTAAAACATGAATTTCTAGAATATTGTAATTAAAATCAAACACGTGTTTTTCAAAATTCAAGGCAATACACTAAGGCCATTTTCATATGGAATCACATTCCACGTCTAACCGCTAAGACTGTCACACATGGTAGCACAAGCCAAGGGTAACCACCAAGACTATTGGAAAAAACATATCACGAGAGTAAACATTACCCAATGAATTAGATGACTATCTTGGAAGCCTAATCATTACTTTTCAGGAATTTTTTTCAATATAATGAATCAAACATAGTTAATATTTCATATACATAAGTGTCATACATGGATTGAATTGGATACCACAGTCATGCAACAATGCATTACAAATTGGCGTATCAAAAAAGTGTCCAATAAAGATAGGAAATAAAATATAACTGAACATTTATTTGGGAAAATAGGTATTTATCATGGTATTTTAAGTCATGTAGAGGTGACAACATATATGAAATGGATTTCAAAAATTTTATCAATAAATCGATTTTTTGAGGTTTTAAGGAAAATAAAATATATTCATTAAAATATAAAATAGAAAAATAATTTATATAAATCCATATGTGAACCATATTGGTATTCACAATATAAAATACTAATATTATAATTACATTGGTTTCCTAAAAAATAATATAGTGTGAACATGAAATCGGGTAAGAATTCTAGGTGTTCCCTTAAAATAGGTTTTCTTGTTGGGAAGTGTTGAAGAGGGAATCGTTTAAAAATCGGAATATCCCTGATGATAATGATGAATGGATCGGGATAAATGAGTTTGTTAAATTTTCACATCAATTATAATATGTAAATTAAAAAAATATGGTAACATTATTTTTAGAAAAGGAAGATTAGGTTACCCAATGAAACAATGAGGTTTGGCTAGAATCCTATAAGGATTGTCGTCATGGAATCTAGTGTACATAAGAGGGATTAATGGGTGTGAATGTGGCTTATCATCAGATATATTTTATGATGGATGTAAAAGGGTGGTTCAAAATCATTCCCTATCTTTTTTAATTAATCATAAATGGGAATGACATAGAGGACATTCTTGAATAAAAGTGAAATAGAGAAGATCCCTTACCTTATGTCTAATAGTGTTCTCCACATGATATAAATGACATAGATAGTAAATTTTTTCCATTAATTTTAAATTAAAAACATATTGTATATTTAAACTATTTACTATAACCATTTTATGTTCATTTATAACCATTTTGATAGGTTATGATGTTCATTTTTATTGTTTGGGTCTATTTTCTTCTTTGGTTCCAATGATCGATTCACATATATTCATGTTTGGAAACATATGTATGAAGATAGTTGTTTTCCTAAATTGATTTATAATAACATTATTGATCATATGGATGATTAAATTGTAATAATATTCATTTGGTTTTTTTGGAGTGATGGTGAATCATTATATAATTCATTAATGTTATACTCTTGGATTGACATGGTTATTTTTTCATAACATTCATATTTTGAATTATTATATTACATCATGTGCGAAAAAAGATTCTGTATAAACACATAATATAAAATAAATATATTATAATCTGGATTAACTGATTATAATTGTATCATTATGAGAATAGAATATGGAAATACAAATTAAGAAACCATCCACATTTTATGAGATAAACGAACACATCTCAGATTATGTTTTGGATTCCTTCGTATAAAAATTCAGGAATGGAGGGATGATAATGATTCATCCCATTAAAATGAAAAAATTCAATTACATGTATGTTACAAGAAATATCATACCATTTGGATGAAGGGAGGTGAGGAAAGAATGATAAAATAATAGATCTTGAATGAATATTAATGAATCGAAAATAATAATTTTTCTCTTCAGTTTATGTCCTTTAAGAACCTCTTAAGGGGAGAGGATTTGGTCTTATAAAGAGACAAAGGGAGTATGTACATTTGGTAGGATATTGGGGTGAGATTTGGGAATAATATCATAATGGAACACGTATTGAGTGGATTAAAGTGTATAAGGGAGTGTGGGTGGTTATTAAAGTGGAAGAGAGGCGGGTTTTCATAATATTTAAATAATTACTTTATTATTTATTATAATACACGCACAAGTAATGAATCTTGTGGACAAAAAAATAATAATTTTCATGTGAGTTCTATCATAAAGCCATTTACATCATCCATGACTCAATAATGATGCAAAATTTCTGGTTTTAGCATTTTTCATGAATTATCATATTTTACTACTCATCAAAAATTCTTGTATTTTAAAAGCATACAAAAAATTCACAATAAAAATTTTTGATGAGTAGAATCCCAAAATGAAATCCAATTTACAAAAATATTTTTATATATATTATTATTTAAATTTTTAAATACTATCATTATTTACCTGAAAATATAGATTTTAATACTACAAATGAGTTTATAATGATTTCAAAAATTGCATTTTCTCTTATAATATTTTCCTAAAACTAGAAGAAATATAATTGTAAATTTACGAACTCATTTTAGAAAAAAAAATACATTCTTTTAAATTAATTAATTAATTGTAATTAATTATTTATGAATTACAAAATTAACAATACTTTTACTATGGTCATATTATCAAATGTAAAATGCCAAAATTTTATTTATACAATAAAGTGTGAGGTTACTATTCTTTTCAATGATTTATTATTCATAAGGGTCAAATTACAATTAATTAGTGTGGGATACTATTCACCAAAAAATGTTTATCTTATCAGATTACTTGTATTTTCTCATTGCAACTGTGTATGTTAGATTTTTTAAATTCAAAACACACAATTGTCAAAATTATATTTAATGGTCACATAGTAATTAGTAGTTCATTGTGTTGTGATTTCATGTGACGATTTGACATATTTATAATAAATGTATTTCCATTGATAAAATGTTGGGTTTTTATATCATTTTTAAGTCATATATATCCAATATGATTTTTAAAAACATATGTAATACATTCTAGTAGAAGATTGAAGTAATTACATTGCTTCGTGTGATGGTAGTCTTTCGTAAATATGACCGATGTTATCGTATTTCAACAAAAATAGGAAACATGATGGTATATGTAATATAATATTTTCAAAAGTATTATAATTTAAAATGTCTATTATTTTTAACATATGAAATGATAATTATTCATATCCTTAAAATGTTGTAAAGGAAAAAATGATATTAATTCATGAGGTGGTGGTTTCTCATATGGATAACTAATGGTTTAGTAACCCATTTGATGTATGTGTGTGATGTATTGGGTCATTAAATTAAAAAAATTTATATGTTGATAATTTTTTTTATATAATCATTTTATAATTGGAATTTAATTTTTGGTAGAAGCTAATAATATATATCATTTTAAGAATAACATTAAGTCTTCATCGAGTATCATATATAGGTATAAATGAAAAATTTTAATGGGTAACTTCTTACCAAAAATAAAGCTTATTGGATGGAAAATAATATGTTAGAATTTTATATATGAATTAAATTCCTAAATAAAACTGGTTAGAACATGTGAATAATATGGGAGAGTGAGTAACCTTTTATAGATGAGGTGGAGTTGTATTCTTGTAATCACTCAAAATTATTAACTTTTGGGAGGTATATCAATCATCATGTGTATGATCATGTCATTTTTTTATTTGTAGATATTTATTTTAGGTAATATTTTTAATTATTTTGATTATATCTTTTTGTTTTGGACAATTGATATTTTGTGGGTGAAATTTTAGAATTTTTTAAAGAATATGGGTGATAAATGGTTGGATTGTGGTTTTTGAAAGAGTACAACCAGGCTAAAAACCATTTATAACAAAATATTAAGGATTATTACATATGATGTATGGGTTTTAAAACTATGGGACCCCCTAGTAGTAACCATGTGACCTCCTAATTGGATTATAACAATAATCAAATTGCTTGCAAAAAACATGTGCCTCAAAAAAGAAAATATGCAGCAGAAATTTAAATCACTAAAAAATTAAAATTAATTCTCAAAACTAGCAATATTAATCCCTAATCACTATAAAAATGACAAAAAACTATTATAATGGATTTACAAGGTTCCTTGTGGAATTTTTTATTATTAAAACCTTTATCATTAACGAATTGATGATCTATTGAAGAATATACAGCTCTCTAGGCAATAGATTCTCATGTTCTATGTTTTCTACCACATTCTTATCTCACATTATAGTTCATGGGGAATGTATTGTTTTCATTAAAAAGGTATTATAGCTATGATATGAAAGATATAACTAGGATTGATATTGGATCTATGTTTCATATCAATATCTCATTCTTAATCAGGATATAGAATGATCAGCTTCAATTTGGGATTTCTGTTGTTGAGCATCAATCAATGTCCTCGAGGTAGGAGGTCTAAATTCAATTTACGTATAATAGAGTTCAAATTATGTGTAACAATTGTGTAATTTTAATATTCATCTTTTTCAATTAAAACATTAATTTAATTAGACAATCCTCAATTTTATTTATTAAATCCTAGAATATAATAATTTATATTCAATGTGTTTATGAATTTAGATTAACTTGGTAAAATTGAATATAGATATTATAAATAAAGCGTTGCTGAATAATAGTACAATGAAATTTGGATTAAATATATAATGAAATAGTTAATTTATGTGGATTGTGTAATTTTTCAATTGATTATATTGCGGATGTTTTTGACTAAAAAATTTAATGGGATGTCTAACATAACCTTGATTTGTCTTTGAAATATTTGATTGGTTGTTGAAAAGGATTAAAAAATGAATTGTACATATTATACAATCTAACTGAAATATTTAATATTGATGGATGTGATTAATTTAGAAGGTAAATTTTAACTATAATGATTGATATCCTGATTAATTAGAGATAACCATTACGTATATGAAATATTAATTTTTCTAATTTCAATATGTTTATGACTATTTGTGATGAATGTGTGGGGGGGACTAAGGATCTAAATATAAAATTGAGGAAAATTATTATGCGATAAAGACAATAGATTCAAAAACCCATATGTGATAAATGTGTGTGGGATAGGGAGTAAGGATCCAATTACATATATGTGATTGAAATTGTCGTACATGGAATGAGGCTCCCAATACCCATGATACATTAAGGTTAGGGATAAGGACCGAGACTCCAAATACACATGGGGTTCAAGATATAATTTTTGTGCCCATGAGATAGGTATTGGAATATATTTATATGTTGTTGTTCTATGAATAATAGTGAAATGGATAATGAAATCTCATATGTGTCAATGAATTTTGAAATGAATATGTGATATGATTTCGAAGATGACACATGTTGAAGAATGTAATGATGGTCCATTTTTCATTGGGAACCAATGAGATTTTGTGTTTAAACAACAAATAATGGAAAATTTAAATGGTTTACATTATTTAATATAAATTATTCTTTAGAAAACTGCATACACTTTTTTCTTTCAGTGTTATTTTTGAAACCATTAATTGTTGAATAGTATGTTTAAAAAAATCCTAATAAGGATAGAAAATCGATACTCCAATAGAATTCAATTTTTTCTTGAAATGATAAGGTAAACCCCCAATTTTATATCATATAATTTTTATAAATCATGGAAGAGGGAAAAAATTGTTTTGGGACCCATTTGGGTTTTTTAGTATCATATTTTTGCGTTTTCAAAAGAAACATGGCACATATATAGAATGACATATCTACTGTTTGGTTTGGATGGTGTATTTCAAAATTTTCTCATCATGTCATATTTATATTTTTATTTCATGGAATTCTACTTTTGGTAATTTTTATTCTATTCCTCAAATTTTGGTAAATTTATAAACATGTTATAGTCTAAAAATGATCGACATTAGACCCTCCCTAATAGTTAGTACCCTATAACATATGGGGAAGTGTTCCCATGTTCCTATTTCTAATAATGTTATGAACCCTATGTTTGGATCCCAGTTTGGGATTTCATAATGTGGAACCAAATTATTTCTGATTTCATTTTAATTTACCATTATATTAGATGAATGTAAACTAGTGAATAATTTGAATTTGGTGATAGTTATAAACGTGGTCATTGATGTTTCTATCCCATGTAAGATGGTAAAACACAATGTCCCCTTTTGGGATTGTTGTCAATCATTTTGATGATATATTTGAATGTTATTTCTACATGAGGGTGACCTAATAGTTTGATAAAATTATTGTTTTGGAATTTTTCATATATTTTACATACGTATTTGAAAGTAAAATGATTTTATTTTTCATGGAAGAATTCATAGAACATATGATTTTTTTGACATGAATCATTTTGGGCACACATGATAAAAAGTGTCTTTAGTTTAGCTAGTGGTGTAATTTTTTTACATTCTTGTTTCACTGTTCTCAAATGTTCTTAATTTTAGTTGAATGTAATAAATTGATGAAAATGTAGGAAAATTTGTATCCAATTTGGAAGATGAAAAATAAGAATGTTTTTACCATTTATAACAATGAAATTTATTTAGAATGGTTATGGGTAGTGATAGCTCATCTATTGTGACAGTGTCATGAAAAAATGTGAATAAATTACAATTGAAATATGTGAATCCATATTGTTAAATGTGTAAAATTTATGTTATGTTTCCTAAAGAATTTATTTTTCCTTATAGATTTATGCCTTTAGGAATATTAATTTTTATTGGATTAGATGGGGACATGGATAGAAAAGATCTTCAAGATGTGGATACTAAGGAATTGGTAATGCTAGTTGAGTGAGTCAGAGAGATGATTGCTGAGAAAATTCCACACTTCACTCAGTTCATAGAGTGAGTCAGAGAGCTGGTTGACGTGAGTATGTATCACATTACATGAGATTTTATGTACCATAACCCTCTACCTTTTACTAGAGAGGGTGGACATGATGTAGTAGAGTTCTGGATTGAGTCCATTTAGGTTATTTATGACCATTTAGATAGTCCTACTATGAAGACGGTCATGTTGGTAGCCACTATGTTTGGAGGATCAGTGATGAAACATGGATATTATAATTCATATAATAGTCATGATGATGGAATTATATTAAATTAATTCAATCCTATGTTCTTGGAAAATTATAATGTAGTTAAACTATGATTGAATGGGGTAGAAAATTTCAGGCAGTAGACCATCAATGTATTTCTATGATGGACTATGCAGTTTAATTTACTAAATTGCACCACATTTCCCTAGAACTATAAATTTAAAAGGCTATTATATAAGGGAATTTTTAGGATATAAATAAATTTTAGATTATGTCCCAATTTATCATATGTTGGTAAAACATGTTTTTTGAGTTTGTAGATCACGTGCTCATATGCAAGGGAGACTTGATAGAGGCCTCTAGTCGAGGATAGAGGATTTCATATGAATGATATAAAGGTATATATTCCATGAATATGAATCACCCCTATGATAATTTTGGTCAATGTAGTTTAAATATGAGTGTCTAGGGAAAGGACCAGTTACTATGGATCATACTAGTGTGATATGCCACCAATGAGGTAGCATAAGACACATTAATAGAAGTTAAACATAACTACTAGTATAGTAATAATTTTGAATCCAGATGTTGGCTCTATAGATTTTTTGTAGGAATCCATGATTTATGGGTAATTATTGGTCTTCATGTTAGAATCAAAATGTTTGGTGGGGGTATTCTACTCTGTATCACTCTACATGCTGATGTTATACATGTCTGGGTAATAGTGGTAGTGGAGATTGTGCTTCTGTGCATGAGTACCCAAATCAGGGGAGTGGATAATCTTAGATAACACATACTACATCACCTAGAATAGAGGTAGGATGGTTGAATGCATTTCATCTAACACTTGTGGATATAAAGGCTAGATTATAGATATTTAAAGGTACTCACCATATAACTTTTATCAAAGCCAGTGTATTCCTTTATATTAATCCCACATGTAATTTTATAGCATCAAAACATGTTAATGGTTTAATACTAATATTGGAGTTTTGGAGTTGTTTATTTACGTTATATACTCCATTTAGAGTACGTTCGAGAGCTATATAATTGTGAAAAAGGTGCTCACTTGATGTTGGGGAGTATGAAATTAGTTGGGATCATTATATACCTGAAATGAAAGGCTTTGACCTAAATATGGGTGTGGATTTTTAAGTATCATACTGATCCCATTTATAATTTTTACCAAAGTATGGTAAATTTATAATCTCAAGAGGGTGAACGTTATGTACACCGTGGATTATGGGGTTTCAAAGAATGACATGCAGGTACAGTTCATTAGAAACTAGTTGAGATAAGTACTTATGGTTATGTTTTTTTATAGGTAGATGGGGGTATATAGGTAGAATACTTTAATCCCATCCATGATTATTTCAAAGTAGTGTTTTATAATTAAATCCTATGGATTTCACCAAATAAAAAGTGTAATTATTTATGAGGATTATGATGGGGGATATCCAGCTTTTATTCCAATGTATAAATTTCCACCAAAAAAGAATCATCTGCTGGATAGATAAATGGAAGGATTTATAGATAAGTATATTATCTATATAAGTATGTCACATTGTGGTTACCTAATTTTATTTGAAGAGAAGGATGATGTGATTTTGAAATTATGTATTGTTTACTAGATGATGATCTGAATGATAGTGATGTAGAAATATCATATTCTGTATATATATTCTCTCACTAACCATTTGTGGGATTCTTTTTTTCCATATGACTAACATGATATCATGTTATGATTAGTTGTGAGTAAAATATTTTGATATACTCAGAATTTTTCTCAGAAGTATGTTGGTCCATTGTGAGTTTTTTGTGTTTCTATTCTGGTTCATCAATTATCCTACAATTATTGTGGCCTTGATGAAGAGAATATTCTAGTTGATCCTGAATTAGTTTTTGGTAGTGTTTGTGTGTGAAAACTTGATATACTATAATAATCATGAAGATCATTCCAAAAATCTTGACTCCATAATAAGTACTCTATGATATCACCGACAATAATCAATTATATTTAATTGATAATTTAGGATTGATTAGGCACAAGTATTGCGTTCAGTCATCCCATTGTAAATTCTAACATTAGAATTAGAGAATCATGAGGCAATGGATTCATGGGAGTGTCCCAAAATTGATATTGAAATCTATAGTCTCCTAGGGGTATCAGTTAATTATGATAGGTTTGTTCATGCCTTTTCCTAATTGGGAAAGATACATTATTGAATAATTAATATTCGACTATTGTTCCAATTGTCATTAGAATGTGATATTTCGTTCCATGTTTTTAAAATTCCCTTGAAGACAAAACTGATCATGATCTTAACCAATCTATGTGTGAAGTATATTGTTATTTGTGTTGAATATGGGGACATACATGGAGCTGTGTTGATGTAGTGATATCTAGTTGTGGAATATGGGTAATGTATGTTGAAGGAACATGATTTAAAATAGAATACACATGACCATGACATGGATGTAGTTGTTTATTCCTTGAATTTTTTTCATAATTATCTATTAGGAAGTAATATTACTATTTATACTGATCATATGTGTTCAATGAATAACATTTCCCAATGTTTTTGCAATAATTTTCTGTGGAGAGGTGTTACTTATATGTAATCATTATATATCTAGCATTTATATATTCATAAGATATGAAACATGGTTGATGAATCCTTGAGAAAGAAAACCAAAACATTTTCTATCTGGAGTTTAGCAATTATTAAAAATTGATGACATTACTAGATGATAAGAATGTTATGGTTTAGGAGTCCCTAAAATAGATGAATCTTATATCAATATAAATGGATTTAACATTTTTGATAATCATTATTGATTTATATTATGAGGTTCCAAAATGCATTTTGTAGTGGGAAATTATTGAAGGTGGGGATTCACCTTCAAATTTGAATACATATGAGGATTAGATAATCTATGTGTCGTTCCTTATAGTTTTTACTAATTTTAGTAATCTTGAGAAGATCCTTGAATTTTAAACCACTATTAGGTCATTACATATAGGAATGGAAAAAATTCACCCTAGCCTATAATGATAGTATCAATGGCCTTGTTGAAAAAGTAGATATGAGGGTTCATGAAGTAATGTATACATGTCTATAGTTGATGGACATGAATCATTGTCTTGGTGGATAACTATTTGTATTTTTGGATTCGGTATAGAAGTGTGATGTTTTTAATATCTACTTTTTTTGGGTCTCCTATATAGGGGTTAGAATATTGATGTTATTTTGGTGATTGAATTTTGGTTTAGTAGGGTAGGCAAGTGATTCCTTAAAATAGAGATTATTTGAGTGGATATGTTTGGAGACAAGTAAATTTGGGTTGTAGTTCATCTTCAAGTGGATTAATGGAGTAGATTTTCAAATGTTTACTCATGAATAACATCAAATTAAATAAGGTTGTGCAAAAGGCACATGGTACACATTTTTTACTTTTTTTATAATTACTCCCACAAACAGATGGACAGTTGGAATTTATTATATCCATGGTTGAGGATATGCTACATGTAGGTTTTATATGCATTGGTGGGTCCTAGGATAATCACATATCATCGTTGTAGTAAACCTATAAAATAAATTACTAGGAAACAACATAGATTAAACCATATGTAGCACTTTACGGTAGGTCATGCAGATCAGCTCTATGTAATATGTGGGTTGGTGAGCTTGAGTTGATTTAAACATGTCTCATCTAGGAGAAACTAGAGAAGGTTTAGAAGATTTTAATATAGAATATTATGTCTCGGAGGATGAGGAAGTCATATATTGATAAATGTTGACATCCCATATATTTTATAGACGATTGTGATGTGTTACTCGTATTTTTCACTTAGACATTGTGATAATATGATTCTGAGGCAGGTAATGATATCCCCAATGATTGTTATTCATTTTAATGTTATGGATAGAATGAAGATAGTGACATATTATTTTATCTTCAACCTAGGTATAGTGATATTTATGATGTTGCTTATGTGTCACGAGTTTAGTGGTATAACTCATACCATTCTCATGTGGTTATTATGGATAGTGTTGATCTGGAGACTGGTGTATCCTTTTAGGATAATTCAATACCTATATTATATAACATTGAGAATGTGTTGCATGGATTGTCTATGGTGATAGTTCATTTACATAGGCCCAATGAGACTATTCCTGAACAATCATGAGATATAGATAAAGTTATGTGGTCTTAGAGCCTGATCATTCTACCTGGGATTCATATAGGTATTTGGGATAATATCTCATGGTTATACTATTATATATTTTAGAGGTAGTAAGATCATATACATTTGATACATATATCATGAAAATTTATAGGTAATCCTTTTCCTTCTATTTATTTTATATTACATGTGTTATACCTTGTAGAGTTTTTTGGTGAAATAAGATAAATTTGGAAGGAATAAGTTTATGCACATTTAGCATATGTTTTTCCAAAACTGTGAAGCCATGTTAGAAAAAATGTGAACCCAATATGATGGGAATTCCAATCACTGGTGCACATATTTTCAATATTTCTCCCTCATGTTAATAACCATGTCACCCCATGGTAGGAGGCTAACAGTTTGGCACATGTTTTGGGATAACATGGCTCCCATAAGAGAAAACATGCACATGGAAATTTGAGACCCTAAAAAAATATTAAATAAATAACCCATAAATATTAGATCCTATTCAGCACATAGAAAACTATACTAATTATTATGAATTAATGTGCCTCACAGATGAATTAAAATTCGTTATAGCCACATTTTTGATCAATTGAATTTTGTAGATGGATGTTCACCACTTTATGTAAAATATTCTCATAACATTTTGATTCCTATATTTTATTGTAATGATGAATTTTTTTATTTTTTTAGATGTTATTGGTTATTATTATGTAAACAGGTATGAATTTTTTGAAATACATTTTTAAGAAACACGGATGTGGATGCAAAGAGGTCCGAGTAGATAATTACGTATAAACAACCTCGGATAATGAAGAGATTGTAAAATAAACCCTTAACATGTACTTTTACTTGGATGAGGGTAGGTTAAACTCCTGTATAATGGTGAAATAATTGTTATTAAATTATACAAGAATCATATACAGTAATATTATATCTTATATGATCTTTTAACACTACTTTGTTAATAATATCATAGTATTATCGTCGTTTTGGGTGTTAACTTACTCGTTTTATTTTATATGCTTTGTTATGTAAGATGTGTTTATTAATGATAGGTTGTATCTTATTAATACACATAATGATATCAAGTCCTTTAAGAATACTTTTAATCAACAAATGAGAATTATTTTTGAATGGATACGATGGGGAATGAATCACATCGCGTTCGTGGAGATGATAGTCTGTACGTACGCACGAGGGACAATATCATTCTTTTGATATTAAAATAATCTATAATTGGATGTTATATCATATATATAGAATCATTATAATGTTATATTTATTATTTAGTTCAATTTCACATCATTATTATACCCAAACAAATAATAATGTATTAAATAACAATTACACCATGATGTGGATACGGTAAGCTGTACGTGCGCACGTATGGTGACATGTCCTTAAAAGGATGGATAGAATACTGAATATGGTTGTACCATATTTATAATAACATCACATTATATAGAAGATATTGGAGTTATTTTTTAGAATGAAAATAACAATGAATGAAGAAGTTGAAGAAAAAAGGAACTTGAAAGAGGGTTGTGAAATCATTAACTCTTCTTCGGGTTGTTCCTTTTGATTTGATCAAAAGGGAACCATAAGATTCCTTTATGACTAAAGGAGGGCCTCTAAAATGAAGTGAGGGATGTTGAGATAATATTTGGGAAGGGGAAGGGGAGCCAAAAGTCTCTGATGGTGTGAATTAGAGGGAATGGGGAGTGCCCTTTTATAAGAGGGGTGAGGGGCACCTTAGGAAAAGCTAGAAATATTATTTTAAAATAAATTCATATTCAGTTTCTAATTACTCAAAAGTGGATTATTTAAATTCTAAGTTGTTATAGGTCGAAATACCTTTTACCAATATATTTTAGATAGGTTTGGGTCACTATATTAACATTATCATTTAAATATAACTCTTAGTTAAAGAGTTTGGAATTTACCCCGTCTCTTTGTATTTTTATATTATCTGGTTAATAAACATGCAATATTCTTCCAAGTGACCCAAAAGTGGTCCATTAATGACATAATTATCATTCTATAAGTCTTTTTTCCAGACCATAGATTTTTAGGAATATAATATCAATTAATAAAATATTATTTGTTTTAAGAACTCATTTATGTCAATTTTGATACTATTTAATATATGATTTTTTTTAAAGTCATAATAACATTATTAATTGAAACCAAATTAATATAAGAAATAATAAAATGTCATATTATCCAATAAAATTTACATATGTCATAAAAACAATCCAATTATATTTATTTTAACATTTATAATACCAATTATTTGATTCTTTCATTAATAAAGAAAAATACTGCATCATTATTGTGTGATAATTAAATTTAATTATTATATGTATAAAAATTATAAATAAAACATAATTATGTAGGAAATATCTTTAGATTTCTAATGAATATTTATAGTCGAAAATATAACACATATAACCCTATGTAAGAAATTTTGGCTAAAAGATATATGCTAATGACATTTTTGTTTTTACTTTAACTTAATTAATATAAAGTGTCCCCATCACTTACATGTGGATCCATGGGGTCCCAAAATCTACCCAAAGATGTCCATGGTCGGAAATTTATCAACCAATATGGTGAGGACACGTTTTAGGGTAAATTAATATCATTACAATATTATGTTTTTACCCATATTTACCAGATTTACGCTTTTACCATGGTAAATAAAATTTTTAACGATTTATTTATTAAAAAAGTCTAAAAATAAGGGTTACCAATTAACATAATTTGGAAATAATGATTCCAAATATATAATCCACTTTTCAAAATTCAAAACACAGAAGTGGATGAAATTAATTAAAAATTAATTCATGCTGTCAAAACAAAAAGCGTGTTTTTCAGAAATAATAACTATCAAAAGATTGATACTTGTTTATGTCCGGTTTAAATGTGAAATTACATCCAATGGCCAAAATAGTATGAAACGGTAAAAATATATTCCAAATAGACTTTTAAAACACTCAAAATCAAAATTTATCACTCTTAATTATTTCGATTAAAAAAAATGTTTTTAATTAAAATTTAGTAATTTTAACTATTCATTAAAAATTGAATGTTTTTTGAAAAATACCAAAAATTCACCTAAAATAATTTCGATATTCTGAATCCAAAACTGAAGTCCATTTTGAAATATAAGAATTATAAAATTTTAATAGTAGGGTATTACTATTCATAATGGCTAGTTTGATAGGTCGTGGTCTGTGTTAGAAATCGAAGTTGCGTACAACACACGCTACTATATTTTTCAAAGAGAAGTGTACCGTAGAAGCTTGGAGAGTTACAATATTGATTTTATTATATAATATAAACTATTAAGATTAAAAATATGTAATCCATAATTTAAAATTCAATTAACTGAATTGGCATAATTAAATTTAAAATTGTATAACTTATGAGATGAAAGACTAGTTATTGAATGTGAAAGTTCTCATTAGTATATAATGATTTAACATAAAAATTCAATATAAAATTGATTAAAATGAAATTAAATAGATAAATATAAATATAATTGAATTGATTTTTATTTAGTAAAAATAATAAATATTAATATTAATTTTAAAAAAATTATTATTATTTTCTATTAATATTAGTATTTCTCACTGTTCTTTAAAAAAATAATATTTTCATAAAAATATAAAAAAAATTCAAGTGATATTTTTGACATTAATATTTAAAATATAAATTTTACATTTTATATAATTTTCTTAAAATTGTCATAAATTATATTTAAATTATATTCCAAATGGGAGACTAATGGACCTTTTAGAAAATTATGGACTTTCATACAATATTAATTTTTATTTCAAATGGTTCTTAATTTAATGTAGTAGTTATATGACTGAAGAACATATTTTATTCATGATTAATCATTATAATTTCTATATTTTGTTTATTAATATCCATACCAACCATCATAATGGATTGGATATATTGGTTATTATTAATATTATTATATTAATAGAGTGTCACATTTAGTATAAACAAGAAATCTCATGCATCAAAAGCTATCTAAGAAATGAAATTTACCTAAATATATCACATTGATTCATCATTTGATAATATAATATAATGTTTTAATTTTATGTCACACTTGTTGATGAACAAGATGTTCCTCTTTTATACTCTCATTGTCTTACATTCTTCCACCAAAAATAAATTGTATCCTCTAAATTTAACATTTTTTCAATTAATCAAGGGTTATACATTTAAAAATACCCTTCTCAAAGATCTACATCATTTAATGTGTAAATAAATATATCCTTGATTATTGTGGAATGAATTCAATAAGTTTATATATAATACAACATGTTTGGATTAAAAATTGGAGAATATCTGTTGAATTTAATTATTTGAACATTGATGTTGTTTTTATATAATTATGTAGAGTGGTATAGATCATTAAAAATATGATTTTGAATGATCATAAAAATATAATGACCAAAAATTAGTAAAAATATATTGCATGAAATTTACATTCATTCAACAGAAATGATAAAAATTATGATTAAATTTTTGTTTCAATATTATTTTCTTATACATTAATAATATTATTACCATATAGAGTGTAAAAATTTGATTTTATACTTAATGGTTATATTTCTATACCATTTGAATAAATTAATCATATTATTCTGATTTTACCAATTCCCAATTCACTTCTTAATAGAGTAAAAAAAATACAATATGAATTTTTATTCCTAATTGTTATTTTTCAAATCATTAAAATGGAAACATCTTCGTCATCGATCAATAAATTTTCCAATATCAAATTGTTATAAACAATAAGTAAATGACACCAAATGATCAAATTAATCGATTACATATATATTAAAACCAAACAACAACAATATATATATATATCTACCCACATTTAATGTCCAAAAATTTCGAAGGTCACTAAAGAAAAGTTATGTTAATGGTAAAATATAATTGGTATATCTAACTCACATTCCATAGAGAATAATTATTTTTTCACTAGAAATCCCTTTCAAAACATCTATCATTAAACAAATAAAATCCATAATGTTTGAATATATTATTTGAATCCAAACATGCAGTGAACTTGTAAAATGATAACATAAACCCTAAAATCACTAAAAACATTAAATTTTAACAATATTACCCAATAAAAAAATATTTATAATTATTATAATTACATTATTAACTTATTATGGGTAATATTTCGTCAATAATTTATTATCTAGAATGAAAACATTAAATTTAATCACATTTCATGGTTATCAGTTCTATTCATTATATTCCCTCAAATCATAAATAAAAAGTAAATGTTGAAAAATATATTGAAATTTCATAATTCATATATCTATAGTATTGTTTATAAGAATAATCTTATAATATTAAACTTGAGTACAATAAAAAAACATTAATAATTAAAAATTGACTTTAGTAATAGCATAAGCATTAGTGTGATCCCTAGATATATTTTATGGTATATCACCTTGATGATTCGGTATTTTTTGTATAATGCCTCATACACATATTGTTAAATAATCGAAAATGTTAAAAATATATATTTCACCTCAAAATATTGAGAATTTTTTAAATTATCTCCACGCATGTAAAAAACACCCATTACATTCATGAAAGTACAACAGTTTTTCAATACAAAATTATCCCAGAGGGAAATTTTACATTCCATTCATTCCTTTATCATTCTTTTAACCCGTAATTAAATTATTCAAAATCTTCCTTTTTATCCACATTATGATGATATTTCATTATATATCATTAAAACATAAAATAATATATTTTCATTCAAATAGAGAATGTTTGGTAGAATGGTTCCCTTTGTCCATTTTGATCCCATTTATAAATGAAATGGACAATATTACTAATTTGATTATATATGTAGAAATTAAAATTTCTATATAAAATTATAATATTATATTTATTCTTATCAACAATTTCTGTTTCTTTTTATTTGATTTACTCTGTAATTGTCACTCCATGTCTACTCATTGCTCATGAGAAGAATACATTTTTGGAAGAGTAACAAGAATAAATTTCATTGAATGTTTTCTATTAATTTGTTATATATATTCTATTAAATTAATATCCAAAAATTGAACTGAATAACATGAGATATTCAAAAAAATTAGTGAAAATATTCTATATTTCATTACATCATAATGTGAGAAATATATTCTTCACAGAACTTATTCATTACTCTACTACAAAATTGATTATTATTCTCATTGATGGATGGATGTTTCGATGAATATAGTGGTCTAAAATCATTTCACTATATTCCGGATCAGTTGGATGCTTTATATGATAATGTTATTGCTCATAAAATTTGTGAGTGATTCCAATATGAGAATATTTTCTATAGTTTCATCTATACCTACAACTTCAGCTTAATTATCTATTCTAAAAGGTAAATACCTATTTGTGGTTCAAGAATTGATATGGTTCCAATTCATAAAAATATTCTTTATTTTGGAAGAATTTAATAGAGTATATTTAATCATAAAATAATTAAATGTATTGAAAAAATTCAATTATTGTGAAATAAATTAAATAAATTCAATTATTCATGCATATATAATCTCAAAATCATTAAAATGGAATCATGTGGATTTTTTTAAAATCATAAAAATATATTAAAATCAATCATAATAGTGTGTAATGAAAACAAAAATTAACCGTAGAGTATCCCAATGGTGTATCAATATATGTATAGTAAGGCTCATTTTGATATTCTAGGTAAATCTTAAGTGATTTCCAAAATTACATTTTTATGTTATTACCCAAATGTACGTTTATTCTTGAACTAAGTCCACATATTTTATCCAAAAAGGATATTTTTTTCAATGAAACACAATATCTACCATACCAAGAGACTAGGATTTTCTTTTAAACATAAACAAATTTTCTTATATATCTCATTTGGACATATTCATGAATATATTATTTCAGAAAAATAGTTCCAAAGGATTCTACTTTACTTATAACTATTACAACTCTATATCCCCTAACTAGTTTACCAAAACATCAACGGTTACATTATTAAATAGTCATATAATAAAAGGAATCACATCCTGAATGGTCGAATATTATAATTTTATAATTATACTACATACATACATAAAATTTACATTGTATTTTAATCATAAAATTCAAAATGTGTAATCTTTTAGAATGCAATTATTCACCTTATCATATCCATATGTTTCAATAAAAAACACTTATTACTGTCATGGGGAAAATAAAACATATGAAAAAGGGTGATCTTATATAGTTTATAATAAGAAAAATTTATCATATGACACCACTATTAAATAAAAATAATCAACATGGAAATGTAAATAGTTAAAAAAAATTTCCTATTAATAGTAAATTGGCCAAAATATTGTATAAATAAATGATGAACAAATAAATTCAAATAAATTTGAATATCATACTAAACTATATCCATGGATAATAAATCTAACAAATTAATCACATGGAAATCAACAAATGTTATTTTAATTAAGGAATTATTAATCATAGACATTTCAAACAAACAATTATGCAATTTATCATGTCTCGTCATATTATTTGGTAGGAACCATATTATTTGGTAATCTAATTTGTCTCATAAAACATAATAATGCATCATGAAGCTATATATAACCATGACCACACATCCCATATTATTTCTAATGCATTCATCATATGAAATTCATGATATCTAATAAATATATACATTATTGATGAAAAACTATGATATGAAATATTAGTACATAACACAATCAAAAAATCAAAATGAAAACCCATTTAGATAATATAGTGAATGATAATAAAATTTTAAATAATAAAATAATCTGGTAATAAGCAAATAAAATAAAAAAATTATAACAATAACAATAAAACAAATACCAAAATGTATTATATGTAAAATTAATTGTTAACATCATTCATGGATAAAAATAAAATAATCTTATAAAGAATTTTTTTAAATAACATTATCGACAAGAAAATATAATTTTTATAAGAGATTGTGAAATATTTTGAGGATAATATTATTTGAAAATATACCTTGAATATATATCGAATTATAAATATAGATTTTCTTCGTCAGGAATTTGGAAATATCTATTAATTTTCAAAATGATAAAACAACGATTTAATTTAATTTAAAAATGGACTCAATTGGAAAACAATATGACATATCATTTCATATCAATATATAAGATGAAAAAATGTTTAAAAATAATTTAATAAAAAATTAATAAAATGTTGAAATATAAATTTAAAAAAAATTTAGAGAACATGAGTTTTCATGAAAACTACTTTCTTATAGAAGAGTTAAATAATTTCATATTTTATTAAAAAAAATATACAACATTTAATGTACCAAGGAGTGTAAAAATGGAAAATTTTCATGAAATGTTTTTTGAATAACCCATTGGGAAGAAATAAAATCAAAATTTTTAAAAATATTTCAAAAAATTAACCAATGGGAGACAAAAAAGTCATTAAAAATGATTATATTATCAAATAATCACATAAAAATGTGTTAAATTCTGAACCATAAGACACATGAAGAAAATATGATCAAATAAAAAATTAATTTATGTGAATAAAAATAGTTTCATTATTTAAAATATAATTATGTATAGTATATAAACCACCTAATTTAATCATTGGTGGAAATAAATATGTCCCAAAGAAGTAGTAGTGGGATGAGAAACACTTACTCTAAGAAAAACATTATCACAACTAGTTTCACATTAGTAACATTCTATTAATAATAATAATTATGTAAATAGTTTGTGTGATATTTAGAAGAGTTTGTGGGGGATTTTTAAGGTATTTGGATCCTTTCAAATGGTTTATATGTGGTGTGAAGTTACTGAAAATTGTAAAGCCATATATGGAAATCGTTCACCATTAAATTTGGGATAGAGATATGGTTCGTGGATAAGCACAATAATTTTCCAAATAATACAGACACTATTGCTAATAGTGAAACAAGAGATACAATTCATTTCATGATTGTAATATTATTTTCCTAATGGTGTAGTCCAATCATCTAAGGTACCCATTGAGATTGTGTATAGAGCATAGTTATAACATAGTTTACCTAACCATGCAAGTAACTTTACATGATTTAAAAATGAGACCCTTAAAAAATGGATGTCATGTGATTTTCACACTAAATCCTTTTTTATTTCTCCATTTTATCCCTAACTTAATATTCCATCCACTCAAATGATATGGATCCTCTCCACATCGTTATATATTTTATTTTAATCCTATCATTTATTATTTAACGCCTTCTCATACTTTGTATGTCTCATTTGTGGTAGTTCTATGGGATTTTCATAGATCTACATATATATCTAGTGGTTTCATATATCATGTTCTATTTTAGATATTTTTATGGGTTTTGATGGAAATAATGGTTAGTTATCACATTATTGATTATATGGAAAGTGTTGTGTGGATTATTTGATTAGTTTAAACATGAGCTATTTTTAATTTTGTTCATTTCTACATTTTATCCAAAACCCTTGAAGTATGTTGCATCAAACATTACTCCACATGTTGGATCATCATATATTTGATTTCAAATTGGTGTTTTAGGTGAAATTGATTTCAAAATTTATGAAAATAATTTTTGGAAATCGCTTTTGGTTGACTATTTAGGGACTTGATCAATTTGGAAATTTTTTGTGAAGTGAAGATGGTACCATTATATTATATTGATTATTTTAAAATGGTTGTTTCATTTTTATGCAATGAATAATATATTTAATAAATGGTTTGTTTAATTTAAAAATATAATTATTATGGGTATTCAATTGGAATAGTTATAAATAAATGGTTTTTTATATTGAAGGGGATTGTGGAGTTGGTTTCAAATAAATGTGGGGTCTTAATATAATGATAGAATTGATTTTGGAATGTTATTATTTACAAGTGGTTTCCTTAATTTGTTAAAAATGTGTTAATGTGGATGGATAATCTTCATGATGTACCACCATTAAATGGGTATGTATTGAACATGATGTTCCACTGTCAATAGTAACAACTAGATTTTGTGATTCTATTGTTATGAATGGGATTGTGTGGTTTTGTGAAATTTAATGGGTTATTCAAACATGCAAATTGAGATATATATAAATTAATTTTATTGAATTATTTTCTAAAAAGTTATTTTTTAGAGAAAATAATATGGTTGTTTCATTGATTGAAATTTTCAGGAATTGATAAAATTTAATAATTCATAATAAAAACATCATTACATAAATGTGTTAACATGATCTATATTTTTGGGTTCATTATGGATGTCATAAGGTGGATGCATATTGTGTTTCATTACAGGACCATTTGTTTGGATTTTTGTTTGTTAATATAATCTATTTCATATTTATTTAGAAGGAGATAATAATTTAATTTATATTATGCTACATCATGATTCATTAGACAATTTTGTGGAGTTCGAGGAGGATGAAGGTCAGATCTTAAAATTATGTCTTAGATTCTTTGGGTTTTGTTGTTTTTTCTTTTTTTGTGTACTTTAATATGATTAGACTCCCACTATTTTAGTCATTTGTAGTTTCACATTAATATAAATGGTAATTATATTAGTTTGTTACATTTATACGTGGAACATATAGTCATTACCTAGTTACGGAATACCTGGTTTGTTTATTCTATCATCAAAATGAAAATAATTCCAATTCATTATTTAAGACTAAGGTATTTGCTTATTTTATTTGGATCTATCAGTATATTGATTATGGAAATGTTTCATCATCACTTTGACATATTCCAATGTTGAGGGGTGAGACATTAAAAGATGTATCACTTCCTTAATTTCTTTTCCATCCATTCACGGTCTTTTAGTTAGCATTCATCCTATATATATTTTATAATTTGGGATAGATGAATTGATTTTTATTGTCAAGATCAGAAATTTATAGCATAAAATGACATATATAACCTTTTTATAATAAACATCGACTTACCATGTTCATGGTAAAATAAGTACTTTACAAACACTTATAAGATTATAACGTCATATTCATTGGTTAAGCCAATGATATGTTCATTTAATTCTTTTTAGGAATTACAAAATAGTAGGATTGAATATTTCATTTGTATTAATGAAATATTTTCGTTGTATTAATGTGTTGATTGTTGAAAAGTATAAAAATTTATTTCAAAAGTGATATTTTTGAAATGAGAATACTAGTTTTTTTGGAAAATGGTTTTATTATTAAAAGAAAGGGTATTTTCAAATTATGATTGATCATGAGAAATGATTTAATTTGGAAATAATTGATATTAATGATGAAATGTGAATTAATTTAAAAAATTTAATCCTATTGTTTCTATAGAGTTGGTCTTTTGAGTTTTGTCTGTGAATAGAAAATGGAATATGGTACGGGTTGTATAAACCAATTGGAGGAAGCTACTGAAAATGTGCATTCACATAAGCTACATGTCAAACAACCTCTTGTTAAAATTTAAATCCAATATTAATATGATATGGATAGATGGAACACTAATGATGAAACATGGAATGTGGAATATTCAATCTATTATTAAATGAATAATCCTAAAAAAAATTTGGTGATTTGGAACAAAAAAACGAAGAGTGTGGTAGAACATGAGGAATCAAATAATTTAATTCCTAGGCACACCATCAGAGTTGAATGTTTTTTTAAAAAAGTTAATGGATGATGATCTGTAATGGAAAATGAAAATATTGAATAATTTTTTATCAAGAAATTATTAACCCACATGTTCAAAATTCAGTGAATCATAGTATTTTTCATCTAAATGAAGTAGAATATTTCATTTATAGACTATTGATCTAAATTCTTGAATGTAATATAGTTTTCCTCAGATATTCCTATTACTACTTCATATAAGGATCACATTTCTAAATCATGGATTTTGAAGGATATTTTCTTAAAAATTATTGTTACCTATATAACAAATTACATGAAGATGGTATATAAATAAAAAAGTGGTAGAATGATACATATCAAGAGATAGGGATGTGTGAAGCATATTGATAATTTTTGGAAATGGTGGTATATCATATGTGAGGAGAAAGAGGAAGAGTGTCACTTATTTAAAAGGATGGTGTATGGCTCAGAATGTTTCGGTTGGATGAGTGAATCGTCTCTGAAAAAAAAGATCAAACCATGATGTTTCCAATGGGTCCCTTTAAGCCACACGAAGTGAGAGTGTACGAAATAACATAGATTACTCCATACATTAAATCATATGGTCCATCATTAGTGTCATTGGAAAAATTCTCCAAGGTCATTCATTTATGAAAATTTAGGGTTCAATGGAATCTTATACTTCATTGCGAGAGGTCATAAGAATACAAATCTTTAGTAGAGTAATTTTAGTCACATTGATTACTTAAATACTATGGATCCTTATCAAGGGGGATTTCAATAGTGTAATAACATGAAACAATAATTTATTAGTAGGTATATGTTGCAGAACATGTTGTTGCGGATGATGAACCTAGACTTTCAACAATGAGAGATACAATTATTTTGAATTTTATACTCACACATGAATTTTTATAAAGAGTTGTATTTCAAGCATTAATATATTATTGTATTTCTAACATGGTTGGTTTCAATTGTGAGATGATTCCCAATATTCCGAATAATAAAACACATCAGGTTTAATGAACATTTAATGCATTGATGTGTATAGTATATTCTATAAAATATTTATTTAGTTGAGATGACATTTGATTTTATCGGGATATAGAAACATATCAACACTATAATCCTTGTTTAGTAGTGTTTGGTAATGATCAAGGCTGACATCGGCATTTAAAAGAGAAAAGTATAATTCATTACAGATGACAACATCATGTTTCACATTAGTAGAGACTAGAATATCATGGAAGGTGAAATAGTTTTTTTGGAACCAGAATTTGGAGCGATCTAAATTTGAGTGTGAACATTGAAATTATCATATATGAAATATACCACGTATATGAGATCTCTAGTAGTTATGGATCCGTTTACATATGTTTTTCTTGATATATTCCTAGTGTTCTCGCACATTGGGGAAGTGTAATTTACAATTATGCTCATCTCAATAACTATTCTAATATCTCATCTATCTTATTATATGGATCCAATATAATTAATTTATTTGAATATGTATTTTGATGATATGGAATGAAAAAAAATGAATAAGTACAGAATGTCTATATGGGTATCACCAGTATTGTTTGTCAAGAAGGAATATTGCACTCATTGGCTATTGTCTTTATTATTGTAGGCTTGATAATTTTATGAAAATTAATATTCATTAAATTCTATTAGTTGATGATTTATTAGATTTTTAAGGTAGGATCATATGCTATCAAAAGATTACTCTTGTTTGGAATGTCACCAATTGGATGTTCAAAATGATCATATACAAAAAAATATATATCAAGTGTAGATATGGAAATTATGAGATTGTAACATCCTAGGTAAATAAATAATATAACATTTTCATATTAATTAATATTTTTGAATTAAATATTACTATTACATTAAAGGAGATTCTTTGTTAGATTTCATACTGAATTCAAAACAATGGATCTCATTGAAACCTTATGTTTCCCACAACGTTGAGTTATACTAGAAAATGATAATATATTATTATTATTTCAAATGCTAGTTAATACATAGTCATTCTATTAAAGGGAATGCACATGACTAATTAAAATATCATTACAAATGTTTGTTAAAAAAATTTACATTTATAAAACAAAATTTGGAGGATTAAACTGTGAATGAATCTAATTATGAGCATAGATACTCCAATATTCATTAAAAAGTTGATTTACTGGATTTTGATAGAGAACCCATACTAAATCACTTTTTTCACTTTTATGTGTTCTATATGAAAAAATAACATTGTACTTTAGAATTGGGACATAAAATTTTACATTGGATGAAATTTTGGTATTATTATGATAAAGTTCATTTATAATGAATTGATTAAAATACTACATTTTAATTCAAAACTACCTTTTAATATAATATATTTATATAGATATATTTTTCATTTCATTGGTTTTAATTATTAATTAGATTAAATTTTTACCATTTAATACTATTTTGGGCATTGGATGTAATTTTACATTGAAATTAGACATAAACATGCATCAATCTTTCGATAGTTATTAATTCTTAAAAACTCGGTTTATTGTTTTGATAATGGAAATAAATATTAAATTAATTAATAAAACTTATATGTTTATAATATTGTAAAGTAGACATCATTTTATAAATCTGAATATAAAAATTATATTTGTGTTAATTTTTGTTATCTTTCTTAAAAGATCAATATTTTATGAATAGTGAAAAACATTGAAAGTTGTTAAAAACAACTTTTTCCACTAATTGATATTTTATCATTTATGTGAATTAAATTTCTAACATCCAACATAAATGGTTGTCATCATTATGTAAAATGTGTTTCAATAAGATAAATTTTCTAGGTGAATAATTACTTTTGAATTTAATTTACCACAATTAACGATAAATAGGGTAATTGAAGGTAAAAATAATATTATAAAAATATAAAATTACATTAACACAACTTCTATCCATATTGATAAGTCATGGTCGACCAATAAAATCATTGGATGAGACTGTAGGCCTTTGGAATGCATTTTGGGTAAGATAATGACGTTAATAACTTTTTATTTAAAGTAACAATAATAATATCATAGATATGTATTATTTTGCTAAAACTATTTTAACGTGGTGTAATATAATTGATATATTTTACTATAAATATTAATTATAAATCCTAGAAGATTTCGAAAATAATGGTTATTTATTTATTATTTTTAGAGATAAAAAAAATTATTTATTTACAACACAATGAAGATGTGATGATTACCTAATTAAATAATGTATTAAATAAATGTGATTATAAATAGTAAAATAAATTTATTTTGAATCAATTAATGCCATACACGAAATTTATTTATTAGGAAGACGTGTTATATTTTAATTAATGGGTTTTTTAGAAATAATATTGTTTGATTGGATTTTTTTAAAAGCCATAATATGAATAGTATAAAAAGTGACAAAAATGAATTTTAAAATCAATTAATATTTTATTAAAAGATAAAATAATCCTCAAAATGTATTATTCTTCCAAAAAATATTATATGAAGTTAAAAATTCTATTAATTAGCAATTTTATATTTTTAGGAATTTCATATTGAATATATTAACCATATAGATTGAATACACAGGATGAAATGGTCAATGTCATATTAATTAACTAAGGGTTAATGCTAATTGATAAACATAATTTTGAATACTAAACTGTTTTGAAACCCATTATCTTCTATGATTTCTAATTATAATCATCCTATATTCAAATTTAATGATTTTGAGACCTTCAGAAATCTAAATTTAGTTTATAATATAATAATATTTTTTTAACATTTATAAAGAGCCCCTCCTCCCCCTTATAGAAACCCATAATCTCTAACCCATTAAACAAACCTCTAATGCCCATTGGCTCATCCAACCTCTTACAAATTAGTCTCTCTACATTCCTATATTCCTCCAAGTGGCCTTTCCTTAGGCATAACGAAATTCTAGTAAACATTTTCGTTCAACCCAAATAGATATACTTTATTTAAAGGCAACGTCATCTCTTATGTTTTTTTCATTTATTTTACTTCTCCACCACCATAAACTCTCCTTATTATATTATTTTATAACAAAACCATTTTCCTAATATAATATTTTGATGTATGAGATAGATTTTAACTAAATATAGAACATCTCCATATAATGGATATAAACATACTATTTTTCTGGACGACAAACTACTGCCTCACGAAACGATGATTGCTCAATTATCTCCTACATTTTCTCATGGTTGAAAATGATATGGAAATATAATTATACATGATATTTATGATATTTATTTTATCTCTATTATTATATACTTCTATTTTAGAATATAACATTTTGATTTCCATTTTTTATATATACGATAAATTCATTCGAGGAAATAAGGACTACACTCCCCTCAATGTGATATGACTTGTTCATACAATATAGGGATCGTATAAAGGATGGATTTAATGAACATATGTAACCTAAATAAAATATTATTATATAAAATAATTATTATATACCTATGTATCATTTATTTCCATTCCATTAAAAATGAAAAAAAATAAACAAAATTAGCGTTCATGTGTGTGTAAGGCTTAATGTCTCCATAAACGTTCTATTTCATTTTCGTATATCCAAATGATATGGAATACTATAAATAAATATATACAATATATATATTATATATATTATATTTAAATCATGAATATCATTCTGTATATAATTGACTTTGGACCACATGGACAACATGTAATTATAAGTTCCAAATATCGACAAAACGGCCATTATTAACATAAATGAGTATGTAATGTTTATAACATGGTAATAAGTTTTTTAAAATGAATAATCTATATGAATAAGGTTATTAAGTAAGTATTAATTATCTTTAGTTTATTATACATGATATTTAAAGAAATAACGTTTCATGTCAGACACAAGGTAAGAGGTTTTCATGTCACTTTTCTATTTCCGTGAGATTCATTCTATATTTTCCAATATATTCTCTTGTTGGGTGTATGTACTTCCTGTTATTGTATTAATTTTTGAAATATACAAGAATTTATGGGTAATTACATCTTCATTGTATGATAATTCTTTCATTTGATGTCTGTTTCATTTGTTACCAAATTGGTAGGGGAGCCTTTCACCCACCCCTTTAAATCAAAGACTTCTTTTATGTTATGTCTTTTAAATTTCCTTTTTTATATTTTGGGATATGTTCATATATATAATTATTTCTATTAATTTTATTTTCATGTGCTGAGATACCATTTTCCATCTAATCAACTCATTTTCTGAATTTTAAATTGACCTCATTAGGCTGTCGAATTTTTGTAAGAGAACTTCTTAACCCAATTTCAATTATTTATGTTTTACATCTACCTCTTGATAATGATTTGATATTAGTATGTGTAAATGACCTATGATTGTTTTACCCATAATATAAAATTATATTCGGTGTATTCTTATTGGTCACGCATAATTATGTCATTGATCTTTCCATGATCTACGGATATGGAATTTTCAAAGGACTTTGAATCAATTAAATTCCAAGGATAATTTTTTGTTGTTATAAACCATTTCACTTTTATATGGTGTATATAACTTCCTTTGACGTATTATATCATGAATCACTATATTCTCTTGATATTATAATATTTTATTAATGTTATTCCTCAATTATTTGTATTCAAGAATCTCTTATTTGATTGGGAACTCTTTAAAAAATATCATTTTCACATTTTTAATTATTTATTATTCTAAATCATTCACATTAATTTAAATGTTATAAAAATGGTTTTAATGATTTATTTATATGGATATAAATGTTCTGAAATTAAAATTTATTTCAAAAGCATCAATTTGTTATGACACACATTGATTCAAAAATATCTATATTAAATTTTCTAAATGGGTTTGAATATAGATTGATAAAGCATTGATTATGAAAATATCATGAAATTATATATTGTGATTGCAATGTGAAAATGTCATCATTACATTTTTAATTTTTTATGTGTTATCAACATGTTATAGTTTTTGTGCATTGTTTACATATATAGGTGGTTCCATGATAAATCTAGGGTGGGTGAGCCTGAGGTAGCTCTCCAATGCATTGGGTAACCTGACAGTGGTAAATCTTATTGTTTATATTATGAGATTTAGGGAATGAACTGTGATGGTTATTACAAATTTAACTACCAACATGGATATTAATTATAGAATGTATGTTTGATATACATGCCACACATTACCAATATGATTTATGAATTCAATATGTTATATATAATTATTAAGAATTCATGAGGTATATTAAATAGCTTTTATTTTGTATGTATTAGTGGACATATGTTTTCATTCATTATTTTATATCCCTTACATATATTTTTATGCTCATCTTGTGATTTTGAAATGTTTTTCACAGGGCATAAGGCTGGGTATGAGAAGGGAAAAATTTAAGAAGATTTATATGAAGAAAAGAAATATTTTTTTCTTTTAAAAGAAATTATATCATAAAAACATGGCCATTGATTAATGTTTCCAATTTGTAATATTTTAGATTTAATCTAATAATTATGGTCTAATTATCTAAAACATTAATCATCAAAATATCATAAATGGTAATAAGTCATTTAATTCATGGTTATGTAATTTTTAAGGTCGTGTCTTTATAGTGGGTGTCAGAGGTCAATTATATAACATATGTGGTTCAGGGGTTATTTAAGAATATGTTACATAAAAAAATAATTATCATATTAGAAAGATTCATAGTTATATTAAATAAATATAAAGAATTTAAGATAACATGAAAAATATTATCTTAGTTTTTACCCTCATCATAAGATAGTACTGACGATTTTATGGATAAACTCACACATTCCTTTTTAGTTTTAGTAGATGGTTGGATCTAGAAATAACCAACACAAAAATAGATGTGAAGGAATCTATGGTGGTTTTCGTAATGAGCAACTAAATGAAATGGAACATACAATGACAAATCTTGTGGTTAAAATATGTTGTGGTTTTATTTGAGGCATTTATCTCATTTTAGGGAATTTTTTAAAATTATATGGTTTTGTAAAAAATGAAAAACCCATTGGAATATTGAAAACCTGTCACATCCGGAATGGCTATAGGATTGGAACATCCAACCGAAGGGCGACATAGGCACATCGCCTAACTCTGTCTTACATAAAATACCTAGTTAGAATGAATTATTATTTTATGTAAAATGATTTTATGGATCAATAATAATTTGACTATGGGAACATATGATTTATCAAATAGATATCCTTAGTACAAGAAATTTATTTTTTGATGTGATAATGGTTTTTTTGGAAGACGTTACCTCTTTTGTGATGATTATATGCCTATGTAAAATTGAATACAATGGGATTTCATTTGAGGTGTAATGATTGAAATTTTATTTTGGATTAATCTATGATTTTATTATAAATATATGAAAAATTGGGTTTTTTATGGAAATGATTATCTTAAAATAGATAATATGGGATTAGGTTAATTACACTTCTGTATGAGACATTAAAAGTAGTCGATGTTATTTAGAGATAAATGTAAATATTTACAATGGAAGACTATCGGATTAAATTAATTTGAGTTACATGTTACAATCATATATTGGATTATATTGGATAATTTCAAGGACAATAGATTTTTGAATGGTCTTTGTTGAAATTAGTGTACTATTTATAGATTTTTTGAGATTACAAATAAAATTTCTTTTCAAAATGGATTATCTTTTTTGGGGATTATCTGATCTTGTACTATCATTTTTGGTTTTAGATAATGTCTAACGTCATGGGAAATATATGGTTCTTATTTTTTGTATCATATAATTCTCTAGAAGTTGATTCTAGCACTTTATGTGTGACCAAGTCATCTTGAATACTCATCATTTGGTGAAAATCTATGTATTTGGTAGAAACATATTAATGGGTAAAACTCCACTTGAAATGTAGGTATATTTCTCAATGTTGTTATTCAATGTAGTAAAATAATTCTTCATCATTTTAAAAATGAACATAAAATAAAAATGTTGTACATTTATTTTTATTAATTATTAATCAAAGATAGTTTAACCTATCACAAGTTTGTGATTTTTTGGTTTTTACCTTTCTTGAAATCATGATTTATATTACTTTCCATCAGAACATGTTGGTTTGTTTTCTCTTCCATGTCCATGATTTCCTACATGGAATCCTAGAATGTGTAATCTCAGGTGACCTTTTTTCATCTCTTTCTTTCATTTATTGTGATTGTATTATTGAATATTTTCCTATGTGAGACTTTTAATGATGTTTATGATTCCAATTTTAAAATTGCGTGGACACAATTCCCAAATGGTGGTATGGATGTAGCATCCCAGGTAAATAATGAATATGTAATATTCATATTTATTAATATTTCAGAATTAAATAATAATATTACATTTAAAAGTATTCTTGGTTCGATGGTGTACCTGATACTCAATAATGTTTTTTATACCATAGGTTGCACACAACGTTGAGTTAAACTGAAATATAATAATATAATTTTATAATTCTAAATGGTAGTTAACACATAGTTGTTGTATAGGATGAAATGAAAATAGCTAACAATAAAATGATTAAAAATGTTTTTAAAATGTTTTTACATTTATCAAATAAATGATACAGGCTTAAAATTTGAATAAATCTAATTTTATGCATAAAATCTCTAATATGGTTTAAAAAGCTGATTTACATCCTTTTGATAGATAACCCTTTTTAAATCATGTTGTTATCTCTTTTATATATTATATTTGACATATTAAAATTTTTCTTTAGAATCAGAATAGCAAAATTTACATTTAATGAATATTATGTATTTTTCTGATAATGGTCATTTTTTAATTAATAGAGAAAAATACTGCATTTTAATTCAAAATTTCATTTTAATATAATATATTTATATAGTAAGATTGTTTTTTATTGGTTTTAAAGTGTAATTGGATTATATTTTTAAAAATTAATCAAATTTTAGCCATTAAATGTAATTTCAAATTAAAATTGGATATAATAAGTGTCAATGATTGAATAGTTATTGTTTCTTAAAAAAAAGATTTTTTTTGGATTCGAAAAGAAAAATTTAATTTAAATTAACTAATGAAATTTATAAGTTTATAATTTGTTAAATTAGATATCCTTTTTTAATTGTAAATATTAAAATTATATTTGGGTGAATTATTTGTATTTTTATGAAGAATTTCATTTTTTAATGAATAGTGAAACAACTGATAGCCATTAAAAATGACTATTTCATTTAAACAGATTTTTACCAATTCTTTGAATTGAATTTCAATATTTTATAATACATGGTTTTCATAATTAATTAAATTTTGGTTGAACAAGAAGAAAATATTTTTTGGTAAATAGTATCTTATGACTTTTATTTACCATGGTTAAAGATAATTAGGGAAATCCAAGGTAATAATAAAATTATGATAATATAAAATTACTTTAACACTAGTCTTATACTTATTGGATGAGTCATGGATAAAAAATAAAATCCTTTGGTGATAATTTGGTCCTATGAAATCCATTTGGGTAAGATAATGACATTAATAACTTATTATATAAATTAAAAATACAAATATCATAAACATGTATTATTCTGCAAAATAAATATTCATGTGTAGTTATTTAACTGATATATTTTACTATTATTTGTCATTATAAAGATAAAAATATTTACTAAATCTTGGTAACTTTTTTATAATTTTTTGACTTCAAATAAATTTATTTATTAATGACACAATTATGATTCAATGATTACAACATAAATGAAACGTTTAAATAGATGAAATTATAAATTTTAAAATTAATTTATAATAAAAAATTTTATGCCATCCATGAATTTTATAGACTGGGATTAGTTTTTATCATTGATTTATAAAGGATTCTCAATTAAATGAAGTTGTATTGGATTTTTTTTAAAGTGATGATATGAATATTATAAAAACGGACTGAAATGAATTTTTAAATCAATTAATATTTTATTAAATCATAAAATGGGCCTATGATTAAAATAATCATCCGAAAAAAATATATGATGATAAAAATTTTATTTATGATCCTTTTTGTGTCATTTAATATCATTGTCAATATATTAACCATATAGTGTAAATACACAAGAAGGCGTGGTAAAAGTCTGATTAATTAAATACTTGTTAACACGAAATGATGATGTTAAATTTTAAACCCAAAAATTTATAAAACAAATTGGATCAGATTATATCAAATAATAGTTTTCTTTTATTTGAATATATTGATTTTGAGACCTTTTTAAATTTAAATATAATTTATAATAAAATCATATTTTCAAACAATCCTAAAGAGCCCCTCCTCAATCTTATAAAAATTCATCATCTCTAACACATTACTCACACCACTCATGCCCCTTGGATAATCCAACCTCTTACCAATTAAGCTTCTTGAAAACAATGATTCATCATAGAATCCTTACCCTATGTAAAAGTTCATTCAACTAAACGTTTTGGTTCAATCTAAAGGAAGATACAAGATTTAAAGGTAATGTCTTCAAATATGTTCATTTCTTTTATTTTACTTCTCAACCCCCCTAAACTATCCATATCCCTCTTTTATAAAAAAATTATCCTAAATATTCTAGGTTGTTGTTATGATAATTAATCTATTTATACCTACACATACCACTATTTAATGGACACAAACATTTTTTTTTGTGGACAACGAACTATTATCTCTCAAAATGGTGATAGTTGAATTATCACCTACCACCTCTCATGGTGTCCATTATGAAGGTACTATAATTATATATGATATTTATGAAATTTTTTTATCTCTATGCTTCTCCAATTCTCAATTAAAACAGAACTTTATGATTTTCAGGTTGAATATATACGATAATTTCATTTGAGGATGTGCGGATTACCGCCCCTTAAATGTGATATAACTCGTTCATAAAAAACATGTAATATATAAAAAAAGGTGTTAATTAAAAAATTTAAATTATAAAATATGATAACAATCGAAAATTATAATATACCTAAGTATCATTTTTTCATTACATTAAAAAAGAGAAAAATGAAATGAATGTAGAATTCATGGGTACGTGTTGTTTACCATCTCCATTAACCATGCATTTCATTTTCATATATGCAAATGATATGTTCTATTATAAATACATATATACTGGATATATATGATTTATTTGATATGTAAATCGTGAATATAATTATGTATATAATGGTGTTTTTACCACATGGACTACATGTAATTATAAGTACCAAATATCGACAAAGTTGTCACTATTAACATAAAATATTGTGTAAGGTTTATAATGTAGTAATAAGGGTTAAAAAAAGAATAATATAAATGAAAAATTTTCTTATGAAAATAGAAATTAACATTAGTTTATTATTCAAGAGATGTAGAAAACGAAAGATTGACGTCAGACACAAAGAAAAGCGTTTTCATGCCACTTTTTTATTCCGTTGAGATTCATGCTATATTTGACACTATTTCATTTATTTGTTATGTATGTACATCCAATGATTTTATTTATTGTGTAATATACTTTAATTTCTGGGTATTTACATCTTCATTGTATGATACTTCATTCTTGTTGTGTATGTTTTGTAAGGGACCAAATTGGTAAGGAACCTTCCACCCTCATCTTCTAATCAATGACTTCATTTATGTTATGTAATTTAAATTTCCATTTTATTATATTGGGATATGTTATTATATCTATTTATTTATGTAATTTTATTTACATGTGATTAGATACGATTTTCCTTCTCATAAGCTAATTTTCTTAATTTTAAAGCGACATCGTTTGGTTGTCATGTTTCTGTAAGAGAACTTTGAATCCCAATTTCAATTAATTGGGATAATCATATTCTTTGTGATTATGTTATTATATGAATATATTTTAATAATATATTATTGTTCATCAATTAATATCCACATTAATTGGGGTTATTCTATATATTCACACATAATATGTTATTGATTTTCCTCAATCTAAGTCTATGAGTTTTCTGAGGGACATTGTCTCAATTTTCATTCTATTGTGAGTTATTTTTTGTAATAAAATAATTAAATTTTATATGGTTTGTGTTTGACACATTGATATATTATATCACAAATCTCCTAATTACCATGATATTATATTCTTGGATTAATTTTATGTCTAAATTTTTTGTATTCAATCATCTCTCATTTCGATAGGAACTCTTTAACTAAAGTGTCTTTTTGAATGTTTTAAAGATTTATACATTTAAATAATTGAAATTAATGTATATGTTTTAAAAATTATTTTATGTATTTACTTATATGGACATCAATGTTCTGAAATTAAAATTTATTTCAAAAGATTTTATGTTGTATGGGACACATTGATTCAAAAATTTATTTATTAACCTTTTTAAATGGTTTAGAAAATGGTTTTATAAATCATTGATTATATCAATATAAGGAAATGATATATTGTTTTTTCATTGTGGAAATGATATCTTTTATTTAAGATTGTTTTACGTGTAATGAATATTTTATGGTTATTGGGAATTGATTACGTATTCGGGTGGTTCGATGATAATCCTATGGCGGGTGCCCCCTGAGATAGCTCTCCAATGCATTGGGTAACATGATAGAGGTTAACATTAATTTTTCTCATTTGAGAGTTATGGGATTAACTGTGTTGGGTATTCCAAATTTATCACAAAACATAGTTTTGAATTCTACAATGTATGCTTGATATGGATGCCACATGTTACCATTATGATTTTTTATTTCTATGTGTTAATCATAAATCTTATGATTTAATGAGGTATGTCAAAGATCTTATGTTTTCTTTGTTTTGATGTAAAAATGTTTTCATTCCTTATTTTATAACCCTTACTAATCTTTTATGCTCATCTTGTGTTTTTTAACTTTTTTCACCGGGAATAAGGCAGGGTAATAGAACGGAAGAATTTAAAAATATTTATATCATGAGAATAATTATTGTTTTCATTTAAAAAATTTAATTTTTTAAAAAACAAGGACACCGATTAATATTTTTGTTTTGTAATATTAGAGTATTAATGTAATTTTTATGTATTTTTTATTTAATGCACTAATCCTGAAAAGATCCACAATGTTAATTATTCATTTTATTCAAGGTTAAATAATGATTAATGATGGGTCCTAATAGAGATAATTGTGATTCCATTTAGATATAGGTATTCAAAAACAATCATTATGGTGTTGATGAATATGATATTTCAAATATATTTTTATTATTTTTTGGATGATTTTATCTATGATAGATTGGATTATTCATCGAAAATGGTGCTTAATGATATAGACATGGAAATAGTTCTTAGACTATTTAGAGAGAATCAGTTGTATGAAAAATTATCAATGTGTTTTTTTAATACATGAGATTTGTTTCCATGGCCATGTTGTTTCTATGAATTGATTTTCAGTGTATCCAAATTTGATAGTATCTATTGTCTCATATTGACCTCTAAATAAATTATTAACAATAAGAGGGTTCCATAGTATATTTTTGTATTACTGAATAATTTTTTGTGACATCTCAGGACTCACATCACTAATGACCACTTGAATAAAGAATAATTCTCTATTTCAATGGAATAATGGATGTTAGAATATTTTTAATGATCTCATGTATCTCATTACATCAGCACCTATCATAGGATTTCTAGAACTAGGAAGAGGTTGTGTGGTGTATTGGGAATAATAGGTATCTAGGATGGGATGTGATGACATGTAATAGATAACATAATTTTAAATTTATAATGGAAGTTATAGTCGCATTAAAGAACTATTCAAGAAATTATTTGGTGTTTTCTGTTATAGTTCATGCTTTGAAGACACCGTGTAATTATCTTTTTTTATGAAAAATGCATATTTTTCTTAATCATAATTCTTTGAAACATATATTCTCATATCTCTAATTGTATTTGTGACAATGAAGTTAGATAGAGTATCTCAAAAAATTTTAATTTGAAATAATTTATACTCATGGAATAGGAAATTCAATGTAGGTTGTAATATAATAAAAATAATTTTTTCAACTGAAAATAGTGGCTACATATCAGTAAAAATTGATTCATGTCATAGAACTCATGAATTTTTAATGTGATGACCAAGGAGATGTAGTGATTTTATATCCATTTTTTAGTCCCTAATTGGGTTTATACGGTTAAATAACCATAGATGACTAATTCATAATTTTTTTTAGTTTGGAGGAACCTAATGTTTAAAAGTCCATTAAAGGATTGAAAGTAAGTTGGAGTTCAATTATGTGGATTTATAACCAGATGGACATACAAATGACTTTTAAGGGAAAACATATTTTTCCATAACATCATTCTAGATGGTCCATCCATCATGGAATAAAGAAAATTTCTCAGGCATTCAGATAATAGTTTTCAATGGAAAACATGAAAAAGAAGGTGTTTGAGTTTGTTTCCAGAAGATTGAATTTTATGAGAGTCAATTCATAGAATCAATGACTACAAGGTATGTTTCTTTCTTTATCTATCCCTATGTGAAATTGGGAAAATAATCCAATGGATTTTTCTAAAGGTATTCAAGGAATGATTTTCCAAGATAATACAATTTTTGTGTTATTTGGTTATCTCAAAAAGCCACCTCATTTTGTCCCTATTCGAGAATTACCTAATTTGAAAGATCTATCGCATATGTATATATATATCATTGTCTGAAATAATTTTTTATCTATATCTATAGTATTATATATATGTGTGGTTTGGGACTCCATTCATGATATCCATATATAAATCCCTTTAACATTGAGTGTATCTTAACATCCACAACTAGATGGGCATTCTGAGAAGATGATAAAAACATTGTAAGATTTTTTTTGGATTTTGCGATGTATTTTGACGGATCATAGTGAGATCAAAATCACTTAGTGTAATTTTATTATAATAACAATTTTCAATTTTCTATATACATTGTGATGTATGAAGCATTCTACTAGAATCATTTAAATCCTCCCCCATGTTGGGTGGAAAGAGATAAAACAAAAATGGGTGGGAAAATTTATTGCCATGTGACAATAGTGAATTTGATTTTGATTATTAAGAGAATGAATATTGATTTTATTTTTAGAAATCATATATATATCATCCTTGATGGTCATTGTCATTTGAGAAGAGTGATCAAGTGTTCTTTAGGATATCTTAATTTCATTGACATCAACATTTTTAAAATAAGGGAAATTAATCCTCGATAAATATAGGTCCTTTTAAGAGTCCTAAATATTACCAGAGTGGTGGAATATTGGATTTCTAATCCATTATGGATTGGTGTGGTTCATAATGTATGAAGTTTTTGTATATTGATGTACTATTGTCCTAATTATGAAAATTCGATTCAATGGTATCATGTTGAGATAGACAAGGGTGCTTCATTGGATCGTGTCCCAGTTCATTTTTTGGATAGACACGAGAAATTATTTTTTGGATAATTAATCGTCATAAGGAGGTGTTTGTGGAATCATGGTAACATTTAAGATGATACACAATAAATGGAAATGGAAATGGTCAATAAATGGAAAAAACTCTTTTAAGAGAGAGATAAAGTTTTCTATATAGTAATAATGGATATGTCAATGATGGGGTGAATGTATCATCACTTGTGTCAATTAAATATCTCATCATTTATTCATTTTTTGTATTTTACATGTTTGGGTGTTGTTTTGGTGGGTATTTGACGACTTTTACAATGTAATTTGGAAATTTCCTATGGTTAAAATAAGGCTAATGGTTATTAAAAATTTTCAAAATAATTAAACAAAATATTCACTATGGCATTGAAGATAGGGATTAGGATCATAGTATGGAACATTATTTTCCCAAATCATATCGTCACCTAGGATAACCATTTCATGTTGTTTAGTGATTTTTTTCTTGTTTTTTGAATTTTTTGTCTTACAATTTGGGACAATAATGATAGTTTCCCCATTTGGTACAATTTGGGACAATAATGATAGTTTCCCCATTTGGTAGTCACTCGCTCACAATTTTATCATGGATTGTCAAACCCTGTAGTTAACCTTTAACGTTAAAAAAATGAGACCATTTAAAAATGGATTTATTTCGATTTATACCGTAATCATAACATTTTGTCTTTATTTTGACTATATCTTAGTATTACATCAATCCAATGAATATGGTTTATATCCCTATCATTTTAGAAGGAAATCAATAGAATTTCACAGTAGAGACCTGAAGCATGACGTACATGGACACTACATTACTTTTGCGGAAAACATAATAGATAACAAAAACCAACACTCAAGGATTGTAATAGTTTAGTGTCTTTGAAAACATAGAACAAAATATTCTAATCGTGGTGAAAGATCTTCGACATCTCAAATAAAGATCTTCCCCTTTTTTACTTACCTAAAACCTTTCTTTATATCTTGGGGAAAAGATAACAAAAAAATGGTGAGCTCAAATGCTCAGTAAGGGTAAACATAAAAAACATAAAACAATCCATAGACATTTGAATGAAAAAACATGAACATAAAATCTAAACATCAAAAACATTAGAAAAGACATAATTCAAAGAAGTACGTAAGGAATATATCATAATGTAACATCAATAGTTATAAAATATAGTGGGATTTAAACATGTAATTGTGAAAAAACATTAAGCACTTGATATGATTTCAATAGTAGCCAAGGCATTGTTGCCAAAACTATCTTAGTGGACATAGTCCCTTTCTGAATCGAGATCACTCCTCGTTCCAGTCCTATAACACTGAACTGGATTAACATACCTTTCTAGCCATGTCTATCTCATGAGATTTAATCTTTACCTAATTCATTGGATGGATATATAGGTCACACCCATCTCATAATGAAATCATTCTTACTTGTTCCACAAAATAAACAAAATTCATTCATCATAACCCAAAGAATAAAATGGGTTTCATAAAAATCATCCTATAATAACGTAATCCGTATATAAATGGATATCTTTTCATCATAATAAGAATCATACCATTTAAATAATAGATATATTATTCTTGAAACATCATCATAATGTCATCTTAGATGGAAAATAGTTTTGACAAAACACTTGAAATGAATTCTTGAAGAAAATATCATTTCTTCTTCAAAATCATTTTCTTTTCACATTTTCATGCAATTTTAGAAGAAAAATATTTTTTTGAAAATAGACATGATAAATTTTGGAGGAAGCTTCATGAAAATAAGGCTTTATAAAACCGTAAAATTCCATTCATGCCGTATAAGATAAAAAATCATTCTTCTCGTAGTTTTGCCGGAAGAGTCAAAAAGTTCCTCATAAAAGAGTGATTCTTAACATAACATGTAGTAAAAGACAAAAATGGGTAAAAAGGACATTAAAATACATGAAACTATTTATATAAAATTGGGACATTGATGATAAATATAACCCCTATAAATACTTACGAATAAACAATCTCCGATAAAAACGAGGTTTTGAAAAGTTATCCCTTACCTTATGTCAGATACGATACGTATGTATCCGAAACTCCTGTATAATGATTTAAATAATGTCATTGAATTATTAAATAATCATATTCATTGTTATGATACAATATATGATTCACTTATGACTTTATATTACCCGTTATTTTGTAAATTCTATGTTAAAGTATGGTTTAGTGTAAAATCGTTTCATTTATCGTACGTGATTGGACTTGTAGTTCTTGATATTATTATTAATTATATCATGATTTACATACTAACAGAATGTAAAACATGATTTATATATCATATATATTCATTATATATATATAATAGATAGATAGATGAAATGAAACACACTGTTCATGGAGACGGTAGGCCGTACGTACGCATGAACGTTGTCTTTCGTTCATTATTGACTTGAATCGAAGTAAGTAGATGAAATATATATATATACATAAATCCAGTAGAATTATTATGTTATATATACTATTATTATTCATTATATATACTTTATAATCATTCATGAATGGTTATCATGGAGAATGAATTTCATCACGTCGTGGAGACGATAGTCTGTACATACACACGAGCGATGATATCATTCCCATAATTATAAAATTTAATTGGAGTGGATGATATAATATTTCAGAATATGAATGATGTTATAATAACTATATATAGTAATTATTTACACCATTATACCCATCCAAGTTTGGTGGTAGTGGAAAAACAGATTACACCATGGCGTGGAGACTGTATTCCGTACGTACGCACGCGTAGTGATTTCTTTTTCCGTAGGATGGATAAAATGTGAAATAGGGTTGTTTCATACTTATATTAACATATAATTATATATTTAATAATTATTTTATTACTTTATCCTGAAACAACTGAAGAAGATGATGTTGAAGAAGAAAGAAACATGAAAGAATCGCTAAAAGATATTATCTCTTCTTCGACAAACTTCCTTTAAACAACTTTTTAGGGCACTAGAGTTGGTCTTTTGAGAAGACCAAAACCTAAAGAATGTTTTATGGAAGTTGAGAAGGGAAATGGTCAGGGGTTGGCCGAGCTGGAATGATCAAAATTGTGTGAAGAGAAGAGGGATGTGGTGCCCTATTATAATAGAGGAGAGGGGCACCTTAGGAACGACGAAAAATATTATTTTATAATAAAGTCATATTCGGATTATTATCAATCCAAATTGTCTTATTTAGATTCTAAATTGGAGATGGTTCAAAATAAACTCAACCCATATATTTTTGACAAATTTAGGTAACTATTTTAACCTTATCATTTAAATTTTACTCTAAGTTAAATAATTTAACTCTTACTGTGTCTTCTTGTTTTCTTACACTATATGGTTAATAAACATACTATAACAAGCCAAAAGAACCCCAAGTAGTTCATTATTAATATATATAACCTTATATAAGTCATTTGGCCGATCCTTTGATTTTTAGGAATATAATATCAATTATTAATATAATATTTGTTTTAAAAACTATTTTATGTCAATTTTGACATTATTAGGTAATTGATTTTTGTGAAACTCATAACAGCATGATTAGTTCGAAAAAAGTTAAATTAATGAATAATAACATGTCATATTAACCTATAAAATTAGTGTAATTCATAAAAAGTCTCAAATTATATTTATTTGGGTATTTATGACATCAAATTTGAGAATATTTCAATAATAAGGTAATTAATGCATCATCATTGTGTCATAAATTAATTATATTATATAATGTCTAAAAATTATAAATAAAATACCATTATGTAGGAAATATATTTATCTTTATAATTAATATTTATAATCGAAATTATTTTATCTATAACCCTATAATATAAATGTTTTATTTATTAATCATTGATTTTAACTCTTTTAACTCTTCTTTGAATTAAATAATAATAAATGTCCTAATCTAATCCAATTGGACCTAAATGATCATATTATAATCCTAAGTTTGTTTTCGGTCTAATTACATTTATCCAATAGAATTAGGACATATTTTAGGGTAATTATAATATCAGTTTTACCCTTAATTACCCTATTTACATTTAATCATATTTAAAAAAGTAAAAAGTTACTATTCACCAAAAATTATTTTCATCTCATTGAACCACATTTTACTTAATAATATCAACCATGTCTCTTGGATTTTAAAAAATTCTACTCATAGATGTGGTAAAATTATGTTTTATGTAAATTTTCAAAATCTCCTAGGAGGTGTGTAAAAGACGGTGAAAAGTTCAACAAAATTTTTATATATCTAAATTTTTTATAAAATGACTCCAATGAATTACATTGAACTTATATAAGTATTATGTATCTATTTTGACCTAAAATAAATTTAAATAATATAAATAATTGTTTAAATAAAAAGTCGGTTTTTGAATAGTAACCTCGTGTTTTCACTATTCATAAAAAATTGAATGTTTTTATAATAATACCAAAAATTCACCCAAGGAAAATTTCGATATTCCGATCCAAAAATGAAGTCCATTTCGAATGATAAAATTTATAAAATTTCAATAAGTGGTTATTAAAATTCATAACAGCTAGTTTATCTAATATTTTAATAATATACCAATGTTTAGTGAAAGCAGGTACTGCGTACTACACATGCTATTGAGGAAGGCCGTGATTGCGAGTAATGCAAGCCAAGTCAGGGATGCGTGTAGTGCATGCACCCTTTCATTTTGTGTATAACTTAATCAAAACTTATTTCATTTATGCATTAAACAAAATCAATACTTAATATTGCGTAGAGAAATTTCTACAAAACTAACTTGAAATTGTGAGTAATACTTTCCAAGAATAGTGTTGTGTACACTGCAAGCTAAAACGGTGTTTCATATAGTATAAACTAATCATGGTGTACAATAGAAGACATCAAATAAATTAAAAATTATATATCTCATAAAATCTCAGGGTGTTAAATTCTACCCCCCTTAAAATGAATTTCTCCCTCGAAATTCAGCGGGGTTATAAATGTATTACTACATGAAAGTTTCTTTATTAGAAACCCACATCGTAAAAAAATACCAAAACATAAATTTAAAAACTAAAGTATGAAATGTAACAGTTACCCAAATTAACTATTCATTGGGTTCCCACATAGGTGAAAATATGGATATAGAAGAGAAATCTATCCATCGTGTTCTATTTGAGAGTGGTAGATAACGGGCTATGAAAAAGACAACAATCAAAAAGCCATAAATTTGTGATGATCTACGGTACCATCAAATTCATCAAATATAAGAGCACTAGGACAACATTTTTGTTTCTCAATATCCTTTCCCTATTGTTGAAATTTTCGAATTAGAATAAATACTTACATGATTTTTGTTCAATCTCATTTTTGTTTGTGCCTTAAACAATTTCCACTTCATCAATTAAAGAAATGAAGTTGAATTTGTCTTTTGTGAAGTCTTAGTAGATCATGCGACAGAATGATAGGTCATTCCATCTTTCTCAAACATATGGTTAGAAAAAGTTATATACATATGTACATCTATGGTGAGATTAATCGTATATGGTTCCTAAAATGGACCATTACTTCTTCTATCATACGACATAAAAAAATAAAACTAGTTTCTTCTGACCATTGACTTCCTGTAGTCCAGTGGTAGGCGATAAAGGCCTGTCGCACTTCGGTTGTGGGTTCGATTCCCGCAACCTTGTCTGACATGATGGGTTGTCATACGTCCTATAGTTTTTTCCTTTTTCTAAAACTACACTATTATAACATTCTAGAAATAGTACATTAAAAAAGTTTTATCCATAAACAATTCTATATGATGTTCCACTTAATCAATTCCAACCTTTAGGCTTATCAAAAATACTTTTTCCCAATATTATAGAATAAAGAAAACGATTACAAGGAATGTCATCAACAAATCATGTGAATACCATCATTTATTCCCCATATATCATAAAATATATCTTATTGGTCACATTCAAGACAAGTGAATACCTTAATTATGTATTATCTTGAAAAAGGAATACCCATTGAACCTTAATTAAAAAATGAATGGTGTCAAAAGTTATCTCTTTCCACATCCCAAAATTTCTATATACTCAAACCATGATATCCCTTAGTCCTTATACCAATCATGAGCTCATGAATACTATAAAACATTTTATTTTCAGCTTATACCTTCATTATGCCCATATCATTTTTTTCCAAACATATTTCAACCACTTTTCATGGTTATCGATATCATATAAATATTTAAAACCAATAAATAGACATTCTAAAACACTATGATACCATAAATGAGATTCCATGATACTATATTGAACTCCCATCAATACAGAAAATCATTTTCATTGTCAACATCAGAAATAGTGATTGCATGTGACTTCCCTTTTTCCATTGCCTTAAGAGGTTGTTCATGTTAATCATCATTAGTCCTTGGAATTGGGAATTGATTTACATAATACCCCATTTCCTTTCACATGAATCATTGAAGTGTTGGTGGCGTGTTCTCTCTAGTCTTTTCTTTATTCACATCATTAGCAACCCTTTTTCCATTACATCGACACACTGCTGCTCGATGACCTTCCTTTCCACACATAAAACATTTTCTAGTCCCTTTAATACAATCTCCACCATGCTTCTTTCAACACATTGTGCATAATGAATCATTCATCTTCTTTTCACCATTATTCTGATATTTCTCTTTGAACTCCATCTTCCTTTTCTTGTCAAAACAATGAGATGGATATGTAAAACCAACCTCCATTTCTACCGTGATAGCACAACGCACAATTTCATCATAGCTACTGAAGTTTAATTTAGTTAATGATCTTCAAAGACTTGGTTTTAAGCAATTGAAGAATTGACCAACTTTACTTTCAATTTGGATGATAAAGCCAGATGCATACATTGAAAGCCTTGTAAAATTCGATTCGTATGTACCAACAGATTCATCATCCTTTTTCTTAAGCTCAAGGAAATCCTTTTTCCATCATTGTTCGGAGAATACGAGGGAAATACTAATTAAAAAACAAGTTCTTGAACTTGTCCCATTCTATTAATTAAATTTCATCTTGGGGCCTTGTATTCTTAATTAGAGTCCACCATTGGTCTGCTTCACCTTCTAGACGATAAACAGCCAGAATGACTTTTTCATGTTAGGAACAACGAAGTATGGAAAATATCTTTTCAATGGTACTGATCCATTGTTCAGCAACAAGTGGATCCGAAGACTCATTAAATGAAGGTGGGCGTTGCCTCATGAAGGACTCGATAGAATATTGTTCCCTTCTCTGATCATTTGGATGTCCAGAATGATTCATAGTTTGTGTAAGTATAGAAATAAGATTTTTCACTCCATCTCCCATAACATTGGTTTATTCAGAAGTAAAATCAATGCATTGTCCATTACATTGATCAACATGGTTCCTTCAGGTTCTATCCATCGTCTAAAAACCAAAAAGAATAGCGTGAGAGGCAAAAATCATGATAGGTAAAAAAACATAATAAAGGGGGAGTAACTTCAATATCTAACATATTATGTTTAATTATAATAATGTTACCATAATTCTATGACTATAACCTATACATATACTTATCCTTAGGGACAACCCTAGACATACCTTAAAAATATCTCGAGGGATGTCACTAAAGTTTTCACATCCTAGTTTCCAAAGGTTAACAAAACCTTTCCCCTGATACCAACTGTAGAGACGCGAAGCTTGATGTAAATGGAAATTACATTACTTTTGCGGAAAACATAATACATAACAAAAACCGACAATCAAGGATCATAATAGTTTACAGTCTTGGAAACATGGAACAAAATCTTCTAATCGTGGTGAAAGATCTTCAATATCTCCCAAAAAGATCTTCCCATTTTTTTCTTACCTAAAATATTTCTTTATATCCTTTGGAAAAGAAATCTAAAAAAGGGTGAGCTCAAATTCTCAGTAAGGTTAAAAATAAATAACATAAAACAATCTATAAACATTTGAATGCAAAAACATGAACATAAAATCTAAACATCAAAATCTTGAGCAAAGACATAATTCAGAGAAGTACGTAAGGCATATATCATAATGGAAGATCAATCATGATAAAATATCATGGGAATAAAACTTGTAATTGTGGAAAAACATTAGTAAGATGATATGATTTCCATAGTATCCAAGGCACTCATGCCAAGACCATCTTAGTGGACAAAGTCCCTTTCTGAATCAAGTTCACTCCTCGTTCTAGTCCTGTAACTTTGAACCAGATTAACATATCATTTCATCCATGTCTATCTCGTGAGATATAAATCTTTACCAATTTCATTGGGGGGAGATATAGGTCTCACCCAACTCATAGTGAAATCATTCTTACTTGTGCCACAAAATAAATATAATTCATTCATCATAACCCAATGAATAAAATGGATTTCATAAACATCATCCCATCATAACATAATCCATATAAAAAAATGGATATCTTTTCATCATAATAATAATCAAACCATGTTAATAATTGATACATTATACTTTAAACATAATCATAATGTCATCTTAGATGGAAAATAGTTTTGACAAAACACTTCAAATGAATTTTTGAAGAAAATATCCTTTCTTCTTCAAAATCATTTTCTTTTCAGAAAATGTAAGTCAATTTTAATAGAAAAGGATATTGTTTAATATAGTCATGAAATATTTTGTAGGATGCTTCATGAAAATAAGGCTTTATAAAACCGTAAAAATATTTTCATGTCGTATAAGTTAAAAAACATTCGTCTTGTACTTTTGCTGAAAAAGTCAAAAAGTACCTCGTAAAAGAATGATTACATACATACCATGTAGTAAAGGTCAAAAATGGGTAAAAGGACTGTAAAAATACATGAAACCATTTATATAAAATAGGTACATGGATGATAAATATAACCCCAGTAAATACATACAAATAATCAATCTCGGATAAAAACGATATTGGAAAAGTTATCCCTTACCTTATGTCCGATAAGATTCGTATGTATCTGAACCTCCTGTATAATGATTTAAATAATGTCATTGACTTATTATAGAATCACATTAATATTTAAAATATCATATATCATACAATTATGACTTTATATTACCCGTTCTTTTATAAATTATTTGTTAAAGTAATGTTTTGGGTAAAATCGTTTCATTTATTGTACATTTTTGGACTTGTAGTTCTTGCTATTATTATTACTCATATCATGATTTAAATACATCCAGAATGTAAAACATGATTTATATGTTATATATATTCATTATATATATATAATATATTGATAAATGAAATGAAACACACTGTTCATGGAGATGGTAGGTCGTACGTACGCATCAAAGCTGTTTTCCGTTCCTTATTGACTTAAATCGAAGTATGTAGAGGACATATATATATATATACACACATAAATAAAGTAGAATTATTATGTTATATATAACATTATTATTTATTATATATACTTTATAATCACTTTTGAATGGTTATCATGGAGAATGAATCTCATCACATCGCTGAGACGATAGTCCGTACGGACGCACGGGTGATGATATCATTCCCATAATTATTTAATTGAATTGGAGTGAATGATATAATATTTAAAAATAATTATGATGTTATAATAACTATATATAGTAATTCTTTACACCATTATACACATCCATGTAAGGTGGTGGTGTAAAAACAGATTACATCATGGCGTGGAGACGGTATTCCGTACGTATGCATGCATGGTGATTTCATTATCCGTAAGATGGATAGAAGGTGAAATATGATTTATTCATATTTATAATAACACATAAGTGTATATATAATATCTATGTTATTATTTTATCATAAAACAACTAAATAATATGATGTTGAAGAAGAAAAAAACATGAATGAATCGGTAAAATAGATTACCTCTTCTTCGACGCACCTCCTTTAAAATTATTCTAAGGGCACTAGAGTAGGTCTTTTGAGATAACCAAAACCCCAAAAATTTTACTAGGGATGTTTATAAGGGAAATGGTCTGGGGTTGGATGGTCATGAATGCTCAAAATTGTGTAAAGAGAATAAGGATGTGGTCCCCTTTTATAAGGGAGGAGAGGGGCACCTTAGGAAAGACTAAAATTATTATTTTATAATAAAGTCATATTCGGTATCTAATATCTCAAAATTGATTTATTTAGATGCTAATGTGGGTATGGGTCGAAATCCTCTCAACCAAGAGATTTTATAAAAGTTTAGGTTACTATTTCAACCTTATCATTTAAATTTTACACTAAGATAAATAATTTAACTATTACCGTGTCTTCTTGTTTTATTACACTATATGGTTAATAAACATTCTATAACAAGCCAAAAGAACCCCATGTGGTTCATTATTAATATATATAACCTTTATAAGTCATTTTTCTGAACCATTGATTTTTAGGAATAGAATATCAATTAATAATATAATATTTGTTTCGAAAACTATTTTATGTCAATTTTGACTCTATTTGGAAATTGATTTTTTTGAAACTTATAACAGACTAATTAGTTCAAAATAATATAATTTAATCAATAATAACAAGTAATATTAACTTATAAAATTATTTTAATTCATAAAAAGTCTCAAATTACATTTATTTGGGTATTTATGACATCAATTATTTTAATATTTCATTAATAAGGTAATTACTAAATTATCATTGTGTCATAAACTAATTAAATTATATAGTGTATAAAAATTATAAATAAAATAAAATTATGTAGGAAATAGTTTTATCTTTCTAATAAATATTTATAGTCGAATTTATCTTATGTATAACCCTATATTAAAAATGTTTTAGTTATTAAACATTAATTTAAACTCTTTTAACTCTTCTTTGAATTAAATAATAATAAAAGTCCAAATCTAATCCATGTGGACCTATATGATCATATTATATTTATAAGGTTTTTTTTGGTTGAATTACACGTATCCAATTGAATTAAGACATGTGTTAGGTTAATAATAATATCATTTTTACCCTTAATTACCCTATTTACTTTTAACCGTGGTAAAAAAATAAAAAGGTAGTATTCACAAAAAAATTATTTTCATCTCATTGAACCACATTTTACCAATTTATATCAACCGTGTCTCTCGTATTTTTGAAAATCCACTCACAGAAATGGTAAAATTAATATTTATGTTAATTTGTAAAATCTCTTAGAAGGTGGGTAAAAGAGGGTGAAAATTTCAATAAAATTTTTATATATCTAAAATTATTATAAAATGACTCCAATTAATTAAATTGAACATATATAGGTGTTATGAATCTATTTTGACCTAAAATAAATTTAAATAATATAAATAATTATTTAAAAAAAGTCAGTTGTAAAATAGAAACCTCGTGGTTTCACTATTCATCAAAAATTGAATGTTTTCAGAAAAATACCAAAAATTCACCCTATGAAATTTTCAATGTTTCGAATCCAAAAATGAAGTCCATTTTGAAGAATAAAATTTATAATATTTCAAAAAGTGGTTATCACTATTCATAACGGCTAGTTTATATAATATTTTAATAATATATCGTTGCTCAGTGAAACCCGGTATTGCGTACTACACACGCTATTGGGGAAGGTCGCGATTGTGTGTAATGCAGGCCATATCAGGGTTGTGGGTAGTGCTTTCACCCTTTGGTGTTGCGTATAACATATTCAAAACTTATTTCATTTATTCTTTAGAAAAAATATATACATAATGTTTCGTAGAGTAATATCTACAAAACAAATATGAAATTGTGTGTAATAATTTCCAAGAATAGTGTTGTGTATACTGCAAGCTAATAAGGTGTTGTGTATAGTACAAACTAATCATGGTGTCCAATAGAAGACATCAAAAAAATTAAAAATAATACATCTCATAAAATCTCTGGGTGTTAAATTCGTTATATTTAAATGATGTATCATCCATGATAACACTTCATTATGGTAGTCCTAATTGTTTTTCATAGTTCTACATTCATATCCCTTTATCAATTGTCTCACATATAGTTCTATTATGGATATATAAGTTGTTGTTTATGGAAATTAGGGATATATTGGTAAATGATGATGCTAAAGGAATCAATGTAAACTTTAATTATATTGTTTTATCCCTCATGGTTGTGTGTTTCCTTCCATCCATAATTTCTTTCAAAATCAATAATGAAGGTGCCTTTACTCTCTACCCCATGTACTAGATCATGAATGATTTTATTCTATTAATTTTTTTTAGAAAAATTGATCATGAAATTATATGCAATGATTATTGGAATTAGGAAATTTGGGTATTTTTTTGGAAAGTGAAAATACTGATATTATCTATAAATGATAATTTTAATGTTGTTATAATTTATTTAATCATGGAATGGAATTTTCAATAAAGTTGTTTGTTTTAATTAATTTTTTTTGATTGTATAGTAATTTTAATTCACAAATTTTTTAAAAAATTGAAGTACTTTTAATTAGTTTAATGTGTCGTATTCATTAAATGATTGATTTCATAAAATTATAATATTATTATATTCTATTTTGAATTTTACATATTGTTGGATTAATTGGATAATAAAGTGTTTAATAGGATGGATAATGGTCACGATGGACTTCAATCGATGGAGTGAGTTATAGACATGATGTCCCACTATCAATGGTACACCAAGCCTTAATGGTTGTGTTGTTGAAATGCGGTGTGTGGGGTATTTTAAAATATTATAGTTTTTTAAAATAAAAAATTGAGAATATGATAAATTACTTTTTTATTTTCATTCCTTAGAGAATGTTTTATTTATTGAAACTAATTTGGAATGAAATTTCATTGCTTTGGACTAAATGACCAAACAATTTTATATTATGTATATATAAATATATTACATTATATAAATGTGTTAAGATGTTATGTCCTACTGGTGTGAGTAGCGATTACATTTTAGGAAATCCAACTGGGTTCTATTACTCAACCATTCCTTATAAATTTTTTTATTTTGTAGATGTTGTTTTCCAATACTGAAGTACAAAACAAATAATCTCATTTCCTTAGTGTTGTCTCATGATTGTTTGAAACGTTATATCAAGATGGATAATAGGGAATGTTGGATATGGAGATATATAATATAGTAATTGAGTTTTGTTTATTTTTCTTCTATTAACAAAATTGATATGAGTATTCATCCATTGTGGTACTCTATTGTATATTGTATAAAATATCAAGTGTTATTCCATGAATCTCTTACATTTCCATCATGCTTGATGTAGTAGTTAACTTTTCATTACAAATTTGGGTCTTTTATATTATCCTCAATGTTGAGATCTCCCACTCAAATATAATGAAGACCATGGACTTTATTCCAATCCTTTGGAACATTGGGGATCTCTCTTATGGCCTATTACCTTCTCATACTTGACTCAAGCCAATGAGTAGTAGCATACCATATCAATTACAATTTTCATATATTCCCATTATTTCATTTATAATAAATATTGCTTCACTATATATATATTAAAATAAAATAATTATATTTTTTCACCCATTGTTGAATTACATATATTATTTTATAAATGTTTTTTAAAAACAATATACGTTAAAAACATTGTTTCAGGTAATAATTGCTTCTTTGTCCTTTATTTAATAAATCAATAATTCTTTTCCTTTTAATATAATTATTGTAAAATAATATATAATTTTTTCAATATTAAAAAAGTGTCAAATTAATTTATTATATATTTATTTTTATTAATAAAATAATTTTAAAGACATAAAATGGGAGACACATTTCATTGATGTGATAGGTTGATTGTATGGATGTGTCATGGCCCTCGTTCACCAACATGGGGAATGGGACAAAAAACTGCTAGACCCCTCTTTCTTCATGTATAAAGATAAATAATGACACTAGAGTCCCATCTTTAGTAGGCCCCAGAGTGGTTAATAGAACCAAGGCTTTATAATCACATGTGAAATTGAAGTCAATGAGCTTTTTATTGAACAAGATCGACTGAGAAGATGGTAAATACAAAACAACTACAAATGATAAAATTATTGGTAATTCGAAAATCGTTTCTGATAGGCATGTCCAAATATAAATTGATACAAAGTCTAAGAAAACTCTAAAAGAATGTGCAAAAATAAATAAATGTAGCAAAGACAAACCCCGATGACCGAGCATGTAATGTCTGGTACAGTCTTTAGTGTCCTCTGGGAAAACTTAAAGAATATTTATTATATAAGGTGAGTATATAGGTATACAAATTATGGGAAAACCATAAGCTCTCATTAACTTTTAGGGACGCATTCTAATTCCCCATGATAAAATATTGATAACCAAATCACCTATCAAGGATCCTATCCCCCCAGCCTCACCAAGTCACACCCCCAAAATAAGGAAAGTCATGTAATGTAATATTAATAACACATGTTTATTTGCGACCCCTCAATTCTTTCACACTAGTTATTTTTGACATCCTATGCATCAGACCTTCTACATATGTTATATTGTAGTCCCACTCCCACTCCAACAATAACCATGTGGGAAACCCCAACCACACATCCCACCAGCAGACACCAAGGCCAGAACAACAACACATAAATGCGCCTGGGAACACCTCGGTCACCACAATCACTACTATGCCCACAGACACCTCAGCCACCACAACCTCAGTCAACCCCAAAGACACCTGGGCCTCATCTCGAAGACATTATGGAAACAATTCTTTTCACACGAACCTAGAACAACAACCACAACATACCCATCCAAAATAATCTTATGCCATAATATGACATAGGCCATCACAACCTACCCAGAGAGTCTTGGGATACGTCAGAGAGGGTGTTGAAAAGAGATTATAATTAGCAGCTCATAAGAATGTTGTGAAAAAACACCATCCCCCCATAAAATGGGGGTGTTTGGCATAGATAGCTCATCATGGGTGGGGTGAGAATAAGAAACACAATAAATAAATTTATACATATAACTTAAACAAACACTCCTCCCTGTGTAAGGGTTCCAAAAAAGACAACCAGCCCATTTAAAACAAAATCGCAACCACCCTTGTTACTATTCTAAGATGCAGGAACACACAACCACCACAACCAGAGAAAAACTCATTCTCATTTTCATGATCAAGTGATTCAATTTAAAAATCCCTTCATTACATGGTAAATAATAGGAATTTATACAATACAAGACAAAAACTGAGGGGAATGAGGCAACAAACAATTTAACCATTTACACTTGGTTCTCTTGTAAATTCACAATAATAGAAAGGATCCAGGAGATCCCTTAATGTACTTGAACAAATCAAAGTCCCATCATATGATTCCATATGGCCTCAGATCCATAACCAGCAACCGAACAATAGGATACCCAATCCACATCCATGTAACACAAAAAACATCAAGAAGAACAACAATGTATATTAGCAGTACAGAGCAAGGTAGATTTCAGATTTAAGAAAACAATTTATCAAATTTCATCCTTCCTTTCGATTAACCAGGGTGACCACACATGAATTATTATTCATTGGAAACCCATTTTATCATCCAACATTATGTTATTCACCAGTTTCCATGTTACTTCCTTCCAATCAGATGTTTGTCCAGAAAAATAGAGGTTCATTAGTGCCTAATAAAGAACCACGAACTACCAATGCATTCAGCAGCCATAAGACAATATAATTCACAACATAATAATAGAAATAAATTAAATATAAAAACATCATCATCTAACACACCCCTTCACTCTATAGAGTTAGTTTATTATCACCATTATGGTTTGGATTCATCCACGTCTCAAGGGAAATATTATCTTACCCCCCCCCCTTGCATGATACATAATATAGAGAGACAAATGAAAACCTTACTTGGATGATCAATGATTGTAGTTTTATACACATTCAATGAAATGTGGATGTGAAACGTGAAGATGAAGAACTTTTGGGACTATAAGGATGATAAGAATGTAATCCAACAAGGGCGTACAATTCAGCTTGGATGGAATTCTCCAGGCGCACTAAGAGAAAATCAAAGAAATAAGATGATAGGATGTCATCTTATGAAATGGAATGGTCCTAAAATGAGGGAGATTATTGTAATGTAATTTAATTTTGGATCATGGATTGAACATGCAGTTGGGTGGTTTCACACATTGGGATTAATTTTTATTTAGTAATTCTCCTTAAAGATGGTGGAGCTAATGATTATGAGTAACTAGAATTTCATTATTTGTAGAAAAATGTGTAAAATGGGAAAAATGTAAAACCAAACCATGGTGAGAAACAAAAGAAAAAAGAACACACATTTTGGTAACTCAAAGGTTGACCAACTATTATGTTTTTATATAATTTTTTGCAGGCTTTATATGTATTTGAAATGGGTAATAAAACACTTTTACATCAAAAGATACGTTACAATGACAAAACATGGAGGTCCTTGGGAAACCAGGAAGAACACACCATTAGGTGAGTCACCGCTGCCCTTGCATCATCACCCTGGAACCATCGCCTTGACATTGTCACCCTTGAACCATTGCACCGGCACCATCTCCCTCACGCTATCTTCCTGGAAATGTTGACCTATCACCTTCTCCTAGGCATTGTCACCCTAGAACCGTCACCCTAGCATGGTCACGCTGGAACCTTCGGCATGGCATAGTCACACTAGAAACTATGTTGATTGGTGCTATAGATGACACATCAATTACACCAATAAACATTGGTTCCACAAAAGACCATCGGTTCCACTGAAACTAATTGGTTCCACTATTTCTAATTAGTGAAACCACGGCCTCTCAGTTCCATATATCCCCTTGATGCCATCGATGCCCCTCAGTTCCATTTACACCCCTCAGTGCCATCGATGCACCTCAGTTCCACTGACGCTCATTGGTTCCAATGATGTCGATCAGTTCCATTGATGCTCATCATTGCCATAGTTTGTTTGACCCAAACTTTTGGAAAACTCCTTAATCAGTCACTGATCATCCCCATGATTTCCCAGTCACTAGAACCATGGAAATGTAATGGACTGGGGGGTCCATTCCATTAGATTAGATACCTCTCAATGTAATCTTTCCCTTGAGAATTCATGAGTTGTCCTAAAGAAAATATGGTGGTCTTCAGAATAACCATTCAAGATATATCTTAGGGAAAATCCACCCTAGAGTTGTTCAAAATCTATAAAAGCCTTCATATTTTGGAACAACTCTCCCTAATATATCTCCTAAACAAATACAAACATAATACTACTCTACTCCCCAGATAAAACACAAAGACCTATAATTTATCACTGACCAAACATATGGGTTAGGGAGTCCCTGCCTCCATGTTATGACACTATCCGCTTTGGGCAGCACTGACCCACCCACACAAGTTTAATCACATACACCATAATGCACCAGGATTAGGGATCATGCCATCCACTCCCCATAATGATGACCTTTAAAAACAATCTGAGAATGGAAACCATATCATTTTGTAGTTAACAATCTCAAACACTACATCAGAGTCATGTACAAAATATCCAAAAAAACACAAAACAACTCTGGGTACTCAGACGCATTTGTACATTCTTTTCCCTATAACTGTCCTTGAGTCCACCATGACTCCACAAAACACGAATAAAGGGAATGTTTCACCCAAAAATCACCTTCTCTTGATAATTTGTTCTCCTCAATGGTCACTCCATGAACGTTGCATCGTCCTCAATATGTAGCTCTCCCAAATCGAGGATGTGTGAGTCATCATGTTGATACCGTTAGACCAGAGACAAATGAAAGACGTTTTGGACCCTTTTTAGGAGCAATGGTAGTTTTAGCTGATATTTCCCTTCATTCAACCACCACAACATGACAATGTACCCAAATAACCTTGGGGAAAACTTAGTCCCCTACTAAATGTCAATTTCTCACACAGAGGGGAGACTGTTAAGAACATGTGTTACTAAACCTCAAATCCCAGGGTCTCCTCCAATGTTCAGCATATGACTTCTACCAGTCCTGAGATATGTTCTGTCACGCCCCATCCTCGGGGCCCGTGTCGTGACTACCCCAAGTCCGCCTTCCATAGGCCAGGGGCTGGCGACTAGCACCAAGGCGTAAATCCCGGTAAAAAGGGAAGGCATTTCCATTGTAAAGTAAACAAGAACCACAAAGTAAGCAAGCGGAAAGTAAACACTAAGTGAAAACAGAGTACAACTGAAAGTGGGTAAAGTAAATGGGCCAGAATACAAACCCAAACTGAATGTAAAGTACAACTCGAAAGGGAAAACAACAACTGTAAAGTAAAAGCCACTACTCCAAGCTGTCCACTGGAAATCCCACCTGAAGGGTGGGTACAGATAGCTCCACTGCTCCATGGGTCCCGCCGTCTGCTCCGAACACATCTTGCCCAGTGGTCCACCTCCAGGTATCGTCCTGCTCTGGAAGCCTCAGCCAAGATCAACGCTGTCTGTCGTCTGCAACCAACACAACGTAGTGCGGGCATAGCCCATGAAGGGGTGAGTATAAACTACTCAGTAGGGACCCCGAGACCCCTGAAGGTCTCCCAAAATCCACAAAGGATAAACCACAAAGGTGAGATACAAACACGAAGTAACAACCGATACTGCTTAGGTATATGCCCATACATATACCTAAGTCATCAATTCCAATACTTTCCAACCTCCGAGCCCAAGTACAACTCAGTACACACAGGAAAGTAAACGTATTCCACACAGGAAAGAAAAACGAAATCCACACAGGAAAGCACAACACAATCCACACAGGAAAACAACAGGATTCAGCTCACATAGGTATACTTCTTCGAAGGACGATAAAGATGATCTCTGATCCATCTATGTTGTCGGACCCACGAAGGATCGATAGGTAACTAACCCCCGCAAAGACCCACAAAGGATCAGACCCAAACAGGACCTGTAGGCGCTGGTTCACACAGGACCGCTGAGCGCAAAGACCCACACAGGATCAGACCCACATAGGATCGGGCCCACACATGACCTGTAGCACTGATCCACGTAGGATCGCTGAGTGCTGTAGTCGTCGTTGTCGAATCCACTAAGGATCTATGAACTGTCGTCGTCACAGTCACAGTAGCAGTCGCAGCCAGCACTAGGGTTCCCACACACAGCAAGCTCATTCGGGAGGGTCCGCTCCACGAGCCGAGAGGCTGATACATCAACTGTCACATAGTCCAGAGTTGATGTATCTAAAAGTTCCGTATCTCCAACTGGAACTCAACGCAATAGACGGCGCATCGATCGGACGCCCGGTCTGAGAGTTATTGGCTTTTTCGTCCTAGAGGCCCGGTTGGTTTTTAAGGCAAAACCAACCCGACCATACTCCACCTGCATCCAAACCTCAGGAGGAGTATGCCAAATGATCCGTTTCACTAAGAGGAGCACAACAAAGCTAACGGCACGTCAATCGGACGTTCGTAGCTCAAGATATGAGCGTTTCCGCTCCGAAGACCCGGTTGGTTTCGTGTACGAACCAACCCGGCCGAACTCAATGTATTCCGAAACCTTGAGTGCGATATACTGAATCGACCGTATCGATCCAAGGATCGCATCTCCACTGACGGTTCGTCAATCAGAGATCCGTATCTCAAGATATGGGCAAAAGACCGAAGTCGATTCGAAAATGGGGGGTCCGGGTCCGGGCCGACCCGGCCCGACCCCCCCCCCCCCCGGTTCGACCCGACCCGGCCCGGCCGGCCGCGCGGTCCGGCGCGGCGGCGCGGCTTGGGCGCCGCTGGGGTGCCACGTGCGGGGGGCAAAGCCCCCGCTTCCCTGCTGGCGGAACGACTGAAAGCCGCACCTTTGAGAAACCGGCCCCCCTCGTGGGGGCATGCCTTTGAGAAAAATGGGGGGCCGCCTGCCCCCCTTTGTGAAACCGGCCCCCCCTCTTAATGGGGGGCCATTTAAGTTGGCTGGGGGAATTAAATATCCCCGGTTTTTTCCCTTCCGGCTGGCCCGACCTGGCCGGCCGGTTCTTCTTCAACGGGACCGGAAAAGCCAGTCCCCTTCCGGCTTCCGACACCGGCGGCCCAGCTGGCCGCCGGTCTTCCCATTTCTGCCGCGGCCCGGAACCGGCCGCGGTCTTCATCGTCCGGCGCGGTGCGACGGCATCGCGCCCCTCCGCCGCGGCCCTGCTCCGGCCGCGGCGCCTTCGGTTTCCTTCGATGCGGCGCGACGGCGTCGCGTTCTTGATAAAATTTCCGCGGCGCGGCGCGACGGCGCCGCACAACTATAGCCGTGCGATTGCCGCGTGGTGCGACGGCACCACTCCATCTCGTTCATCCACAAGAAAATAATAATAATCAAGAACAAAGGTGGGGGGATTCGGTCGTGTTTGTGCGGTCTGACCCCCTTCTCGTTAGATGATAACCCTTAAATATTTAACCACAAGATTATCATGCTAGAACCAAGAACGAGAGTAAATAAATAATCAACAACAAACCCATACCTCGGTTTCAAGATCGATGATCGTCAACGACCCGCGGAAGACGCGTCGCGGTGGTCGGCGTCACGGAAGAAGGACGTCGATGTCGAAGGTTCTTCGCGTTCTTCGTCAAAGCTTGAAGAAGAATAAGAAAGAGCTCTCCAATCCTCTCCAGAGCAAAGGAATCCAACCCAAAATAATAAAATAAGCTTAAGCTTATTTTTATTACACAACATTCCTATTAGAATTTCAAAGGTTTGAAATTCAAATTAACCCTCCTCAATTAATTAAGCCAAGTGGTCAAACATTAATTGAAATGGGTTAAAGGGGAGTTTTTGAGAGAAGTTGAGGAGTTGGGGTTCGTGTGGGCCCCACCACACTTAATCATCCCAAGGGAGGTTAAGTGGTTGTGGGTCCCACCCCTAACTCCCTTTGGGAGGTTTTTAAAAAAAACAACAAGTTAAAATAAAAATTGTATTCCACAAATTTTATTTAACTTATTCTAAAACCCAAAAACTAACTTTCAACCCGCAATAAACGCAACCTTGGAAAAGGTCCCCTTAAGCGAATATCGGCGTTGCGAGTTCATCGGTGCCCTCAGAATTTGATTCCGGGCACCGGTTCAAAAGTTAGAAATTCCTGCTCGTTCGTTCACTGAACGTACCCGATCCAAACTTCGGAAAAGGATTCCGGACACTCCGGGCCTCGGAATCAGGTGCCGTCATAAACCGCGTTCTTGTAAAATTCCAAAGAAAATTAAGAAAAAAATTTCCCATGAATTTTACGGGTCTTTACATTATTCCCACCTCAGTGCTTTACATCCCCGTAAAGATACATCAAAAACTGGGGAAACAAATGAGGGTACTGAGCACGCATCTGAGCCTCCCGCTCCCATATGCTCTCCTGGAGGTTCCTGTGCTACCATCTGATGCGTACAAGAGGAATCAATCGCCCACGTAGGACCCGCTCCTGTCGAACCTCTATCACCACCGGGACCTCCGTAAAAGTCTCCCCATCATCAACGTCATGTTCCCCATGGTCAATGATGTGCGTCGGGTCGTGCACGTATCTCCTCAGCTGAGATACGTGGAAGACGTCGTGCACCTGGTGCAACTGAGGTGATAGAGCCAGGCGATAAGCCACCTCGCCAATCCTGCTGAGGACCTGGAAGGGTCCGATGAAGCGCGGAGATAACATGCCGCCTCGGCCAAATCTCTGTATACCACATCGAGGTGAGACCCGCAAGAAGACGTGGTCTCCATCCTCGAACTCTAGTGGCCTCCGCCTCCTGTCAGCGTATGACTTCTGCCGGCTCTGAGCTGTCCTCATCCGCTCATGAATGACCTGGACCTTCTCTGTTGTGGCCTGGACCATCTCTGATCCCACAAGTGCTGACTCCCCAGGGTCTTTCCAGCACAAAGGAGATCTAAAAGGTCGGTCGTACAACACCTCGTATGGTGCCATCCCGATGGTGGAGTGGTATCTGTTGTTGTACGCAAACTCCACCAATGGTAGGTGGTCCTCCCAGCTACGACCAATGTCGAGGAAACATGCGCGGAGCATGTCCTCGAGAGTCTGAATGGTCCTCTCCATCTGACCATCTTCCTGATGGTGAAAAGCTGTGCTCATACATTGTTGCGTCCCGAACGCCTCCTGCAACCCCTTCCAAAGCCGGGAAGTAAAGCGAGCGTCCCGATCGGAGATGATAGTCGATGGCACACCGTGAATCCGTACAATCTCCTGAATGTAGAGACGTCCCAAGCTCTCCACTAAGCCCTGCTCTCGGATGGGTAAGAAGTGTGCCGATTTGGTGAGTCGGTCAACAATCACCCAAATGGAGTCGTGACCTCTGGAAGTGCGTGGAAGTCCAGTAACGAAGTCCATAGATATTCCATCCCACTTCCACTCCGGGACCTCCAAGGGCTGTACCAAGCCTGCTGGTACCTGGTGCTCTGCCTTCACCTGCGGGCAGGTGAGGCACCGCGAAACGAACTCTGCCACAGCCTTCTTCCGGGCCCGGACCTTCGAGTAGGGTTTGAGACACGAGATCAGGGCATCGCTGATCTCCCTCAGCATACCGACTCAGACAGGAGTACTGGAGCGGGCCCTTTTGATCGAGAGCTTCCTTGCTGAGTCTACACCAGCGCCGAGACACACCGCTCTGGTGCCACGCGCGGGGGGCAAAGCCCCCGCTTCCCTGCTGGCGGCGCGGCTGAAATCCGCACCTTTGACAAACCGGCCCCCTTCGTGGGGGCCTGCCTTTGAGAAAAACGGGGGGCCACCTGCCCCAAACTGAATGTAAAGTACAACTCGAATGGGAAAACAACAACTATAAAGTAAAAGCCACTACTCCAAGCTGTCCACTAGAAATCCCACCTGTAGGGTGTGTACAGATAGCTCAACTGCTCCTCGGGTCCCACCGGCCGCTCCGAACACATCCCGCCCAGTGGTCCACCTCCAGGTATCGTCCTGTTCTGCAAGCCTAAGCCAAGATCAACGATGTCCGTCGTCTGCAACCAACACAACATAGTGCGGGCATATCTCGTGCATGGGTGAGTATAAACTACTCAGTAGGGACCCTGAGACCCCTGAAGGTCTCCCAAAATCCACAAAGGATAAACCACAAAGGTGAGATACAAACACGAAGAACAACCGATACTCCTTAGGTATATGACCATACATATACCTAAGTCATCAATTCCAATACGCTCCAACCTCCGAGCCCAAGTACACCTCAGTCCACATAGGAAAGTAAACGTATTCCACACAGGAAATAAAAACGAAATCCACACAGGATAGCAAAACACAATCCACACAGGAAAATAACAGGATTCAGCTCACACAGGTATAATTCTTCGAAAGACGATAAAGATGATCTCTGATCTATCTAAGTCGTCGGACCCACAAAGGATCGATAGGTAACTAACCCCCGCAAAGACCCACACAGGATTGGGCCCACACAGGACCTGTAGGCGCTGGTTCACACAGGACCGCTGAGCGCAAAGACCCACAGAGGATCGGACCCACACAGGATCGGGCCCACACAGGACCTGTAGCACTGATCCACGTAGGATCGCTGAGTGTTGTAGTCGTCGTCGTCGAATCCACTAAGGATCTCTGAACTGTCGTCGTCGCAGTCACAGTAGCAGTGGCAGCCAGCACTAGGGTTCCCGCACACAGCAAGCTCGATCGGGAGGGTCCGCTCCACGAGCCGAGAGTCTGATACATCAACTGTCACATAGTCTAGATTTGTTGTAACCAAAAGTTCCATATCACCAACAGGAACTCAACGCAACAGACGGTGCGTCGATCGGACACCTGGTCTGAGAGTTATTGGCTTTTTCGTCCCAGGGGCCCGGTTGGTTTTTAAGGCAAAACCAACCCGACTGTACTTCACCTACGTCCAAACCTCGAGTGGAGTATGCCAAAAGTTCCGTCTCACAAAGAGGAACCCAACAAAGCTGACGGCACGTCAATCGGACGTCCGTAGCTTAAGATATGAGTGTTTCCGCTCCGAGATCCCGGTTAGTTTCGTGTACGAACCAACCCGGCCGAACTCAAAGTATTCCGAAACTTTGAGTGTGATATACCGAATCGACCGTCTCGATCCAAGGATTTCATCGCCGCTAACGGTTCGTCAATCGGAGGTACGTAGCTCATGTTATGGGAAAAAGACCGAAGTCAATTCGAAAACGGGGGGTCCGGGTCTGGGCCGACCCGGCCCGACCCCCCTGGTTCGGCCCGAACCGGGTCGACCCGACCCAATTCCGACCCGGCCCGGCCGGCGGCGCGGCCTGGGCGCCGCTCGGGTGCCACGCGCTGGGGGAAAAGCCCCCGCTTCCCTGCTGGCGGCGCGGCTGAAAGCCTCACCTTTGAGAAACCGGCCCCCCTCGTGGGGGCCTGCCTTTCAGAAAAACGGGGGGCCACCTGCCCCCCTTTGTGAAACCGGCCCCCCTCTTAATGGGGGCCATTTAAGTTGGCCGGGGGAATTAAATTCCCCCGGTTTTTCCCCTTCCGGCCGGCCCGACCTGGCCGGCCGGTTCTTCTTCAATGGGACCGGCAAAGTCGGTCCCCTTCCGGCTTCCGACACAGGCGGCCCGGCTGGCCGCCGGTCATCCCGTTTCCTCCGCGGCCCGGAACCGACCGCGGTCTTAGTCGTCTGGCGCGGTGCGTCAGCATCGCACCCCTCCGCCGCGGCCCCGCTCCGGCCGCGGCGCCTTCGGTTTCCTTCGACGCGGCACGACAGCGTCACGTTCATGATGAATCTTTCCACGGTGCGGCGCGACGGCACCGCGCAATAATCGTCGAATTATTTCCGCGTGGTGCGACGGCACCACGCCATCTCGTTCATCCTCAAGAAAAAAATAATAATAATCAAGAACAAAGGAGGGGGGATTTGGCCGTGTTTGTGCGGTCCGACCCCCCTCTCGTTAGACGATAAACGTAAAATATTTAACCACAAGATTATCATGCTAGAACCAAGAACGAGAGTAAATAAATAATCAACAACAAACCCCTACCTCGGTTTCAAGAACGATGATCGTCAACGTCCCGCGGAAGACGCATCGCGGTGGTCGGCGTCACGGAAGAAGGACGTCGATATCGTGAAGCGAGGATTCGAAGTTCCTTGATGACGATTTCGTCGTGGGAAATCGTCATGGATGAGATGACGCGGAAGGAGTTCGTCGTCGGTGTCGCGGGTATGGCGTCGCGGAAGATGATTCCCGAGAACGTGGCGTACTCCTTCCGCGTCATCTCTTCCGAGACGATTTCCCGCGACGAAATCGTCATCAAAGAACGTCGAATCCTCGCTTCACGAGTTCCAGCGCCAGAGACCGCCTAGGTTCCGTGGGGAGACAGACCCCAGGTAGCAGAGGACTGGCTGGAGGCAGTGGTACGAGTTTTTAGGCTAGTGAGGACACCTGCAGACCTCATGGTGATCCTCGCTGCGAGCTTACAGCATGCAGCAGCGGGCTGATGGTGGAGCTTGATGCTCCAGGTGCACGATGAGGCATCTCTTCTTTGGACGGACTTAGAGAGCTTCTTTCGCTTGGAGTTCGTCCCATCCACCCTTCGTGCGGTGCGTATCCAGGAGATTCTTCAGCTGCAGCAGGGCAGCATGACGGTCGCTCAGTACTCGGCGAGATTTACTGATCTCTCGCGCTACTTGACCGACATGGTACGGGACCCATTCTTCCGGGCCTGGACCTTTGAGCAGGGTTTGAGACACGAGATCAGGGCATCGCTGATCTCCCTCAGCATACCGACTCAGACATGAGTACTGGAGCGGGCCCTTTTGATCGAGAGCTTCCTTACTGAGTCTACACCAGCGCCGAGACCCACCACAGGGCGGCACTTTGCAGAATCTTCTGCAGCAGGCAGCCGACGGATGACTCAGGGGTCCAGGCAGACCAGACCTTCTGGTAGACGAACATAGGACACTGGCTCAACAGTGCGGGGCACACAGCAAGGAGCCAGTCTTTCGAGAGGCAGGCAGTGCTACTCGTGCGGCGGGCAGGGCCACATGGCTCGTGACTGCCCGACCCGCCGTGCTGAGGAGCAGCAGATGGTCGAGGGACCACCGAGGCAGAGGCAGAGGGTCGACAGTGGCGGTCCGCAGGGAGGAGGTGGACGAGGCAGAGGAGCTGGCCGAGCGGCAGGTGGTGGGCGACGCTGTGAGGCTCTGCCACCACTACCACCAGGAGGTCCACCCCGACCAGAGGGAGCAGGCGGGCAGAGACAAGCACAGCTCCAGGCAGCAGAGGCCTACGATCACGGCGCGCCAGAGATGATTCGAGGTACTATCTGTGTCTATTCCACCCTTTCTGCAGTACTTATAGACACAGGAGCGAGTCACTCTTTCATAGCCGATGCCCTTGTTCGGAGCTCGGAGATTCCGACAGAGCCGTTGGCTCGATCCTTACGGCTAGAGACTCCTACGGGAGCAGACTCGACGATTACGCACTGGTGCCGGCAGTGTGAGCTTACTCTAGGAGGTGAGAGATTCGGCTGGGATCTTCTTGTAGCAGCATCGAGGCCTTATGACATCATCTTGGGCATCGATTGGCTATCTACGGTCCATGCGCAGATTGATTGTTTTTGGCGCAAGGTGCGATGTGTATGCACCGACGGGAGCAGGTTCACCTTCACTGGCGAGAAGGGAGCCTTTGAAGCACAGGATGGACTTCCGCGGAGGAGAGGACAGCCCATCACTCATCATATGGCTAGCCTCATCCTTGGAGCAGTTGAAGTGCGGAGTCCTGGTTTTCCTACAGTGGTGGATCAGTTTGAGGACGTTTTTCCCGATGACGTTCCAGGGCTACCTCCTCGCAGAGAGGTAGAATTTTATATTGACTTGTACCCCGGGACAGCCCCGATATCCACTCCAGCATATCGGATGTCCCTCGTCGAGCTTTAAGAGCTACGGGTACAGTTGGAGGACTTGCAAGGCAAGGGGTTCATCCGACCCACTGTTTCACCCTGAGCTTCCCCGATATTGTTCGCCAAGAAGGCGGACGGGAGCTTGCGACTTTGTGTAGACTATCGTCGCCTGAACCAGGTGACGATGAGGAAAAAGTATCCGCTACCGAGGATTGATGACCTCTTTGATCATCTCCAGGGAGCACGGTGGTTTTCGAAGATAGACCTCAGGTCAGGCTATCATCAGCTCAGAGTCAGAGACGAGGACGTGTAGAAGATGGCCTTCAAATGTCGGTATGGACACTATGAGTTCTTGTTTATGCCTTTCGGCATAACCAATGCTCCAGCAGTGTTCATGGACCTCATGAACAGGATCTTTCAGCCGTACCTTGATCGGTTTGTCGTGGTCTTCATCGACGACATTCTGATTTACTATACGACTGAGGAGGATCACGCCTATCACTTGCGAGTTGTACTAGACACACTCCGAGAGCACCAGATTTATGGTAAGATTTCTAAGTGCCAGTTCTGGATACGTGAGGTCCACTTCTTGGGACACGTTATCTCTGACGCGGGAGTTGCAGTGGATCCTCCGAAAATCGAGGCTGTGTTAGCATGGGAGCCACCGAGGAGCGTGACTGAGGTTCGGAGTTTCTTGGGACTAGCAGGATACTATCGGAGATTCGTTCCAGACTTCTCTAGAGTTGTGGCACCACTCTCAGCTTTGACGAAGAAGGGGAAACCCTTCGTGTGGTCAGACAGATGTCAGCAGAGCTTCCAGGAGCTGAGACAGAGATTGACCAGCGCACCTATCTTGAGGTTGCCTGAGGAGGGAGTAGGGTACGTAGTCTACTGTGATGCATCAGGGACCGGACTCAGATGTGTACTGATGTAGGATCGGGAATTTATCGCCTATGGATCACGTCAGTTGAGGCCGCATGAGCAGAACTACGCTACCCATGACCTAGAGTTAGCAGCATTGGTCTTCGCTCTGAAGACATGGAGACATTACCTGATGGGCGAGCGTTTTACAGTCTTTTCTGATCATCAGAGTCTCAGGTATATCTTCTCGCAGAAGGACCTGAACCTGAGACATCGACGATGGCTCGAGTTCCTCCAGGACTATGACTTTGAGATAGTCTATACTCTTGGGAAGGGGAACGTAGTAGCCGATGCCCTCATCAGGAGTATGAGCATTCATCTACTTGAGGAGGCGACATAGCAGCTAGCCTCTTTGCAGATATCCTTCATGGATAGAGATGGAGCAGCCTTCCTCCAGTCTCTCACAGTCACCCCTCCACTACTGCAGCGGGTCAGAGAGGCACAGTGTGAGGACGCTGACTGTGAGACACGGCGTGCACAGATATCCTCGGGACAGGCACCTGATGGTTTATCCCTTGGAGCAGAGCACGACATCCTTTTCAGAGGATGTACCATGGTACCATTCGCTTTGCGAGTGGAGTTGCTGAGAGAGTTTCACACTTCTCCTTTGGCGGTACATCCTGGAGTGGCGAAGATGTACCAGGATCTCAGACGACAGCACTAGTGGCCAGGCATGAAGAAGGTTTTAGCAGAGTTCGTTTCTCGATGCCTCACCTGCCAGCAGGTGAAGGCAGAGCATCATGTACCAGCAGGCTTGGTACAACCCTTGGAGGACCCAGAGTGGAAGTGGACAGGATATCTATGGACTTCGTGACTGGACATCCACGCACCTCCAGAGGTCACGACTCCATTTGGGTGATTGTTGACCGACTCACCAAGTCGGTGCACTTATTACCCATCAGAGAGCAGGGCTCAGTGGAGAGATTGGGACGTCTCTACATTGAGGAGATTGTGCGGCTCCACGGCGTGCCATCATCTATCATCTCCGATCGAGATGCTCTCTTTACTTCCTGGATTTGGAAGGGGTTACAGGAGGCATTCGGGACGCAACTACGTCTGAGCACAGCTTTTCACCCTCAGACGGATGGTCAGACGGAGAGGACCATTCAGACTCTCGAGGACATGCTCCCCGCATGTGTCCTCGACTTTGGTCGTAGCTGGGAGGACCACCTTCCCTTGGTGGAGTTTGCGTACAACAACAACTACCACTCCACCATCGGGATGGCACCGTACGAGGCGTTGTACGGCCGACCTTGTAGATCTCCTTTGTGATGGATAGACCCTGGGGAGTCAGCACTTGTGGGATCGGAGATGGTCCAGGACACGACAGAGAAGGTCCAGGTCATCCAGGAGCGGATGAGGACAGCTCAGAGCCGGCAGAAGTCATACGCTGACAGGAGGCGGAGGGAACTAGAGTTCGAGGATGGCGACCACGTCTTCTTGCGGGTCTCACCTCGACGTGGTATAAGGAGATTTGGACGAGGCAGAAAGTTATCTCCGCGCTTCATCGGACCCTTCCAGGTCCTCAGCAAGATTGGTGAAGTGGCTTATCGCCTAGCTCTATCACCTCAGTTGCACCGGGTGCACGACGTCTTCCACGTATCTCAGCTGAGGAGATACGTGCATGACCTGATGCACATCATTGACCATGGGGAGATTGACGTTGATGATGGGGAGACTTTTACGGAGGTCCCTGTGGAGATAGAGGATCGACAGGAGCGGGTCCTATGTGGGCGATCGATTCCCCTTCTGCGCATCAGATGGCAGCACGGGAACCTCCAGGAGAGCACATGGGAGCGGGAGGTTCCGATACGTGCTCAGTACCCTCATTTGTTTCCCTAGTTTTTGATGTATCTTTATGGGGACCTAAATCCCTGAGGTGGGAGTAATGTAGAGACCCGTAAAATTCAAGGGAAATTTTTTTTCTTAATTTTCTTTGGAATTTTACAAGAACGCGGTTTTTGACGATCATCATTTTTGAAACTGAGGTAGGGGTTTGTTGTTGATAATTTATTTACTCTCGTTCTTGGTTCAAGCATGAAAATATTGTGGTTAAATATTTAAGGGTTATCATCTAACGAGAGGGGGGTCGGACCGCACAAACACGGCCGAATCCCCCCTCCTTTGTTCTTGATTATTATTATTTTTTTCTTGAGGATGAACGAGATGGCGTGGTGCCGTCGGACCACGCGGAAATCATTCGACGATTACTGTGTGGCACCGTCACGCCGCACCGTGGAAAGATTCATCATGAATGCGACACCCTCGCGCCGCGTCGAAGGAAACCGAAGGCGCCGCTGCCGGAGCGGGGCCGCGGCGGAGGGGCGCGATGCCGACGCACCGCGCCGGACGACGAAGACCGCGGCCGGTTCCGGGCCGCGGCAGAAACGGGAAGACCGGTGGCCAGCCGGGCCGCCGTTGTCGGAAGCTGGAAGGGGACCGGCTTTGAGGGTCCCATTGAAGAAGAACCGGCCGGCCAGGTCCGGCCGGCCAGGTCGGGCCGGCCGGAAGGGGAAAAACTGGGGGAATTTAATTCCCCTGGCCAACTTAAATGGCCCCCCTTTAAAAGGGGGGCCGGTTTCACAAAGGGGGGCAGGTGGCCCCCCGTTTTTCTCAAAGGCAGGCCCCCACGAGGGGGGCCGGTTTCTCAAAGGTGCAGTTTTCAGCCGCGCCCCCAGCAGGGAAGCGGGGGCTTTGCCCCCCGCACGTGGCACCCGAGCGGCGCCCAGGCCGCGCCGCTACCGGCCGGGCCGCGCCGCCGTGCCGGACCGCGCCGCCGCGACACCGGCTGGGCCGGGTCGGACCCGGGTCGGGTCGATCCGGTTCGGGCCGACCCAGGGGGGGTCAGGCCGGGTCGGCCCGGACCCGGACCCCCCGTTTTCGAATCGACTTCGGTCTTTTTCCCATAACATGAGCTACGGAACTCCGATTGAAGAACCGTCAGCGGCGATGTGATCCTTGGATCGAGATGGTCGATTCGGTATATCGCACTAAAAGTTTTTGAATACTTTGAGTTTGGCCGGGTTTTTTCGTACACGATACCAACCGGGCCCTCGGAGCGGAAACGCTCATATCTTAAGCTACGGACGTCCGATTGACATGCCGTCATCTTTGTTGGGTTCCTCTTTGTGAGAAGGATCTTTTGGCATACATTTCCCGTGGTTTGGACGCAGGTGGAGTACGGTCGGGTTGGTTTTTCCTTAAAAACCAACCGGGCCCCTGGGACGAAAAAGCCAATAACTCTCAGATCGGGCGTCTGATCGACGCGCCGTCTGTTACGTTGAGTTCCTGTTGGCGATACGGAAGTTCTAGATACATCAACTCTGGACTTTGTGACAGTTGATGTATCAGCCTCTCGGCTCGTGGAGCGGACCCTCCCGAACGAGCTTGCTGTGTGCGGGAACCCTAGTGCTGGCTGTGACTGTGACTGCTACTGCTACTATGACTGCGACGACGACAGGACAGAGATCCTTAGTGGATTTGATGACGACGACTACAGCACTCAGCGATCCTACGTGGATCAGTGCTACAGGTCCTGTGTGGGCCCGATCCTATGTAGGTCCAATCCTGTGTGGGTCATTGCGCTCAGCGGTCCTTTGTGAACCAGCTCCTACAGGTCCTGTGTGGGCCCGATCCTATGTGGGTCTTTGCGGGGGTTAGTTACCTATTGATCCTTCGTGGGTCCGACGACTTAGATGGATCAGAGATCATCTTTATCATCTTTCGAAGAAGTATACCTGTGTGAGCTGAATCCTGTTGTTTTCCTGTGTGGATTGTGTTGTGCTATCCTGTGTGGATTTCTTTTTGCTTTCCTGTGTGGAAAACGTTTACTTTCCTGTGTGGACTGAGTTGTACTTGGGCTCGGAGGTTGGAGCGTATTGGAATTGATGACTTAGGTATATGTATGGTCATATACCTAAGCAGTGTCGGTTGTTACTATGTGTTTGTGTCTATCCTTTGTGGTTTATCCTTTGTAGATTTTGGGACACCTTCGGGGGTCTCGGGGTCCCTACTGAGTATCTTATACTCACCCCTGCACGGGCTATACCCGCACTACATTGTGTTGGTTGCAGATGATGGACAGCGTTGATCGTGGTTGAGGCTTGCAGAGTAGGACGGTACCTGGAGGAGGACCACTGGGCGGGACGTACTCGGAGCGGACGGTGGGACCCGAGGAGCAGTGGAGCTATCTGTACCCACCCTTCAGGTGGGATTTCTAGTGTACAGCTTGGTGTAGCGGATTTTACTTTACAGTTGATGTTTTTCCTTTCGAGTTGTACTTTACTTTCAGTTTGGGTTTGTATACTGGCCCATTTACTTTCCCTCACTTTCAGTTGTACTCTGTTTTCACTTAGTGTTTACTTTTCCGCTTGCTTACTCTGTGGTGCTTGTTTACTTTACAAAGGCAATGCCTTCCCATTTTACTGGGATTTACGCCTAGGTGCTAGTCGCCAGCCCCTGGCCTATGGAAGGCGGGCTTGGGGTAGTCACGGCACGGGCCCCGAGGGCGGGTCGTGACAAATTGGTATCAGAGGGCAGCACGGGAACCTCCAGGAGAGAACATGGGAGCGGGAGGCTCAGATGCATGCTCAGTACCAAGGCCAAGGGCTGGTAGAACTGAAAGTGCGGAAAAGTAAATGGGCCAGTATACAAACCCAAACTGAAAGCAAAGTACAACTCGAAAGGAAAAAACAACAACTGTAAAATAAAAGCCGCTACACCAAGCTATCCACTGGAAATCCCACCTGAAGGGTGGTTACAGATAGCTCCACTGCTCCTCGGGTCCCACCGTCTGCTCTGAGTACATCCCGCCCAGTGGTCCTCCTCCAGGTACCGTCCTGCTCTGCATTCCTCAACCACGATCAACGCTGTCCTTCGTCTGCAACCAACACAACGTAGTGCGGGCATAGCCCGTGTAGGGGTGAGTATAAGCAACTCAGTAGGGACCCCGAGACCCCCGAAGGTCTCCGAAAATCCACAAAGGATAAACCACAAAGGATAGACACAAACACGAAGTAACAACCGACACTGCTTAGGTATATGCCCATTCATATACCTAAGTCATCAATTCCAATACGCTCCAACCTCCGAGCCCAAGTACAACTCAGTCCACACAGGAAAGTAAACGTTTTCCACAAAGGAAAGAAAAACGAAATCCACACAGGATAGCACAACACAATCCATACAGGAAAACAACAGGATTCATCTCATAAATGTATACTTCTTCGAAAGACGATAAAGATGATCTCTGATCCATCTAAGTAGTCGGACCCACGAAGGATCGATAGGTAACTAACCCCGCAAAGACCCACATAGGATCGGGCCCACACAGGACCTATAGGCGCTGGTTCACACAGGACCGCTGAGCGCAATGACCCACACATGATCGGACCCACACAAGATCGGGCCCACACATGACCTGCAGCACTGATCCACGTAGGATCGCTGAGTGCTGTAGTCGTCGTCATCGAATCCACTAAGGATCTCTGTACTGTCGTCGTCGCAGTGACAGTAGCAGTAGCAGTAGCAGTCACAGTCGCAGTAGCAGTAGCAGTCACAGTCGCAGCCAGCACTACGGTTCCCGCACAAAGCAAGCTCGTTCGAGAGGGTCCGCTCCACGAGCCGAGAGGCTGATACATCAACTGTCACAAAGTCCAGAGTTTTTGTATCCAAAAGTTCCGTATCGCCAACAGGAACTCAACGCAACAGACGGCGCGTCGATCGGACGCCCGGTCTGAGAGTTATTGGCTTTTTCGTCCCAGGGGCCAGGTTGGTTTTTAAGGAAAAACCAACCCGACCATACTCCACCTGCGTCCAAACCTCGGGCGGAGTATGCCAAAAGATCCGTCTCACAAAGAGGAACCCAAGAAAGCTGACGGCACGTCAATCGGACGTCCGTAGCTTAAGATATGAGCGTTTCCGCTCTGAGGGCCCGGTTGGTTTCGTGTACGAACCAACCCGGCCGAACTCAAAGTATTCCGAAACTTCGATTGCGATATACTGAATCGACCGTCTCGATCCAAGGATCGCATCTCCGCTGACGGTTCATCAATCGGAGGTTCGTAGCTCAAGTTATGGGCAAAAGACCGAAGTTGATTCGAAAACGGGGGGTCTGGGTCCGGGCCGACCCGGCCCAGCCGGCGGCGTGGGCCGGAACGGCGGCGCGGCGCGGCCGGCGGCGGCGCGGCCAGGGCGCCGCTCAGGTGCCACGTGCGGGGGGAAAAGTCCCCGCTTCCCTGCTGGCGGCGCGGCTGAAAGCCACGCCTTTCAGAAACTGGCCCCCCTCGTGGGGGCCTGCCTTTGAGAAAAACGGGGGGCCACCTGCCCCCCTTTGTGAAACCGGCCCCCCCTCTTAATGGGGGGTCATTTAAGTTGGCCGGGGGAATTAAATTCCCCCGGGTTTTCCCCTTCCGGCCGGCCCGACCTGGCCAGCTGATTCTTCTTCAACGGGACCGGCAAAGCCGGTCCCCTTCCGGATTCTGACACCGGCGGCCCGGCTGGCCGCCGCTCTTCCCGTTTCTGCCGCGGCCCGGAACCGGCAGCGGTCTTCGTCGTCCGGCGCGGTGCGTCGGCATCGCGCCCCTCCGCCGCGGCCCCACTCCGGCCGCGGCGCCTTTGGTTTCCTTCGACGCGGCGCGACGACGTCGCGTTCATGATGAATCGTTCCATGGCGCGGCGCGACGGCGCCGTGCAATAATCGTCAAATGATTTCCGCGTGGTCCGACGGTACCACGCCATCTCGTTCATCCTCAAGAAAAAAATAATAATAATCAAGAACAAAGGAGGGGGGATTCGGCCGTGTTTGTGCGGTCCGACCCCCCCTCTCGTTAGATGATAACCCTTAAATATTTAACCACAAGATTATCATGCTAGAACCAAGAACGAGAGTAAATAAATAATCAACAACAAACCCCTACCTCGGTTTCAAGAACGATGATCGTCAACGACCCGCGGAAGACGCGTCGCGGTGGTCTGCGTCACGGAAGAAGGAGGTCGATGTCGTGAAGCGAGGATTCGAAGTTCTTTGAGGACGATTTCGTCACGGGAAAACATCGCGGAAGAGATGACGCGGAAGAAGACGTCGTCGGTGTCGCGAGTATGGAGTCGCGGAAGATGATTCCCGAGAACGTGGCGTTCTTCGTCGATGTTCGAAGGTTCTTCACGTTCTTCGTCAAAGCTTGAAGAAGAAGAAGAAAGAGCTCTCCAATCCTCTCCAGAGCAAAGGAAACGAACCCAAAATAATAAAATAAGCTTAAGCTTATTTTTATTACACAACCTTCCTCTTAGAATTTCAAAGGATTGAAATTGAAATTAACCCTCCTCAATTAATTAAGCCAATTTGTCAAACATTAATTGAAATGGGTTAAAGGGGAGTTTTTGAGAGAAGTTGAGGAGTTGGGGTTTGTGTGGGCCCCACCACACTTAATCCTCCCAAGGGAGGTTATGTGGTTGTGGGTCCCACCCCTAACTCCCTTTGGGAGGTTTTTTAAAAAAACCAACAAGTTAAAATAAAAATTGTATTCCACAAACTTTATTTAACTTATTCTAAAACCCAAAAACTAACATTCAACCTGCAATAAATGCAACCTCGAAAAAGGTCCCCTTAAGCGAATATCGGCGCTGTGAGTTCATCGGTGCCCTCGGAATTTGATTCCGGGCACCGGTTCAAAAGTTAGAAATTCCCGCTCGTTCGTTCACTAAACGTACCCGAGAAAAACTTCGGAAAATGATTCCGGGCACTCCGGGCCTCGGAATCAGGTGTCGTCAGAAACGGAGTTCTTGTAAAATTCCAAAGAAAATTAAGAAAAACATTTCCCTTGAATTTTATGGGTCTTTACATGTTCATCCTCTCATGCACAAGATGACACTTCTCTATTGTGTTATGCTCTACCTCTATGCAAAATACAACTGTTTCACCATCCACAGTCCAGCACAAGGTCGAATGAAACGACGTTCCATAAAAGGCTTCCAAAGTAGCCCTTCTAATGGTATAGGTATAGATATTGTTGTAGGAAAGAACAATCATTGGAAAGTATCATACCCATGACCCTCCGAAGTCTAGAACGCATTCCTGAAACATATCCTCCATCTTCTAGATGTCCCTATTTATCTTTCTATCTATATGATGGAGGAATGATTTTCTACACCATTTATGGGATCAAAATGGTTGTTGTAATATTATCTACACTCAGTAAGTAAATCATGTATTATGATATGAAATGATGGTTATGGGAACTCAATGCAACCAGACCACCTCATCCTTGTACCTCTGTGTTAAGGCGTCCACCGTACACAACTCATTGATTTCTCAGAAATGAGATGATTTCTCCACCAGTGTACCACTACCCAGAAAACATCATAGTCTCCTTGAACCATGTTTAGTTCCATGGAAAAATATATCAGGATATTTCCCCACATCTAATATGGTGCATTTATATGCTATAATAGACAGCTCGGAAGACGGTGATCATCCTTCAACTGTTGGCACACTGTAAACATTTTCTCAATCTCTATGACATCCAGTTTCACACCGGGACACCAAAAATAACCACTCAATTACTATTACATCATGGAAACTCCTGGGAGTACCACCAATGGTGATTTATGGAACTCATAGGGATATCCCTCACACATTGCTTGCTGAAAAAAAATCCCGAGGAAAAGCATTATATTGCGACCAGGTTTCGTCCATTATTATAGAGAATTACTATAGCTAATGTGATCGCTAATCACATCAACCTATATTTCCACCCACTAATAATCCTCCACTTTTTATACCATGAAATACCACACTTTTATCTGAAACAAACTACCCCTACCATCTTCCACCCTTGCAATCAAGTGAAAGGCAGCTAACTCCACAATTTCATTCCAAGCATCTGTTGAATCACAAACCACATCCATCTATGATATCCTTCTTAAGGTTTTATATACCATGTTCCCATTTCATGAGGTTTAGAAGACCTTGAAGTCGTAGTCCTTAATAATATTCTTCCTCATCTTCTACCACAATTTCAATTATCACTAGGAGAAGAAAAAGATCATGCTCATGTGATCCATGAAGACCAAAAAGCATTCTCTGATGAAGTAATGTGTCCACATCTTTATCGTGAACACTACGTCTATAAGCTGTAGGTAATGGGTGGAATAGTTACCTTTTTTAGGAAATTACTAACTATACACATAAGAGATCATTCCACACTACCGCATCATCACAAACATGAGGACTAGACACGAAGAATCGTAGAAAACATCAAATGTTACCACTTCCTCAAGAAAATTATATACTAGGGATTTTACTAGCTTCCCCTTTAAATAATTGAATGATGTCTATCACTGCTCACTCGTAATGAAAGGGTGATATTTCATTGTTCAGGCCATCAAAGGTGCAAAATCTCTTGAGAATATAGGAACTAACCTCCGATAGTAAACTATTAGACCCATGAAACTCTGAAACTATGCCACATTCTTGGTTGTTTCCCAAGAAGAAACTACTTCATACATTGATGGATCCACCCCTATTCCCAAATGGGACACCACTTTTCCAAACGATGTTCACCTCCCTTGTCCATAACATGATATTGGGCCACATTCCATAGAGCTGGTGGTTTTGGCGGACATCCAAAACATTCCTCAAATGCGCGACCTGATCCTTATATGATCTGTATTATATTGGGATTTATTTGATGAACATGAATATTAACATATATAGATTTCCACATAAAACTGTGTTTATGATCCCCATGAACATGGTTGGTGTGTTCGTAAAGCTAGACAACATTACCCCGAAATCCTATTGCCCATATCTACATCTGAAAGCAGTATTTGAGATATAACCATCCTTCACCAACAACTCGTGATATCCAAAAAATAGGTAAATCATTGTGAACCAACGTGCTCCCTTCAAATATTGAAAAAGCTATTTGATCCTCCATAGGGGGTAATAGTTCTTCAATGTTACCAGATTCATCCTTCAGTAGTCTATATATATCTTAAGACCACTGAATTCATTCCTCAAAACAATACTGATGCACCAAATGATGATGCACTTGGTCAGATGAAACCCTTCTTCATCAGCTCATCAACCTGGATTGACAAATCCCTCAACTGAGAAGGAACCATCCAATAATGAACCATCAAAATCCGACGGACTCTAGGTTGTAAGTCTATATTGAACTCAGTATCACATCGAGTGGGTAGGTACACAACCTCTTTGGGGAGGACCTCCATGAACTCACTATTGATCCACAAGATTTCCACAATATCTATATCATCTAACTCCACTGGATTCTTTTCTAATAAAGATTGATGGTCTTCCACTAACTAGCTACCCTCCTGGATATCCCTCTCACCAATGAAAGTTACACGCTGCCGGCCTATATTTGAGAAGATGACCATTCCTTGGTATCAATCGATAAAGAAACACATATATAAAAACTACTTGATACATAAAATGATATCATATGGCTTCATTCATAGAAAAATATGGTCCCCACCAAACTGATGTGGCCCCCACATCAGCATTCATCCTTGAAAAACATAAGAAAATCTAGTTTGACCTCTTACTAGCATACTCAATACCAGGGGAATGAGATTTCTCTCTGTTTCTAGACCTAGAGTATGGGATATACTGGATGTAACGAAGTATTGATAATTTTTTAAATAAATAAAAGGTATAAGAAAGGTTACTAAGAATGTTGATCATTGCTCGAACGACCTCTGGCCATGTTGGAACTGCTAACTCTATGAAAAGAAAATTCCCACGCATTCCTTGTCTTCCCTGATATTGTCGGTCACATCTATGACCACACATTGGTCATGTTCAATGTGGTGTTCTCTGATTTCAGTCTCCTTGTACATTTTCTACTCTCATGGGAGTGGGAGTTCGCTATCGCTTATGATGCAGAAGAAAGGGTTTGCATATAAACAGCTACTGCTAAGGTGGGTGCTAAAGCTGCCCACCTTCAATGTAATAATTTTTGTTCAGGAAATAATTCCAATGATTACCATGACTACCACAGATAAAACACATTGGTTTTAATTTCATGTAGAAAGGGTGATGACTAGGAGATCAAAACTATAATTGATGGGGAATACTCTCCCTCGAATGATACCTGTAAGGCCCTGATGTGAGAGGCCAGCTACTAATGACCTTCCCCATTGATGAGATCAACTGGATCACCTCTCGCAGAACAAATCCAAGATTGTATAGCCTCTCCAAAACAACAAACATTTTTTGTACCTCCAAATAAAACTATTGAGTGAAGGGAGTAACAATATAATGTAGAGATGGTCACAGTGACTCCTATAATAACCATAGCAATGTTTTCTCATCTTTGAAGTGTCCTGGAGAGAAACGAAGAAGATACTCTAACAGGATCCCAAACTCACTCACTAAAAAATTCCCAAACTATTGGGAGATTAACTCCTACCTCTTCTCAGCCTGTATAGTGTAAGATAGTAATTCGTCCCTAAAATCTCCCAAGAAGTCATCCAATGAAACCTCAGCTTCCTTCCTCTACCCAAGATAGTGCGTCCACCACTGACATCCATCTTCATGCATCTGGATCATGACCAGTGGAACATAGTAGTAAACCGGAGCCCTGATCATGCTGAAATGTATCACCTTCTCCTCCAACCATCTTTTTTGCCTCCATGTTTTAGATTCTTCCCCCATACTTTCTGAGGGCCTACATTTGAAAGGAATGGAGCATATTCTTTCACCTATCATCCTACAAATTTCAATCCATCTTTTTCTAATCATAAAAATCATCCTCGTGGGCCTTGATCTCCCATAATACTCGTGATCATCATATTGGTTCCATATTTTCAAGGTAAACATGGAATATCAAATCCTGAGTAGTGTAGAAGATCTCTTTTAAAATTTTCATGAAATTTTTATTCTTTTTAAATTACTAATAACATAAAAAAATACATAAAATAATGTCATCATGATGCATGTACCATTCCAAGGTCCCCTACCCTGCAATCAATGTCGCCTCCCTAGGTTGTAAGGTAGGCCATGAGTCAATGCATCAGATCATGGGACCTTAAAATATCATGTCATAACTAGTATTACCGGGCCTATTTATTGATCCATGATTTCCTAAAACTTATTACATACCATCCAATACAATCCCCACTCCGCCTAACCCCAAACACCATCCTATCTCTCAAACATCACCTCTAATACCATTCGGTCACGTCCAACATACAGAAAGATGTGGAATGTGAAATTAAACATCCAGAACATTATTCAAGATGACGGATAGATAATGACCATTGAGTCATTCCATCAGTAGACTCCATAGTGGTGACCATCGCCAAGGGTAGAGAATCCAACATAAATTTGAAGGAGTTACCCATTTTATAGAATATGATCTCGAGATATGATGGTAAATCCAAAATTAATCAAAATGATAAAATTAAATGTAATTCCAAAAATCATTCCCCTATCCATGTCCAAAACTAAACAAATATAATGTTCAAGAAAACTCAAAATGATTGTAGCGAAAATAAACCAAAACAACATGGAAAACACTCGATGCCCGAGATAGTAAGGTTTGACAAGGTCATCAAGGTCCTCTTGGCAACCTGAAATCATTTGTATATACGTAGGGTTAGTATACATGTGTTCTTAGTAGGGAAACCCCATGATCTTTCATGCATAGGCAGGTAGGCATTCTAGTGCCTGTGAGAAAATTGAGATAACCAAAGAATCTATCAAGGAAACTATCCACCCTACCTCACCAAGGAACACTACAAAAATAACATAGCTCAGGGAATGTAATAGTAATAACACATTGATATTTGCATTCCCTTTTCTACTTTAGAACTATTTCATTAGGAAAAAATATGCATCAGACCTCCTCTATACATTCCATTGTAGTTTCGCTGCATCCCCAACAACAACATTGTGGTCCACCACAACCATGCATCCTGCCCGCAAAAAAAGTCATCTAAAAATACCACACATAATAACACCCAAAAACACATGTCCCACCACAACCACTACCACACATGCATACACACAGGTAACAATAGCCACTGTCATGACAAATGAAACATGGCCCTCATCCTGAAGACGCATGGGAAACCATCATTCCTGCACACACCCGGGAAAACCACCAAAAAACACCCTACCTGATGAGTCTTGGGAAATAATACTCCATAGTCTGTCACGACCTACCCTCAGATTATTGGTCTACCTAGGAGAGAGAACATAATGGCTCTAATAACCATCCCCTCATAATAATGTTGGGGAAATCACCCCCCCCCCTTACCATGAAATGGGGGTGTTCAACAAAGTGTTCTAAACATTGTTGTGGTACATATAAGAATCCCAGGAACTAAATTTGTACATATAATTCAATCAAACACTCATCCCAACATAAGTGTTCCAAAACAGACAACCAGCCCATTCAAAACTAAGGGAAAACCAACCTCATTACTATTCCCCCATATAGAAACACACATCAACAATAATAGAACAATCCATTCACGTTGTCATGTTCATGTGATTACATTTAAATATCCTGTAACTATTGAGAAACTAACATCTATATTCACAATCCATGAAAAAAAAGTGAAGGGTAATATCCATGAATAGATTTAAGCATTCAAACCCAGTTCTCTTATAATGTTAGAACTACAATGGGTAACTATGAGATCCCTCATAGAAATAGAACAAAAACAATCAAAAACATATAGCTTCGAGAAGACTCGGATCCACAACCAACAACAAATGATTAGGACATACCATCCCCATCCATGTCATCCTAATAGAATCAATCAGAACAACCAAGTGTATTAGCATGATAGAGAAAGGGAGTTTTCGGATTTATCCACACCCATTATCATGTTTCATCCTTCTATTTGGTTAACTAGTTTTATCACAGAAGGATTATTATTCATTGTGAATCCATTTAACTGACAAATTAACATGATTAACAATTTTAAATGTTAAATACATTCAATAACATTATTATCCAGAATATTAATGGATCATTAGTGAATAGGAAGGGAACAACAATGGACACTATTTTCACTGGGCATAAGCCCATACAATTCATAACATAAAAATGAAGGTAAAATAAATTCAAAAACATCATAATAAAACACAACCCTTCATTCATTATAATTAGTTTATTATATTAATTATGGTTTTGTTTCATCGATGACTCAAGAGAAACATTATCCCACACACCCGACATGATACGCAGTGAAGAGAGATGAAAGAAAACCCCAACATGGATGAACAATGATCAAAGATATCTCCTCACACCATGAAATGGGGATGGAAAACTTTTCATATGAAGAACTACATGGACTCCAAGGCTAAGTGAAAAGGATTCCATAATTAGTAACCATTCATCATGAATGGATGTCTTCAATCAAACTATGGGAATTACAAAGAAAACGTGGAGAGGATATCTACATAATAAAAGTCCAAATCATAAAATCTAGAAGACAATTTCGATGTACATTAATGTCGTATCAATGCACGACCATGTGGTTGTGTGGATTCAAATGATGGAATTAACTGAGATTTAATAATTATCATTTCAGATGGTGGATATAACTATTGTTAGTTAATATATTTCAATTTTTCAGGGAAAATATTGTAACATGGGTGAAACTATAAAACACAACAATGGTGTGACACTGTCAAAAAAGGCCACAGGTTTTTGTAACTGATGGGTCACCTGACTATTACTATTTTTAAACATCTTATACTGGATTTAAAAGGATTTCAATGTGGAATTAAAACCCTTTTACCTAAATATATACATAACTGGGAAACACTTATAAGGTCTTGGAAAAACCCGGAAGAACGCCCCGTTATGTGAGTCATCGTCGCCCTAACACCATCAGCCTAGCACCATCTCCTAGGAATTATCACCTTGGCACTAATGGAAATTAGTTATATGGAAGACACATCAGTTCAACTAATTACCTTCGGTCCCACTGATGCCAATGATTCCTCTGATGTGAATATGTGCCACAGACGCTCATTGGGAATATCGATGTTGTTCAGTGCAACTGACGCCAATCGATGCCAATGACATTCATCAGTGCCACTATTAGTTCGACATGAAATTTTGGTAAACACCATAATGATTCACTAATGGTCCCTTAGTTTTCCCAATAATATGAAATATGTATATATAATGGACTATGAGGGTCCATTCCATTACAACATGAATGTTGATTCCATATTTGTATATGTATTGATGTAAAATAAAATAAATAATAATTCAACTTCCAATAATCCTTATAATATAATACATTTCAATTATATTAATCAAATATATCCATATTACAATCTTTGTGATTATAAATTGAAAAATATATCACATTTCTACATGGAGGTAGTAGTTTATAGGTACACATGATCGACGATATTGTTATTCAATGGAATGAAATGTCAGAAGCTATATGTGATAGTAAATTTTAAAATTTCTGACTATATAATATTATAATATATTTTAATTAAATTTATCCATTTTACATTTCATGAAATTATTATGAAAAAAACAAGTTGGATAACATCATGAGGGGGTAGTCCACCGTTCGCACAACCTATTTTACCATATCCCACAATTCATGGAATGAAAGAAGGTATATGTGATATCATAATTCAATAAGTATTAAAAATTAATTAGTTTTATTTAAATATATTAATTTCCTATTATATCTATACATGAACTTTGTTATAGGAAAATAAATTACATCGTCTCTCGAGGAGGTAGTCCCTCATAAACAGAATTTGTGGTAACATTTCCCATTTTAAGGAATATAAGTTGGACCTATGATACTAAATTAACATTATAAAGTGTCAGTAAATAATAGATATTGGTGATGATATATTATCATATCTGCATATTGATTTATGTGGTGTAATAAGAAATTAATTAAATACACATGTTTAAAAATGTTAACTTTTATTTGAGAGAAACTTTATGTTTAAAAATAAGTTTTCTATAGATTGAATTGTAAATATAATATTTCATACAGGATATGTGGAAGGATGTATGGATTGGATTTTGGAAGGGATTTTATGAATCAATGTGTTTATAATTTTTGAATATGGGTGGTATAGGGGTGCCCGTTTGTATGTTGGGAAGAGGACTGTTATTTAATAATATAAATTAATAGTGATTATTTTTCATTCTAAATGCCTCTAAAATTGCGTAATTATAGTTCCATAGGGATTAATTGTTCTAAATATAGAAATTAAATGATTTTTTAATAGTTATTTTATTTTGAAACCTTGTCGTCTTATTTGAGGCCACAAATAAATACTTTTTTACTTTAATCATTGTATTTAATATTTGATTATATTAATTGTAAATATAGTACGAAAAAAATTATATTTTATTATATAATATATATAATTATGATTTAAAATATTAAGTCCATTTTCCTAAACACAATTCATGAAATTGTAATAATTCTAATCAAAATAATACCATTGATGTTATTAATAAACGATATATTGAAGAGGAAATTCTCATAAGAATTGAATTTTTGAATAATAAAATTTATAATGAAAATGGCTATTATGACTTATGTTTTTTAACTGTGTAATAATTGAACTATTTTGAACATCTAACATATTTATAATTTTATTTAACATCATAAATAATTTAACTGAAATGGGAATTTTCAATAAAAAATTTATTTTCAATATTTATCATAAAATACATATTTTATAAAAACAACCAAAAAATTCAATGAATGATAATTTTGAAATGTAAATTTAGAAAATATAATTTATTTTTCTATAATTTTTATCTATAATTTCTTAAAATTAATAAAACATTATGTTCTCAAAGAAAGAAAAACATTATTTTATAAAAGTGTTATTTAAAAAAACATATATTTCTATTTCAAATGGTTAGAATCACCTCCAAAGGCGTTTTTATTTTATTAAAATTATATGGGATATGATCAAATAGTTAAAAAATAGAAGGGGTTGAAAATAATGAAGTTATATAGAGTCATCAAGAAAAATTTCAATACATTCTAGATTAAATGATCCAATACATGAGAAAATTATAAGTCATTCATTTAAAAAATTATAAAAGCATGAAAATCTAAGAGAAAATTTCCCTCCCTCTAGTTATGTATAAAATTAATCTAATTATTATTAAGGGATATTCATCACCTAATGGAATATTCAATAGAAAAATATATAAGACCCTTACAATACATTTAATTATAAAGAGATATATAATATATCTAAATATTCCTTATAAGAATATACATCTGATTGCATTTAATGAGTCCTTAGAGAAATGAAAGGTCTTGAAGTTTAAGTGATCCACCCATCCCCCAAAAAATTAATAGGTAGAGAAAGTTGATAATTTTGTGCCTTCAATAATCCCCACATAGAACCCATGAAACATGAGCCATCAATAATATGTTTGATTCACATGATTGGTTGCTTCCATATTATCCATCATCCCAATGCAGTAGGACCAGATTAAAGAGAAGAATGCTGGGGAAAAATAGGCTAGGCAGACATCACATTTATCCGGTCTCTAATAAACATACAAAAATTTAAAATGAGGTTCCTTATTTTGAAAATTTTATACATGTTGGATGTTGAATGTAACTAGATAGGCATATCATTACATGATATATAGATTGTACAGAAAGAATCAACGATGATAAGAACTCTATTTTTTGTATTTGATCTGGGATTTCATGATGCATTGGACTATAATGGTAGAAAGATATCAGTTGTGAAAAAACATTCATACCATCCAATTAACAACCCTCATGAACTCCAAACATCCTTTTCCCACTCACAATTTAAAAATTCATCTTCTGATGATTCTGTTTTATGCTCCAAATAAAAATGTAACCTCAAGTCCAAACTGATACCTCTATCTAGGACATGTTAATCAGAAGTATGAACATTATGACTGACTCGTCATACCTATATAAGGTATTTGAAAAGAATATTCTAACACCATGAAAACTGTAACGACCCAATGTTTTACTATTGAAAATTCCCTTCTTATAATCATTTCATATTCTCACTTGAAATCAAGAAATAATGAACTTATAAGTATTATGTGACCCAACAAAAATAATATGGTCAATGATGTAATTTGGATATCTAAAATCATACATACATGGTTGTTTTTAGGGTGTTTTTTGTGGTCTGATGAAACACCCTTAATTTTTTTGGATTAGAGACCATCCCTTTTGAATATAATCCTTCCTTTATGAATAGTAAATCTTCAAAAGGAATAATATCCTCACCCATGATTCTGTAAATATAATTTAGTCCTATTATAAGTTATAATAAGACAATAGTAAAGATATTGGTATTTTTTGTAAGTTATAAATAAATAATTAAAATTAATTAATTAATATAAAAGATAATTTATTTTCCTAAAAAGCTATCATAAATTAATAATTTTATGTCTTCTTGTTTTAAGAACATTTTTATAAGGTCTGATATAACATTTAAAAACATTATGAATTTAGTTAGAGTTTTAATATCTATATTACTTAGGTAATTTATTCTTTAAATTAAAAATTAAATTTATCATATTTAAAATATAATTTTTGAATATTTTTTTATTGGATTCTTCATTATTAAAAATAGTAACTGTGAATTTTTTGGTTTTTCCTAAAATGCATGAATTGGTTATCTCACACCCTCTCTGGGAATCATATTTATGCTTTCAGTGTTTGTTATGCCTCATGTAAACTATTAATATTATATGGTAGTTGATTAATCAATGAACTGGTTATCTCACACCCTCTCTAGGAATCATTTGTTAACTGGCATAGATTAAAGGGTTGAAAGGATTCACAAGGGGAAGCATTCATCTTATAATACATTAGTACGTGCTGATATGATGGAGCTTGATAGCATATGACTGAGTAGGATCACTTGATTCCTAGAGTAGACATTGTTTTTTCTGCAATTTGGAAAATTTTATGCATATATTCTTGTATCTATGCTTTCTAGTTTTCTAGTTACATGACATTACATCCTCACTGTTTCAATTGATAGAGTTATTGTTATTCTTGTCTATCTAGTGCATCAGATTTCTTCCATTATTTATTATCACGGTTTCTGTTGATTACTATTTATTTATATACCTTCTGGTGTTCTACACTCTACTAATGAGTGTATAGTCTTCCCACAGAAACACCCTAGGCCCTTGCTGCTTGTCCGAAACCTTCGGATTTCAGGAAGATGTTCATGGGGCCATGTGGCCCACCAAGATCGGGGCATAGTCAAGTGGAATCGAGGACCAGTTCATCAAAAAGTTATATCAAATTAGGTTTCTTTTATTACATTACTATTTGGAGACATTATATTGGATAATAGGAACACATGGGAATTTTTCGTAATTTGTACTTGGGCATTATGAACTCATGTTCGGCATAAAATCCAAGTTACCCGTAACGATATTGTTGATCTATTTCTTCCTATTATATTTTATATCGTGTCACCATTGGATGACCCACAAGTTGTGTGGTGTTATTGATTATTAATCTTTTGAATGATTATTTCATCTACTGCCCAATGATATGAGGGAAATGAGTAATGCTACAAGAATCATTATAGGCACCTTGAATTCACATTTAATGAATATTTACATTTCATATAGGTGTATTTCACTACTTTGCATCGCTAGATATGCTTGTGATTGTCGAGTAATGTTGTGATAGTTTATCCTACACGTATTAAATTGGAATTTATTTAGTGATTTCATGTCTCAATTCATGAGGTTTATGTGCCATCATGGGTTGGAATGAGTAATTTACCAAGTCAAGCTATTTTTCTATAAGTAAATGGGTGTCTATTTGGTTGATTGGTGAATGGGAACTGATTCATTGGAAATGATTATCCATTATATGGTGAATGTAAAAATCAAAAAGATATTGGTTTTACATCCTTATCCTGCCTTTACATTTTATGAAATGTAAAGGAGTGAGCCTAAAAATTAACGTCAAAATGACGTGAAAATTATACTTGAGCACTTACTCATACCTATCCATCTATGCAGTTAGATTGCATAGTATGTCTTCGGTAGTGAGTTTTCAAACATTCAATATCTATTAGTGATGCTATATTTTAGATTCTAATCATTTTATAAGGTGTGTTCTTGGAATTTGTAGACAAATGTCTCTATGACATCCTTGTGACATTATCCCGGAGAGTGGTAAAGAGAATACTCCAGACATGGTGGGTCATGAGCCACCGGTCATATGCCCAGGAGTTCCACATGAGGAACCACCTATTGTACCTAATCATGGAATTGATTCCCATGTCCATGGTAGTTTCCAATGTCTAATGCAGTCCATGCAAGGTGCCACACAAGTTGCACCTACTATGTCTCATCTGACCCGTGAGTTCTAGAAGTATCATCCTCTTACTTTTTTAAGGGATGGAGGATCTTAGCCTGGGGAGTCCTGGCTAGATAAAATATTGTATATCTTGGAGAATATGGAATCACCTACATTGAGTAGAGTCATTCTCACTACCTAAATGCTTCAGGATTCGGCCATGGATTGGGGGGATGTTGTAACCCAGGCCGGACGTCATTATGTCATGTTATGGGTTGACATGCAGATTACCTTCTATGATCAGTTCATTCCTCAGTCAGTTAGAGCTGACAGAGCCATAGTTTTCATGTATCTCAGGTAGGGTTTTATGTCATTTATAGAATATTAATCTTGTTTCACTGATTAATAGTGATCTTCACAACTTCTATCTAGTAATTATCTTTCTCATGCTATAAATTTTTAGGATAAGCTCTTGTACACCATCCATACGTAGGTGAATGTCCTTCACCATCCTACCTTCACATTAATATTTGATCATTCGCTTATAACTGAGTGAATCCTAAGGGATGGGTCAAGTACCGGGTTAAAATAATCAGTGTAGTGTCTGTCTAGTAGTTCTTCTGGTGGTACGAAATGTTCCCCTGAGGTTTACTGATAGGGTAGTGGAATCTAGAGTATCTAGTTTGATTACTCTATAGTGTATCATCTGTATGGAAAACCAGGTCATATGAAGCCCCAGTGTGATAGAGACCCTATGGAGTGGAGGACTTGGGGTGGTATGGGTCATCTTTAGCACTTCTGTAGGACCGTTCCACAAGCTTCGAGTGAAAAATGATCTGCTTATACTCCACCTTCAAGAGTGAGTTCTTTTGTGCCACGTCACGTGGGAATTTGGAGTATCACGAGATGATCTAGCAGAAGAGGAGGTCATGGTTTTTGTTTTCATATCCCATATCAGCAGTAGCACCAACAAATAATTAATGATCATGGGAGTCCATCTATTGCACATGGCCATGGATCAGGTCAGTTTCATGCCATAGAGCTGATACCCAGGTATCAGGATGCAGTACCATCTACCACACGATGTAATATTCTATTTGCTGCTACTATTGTCTCTACTATGTTTGATGAATGTTCGTCAATCTCTTTACATTCTGATTCTATCGTGGAATGTCTTGGTCTATAGATATTGTATCACTATGGTGTAATGTCCCTCGATACACCATTGGTAATACGTTTGGAGAGCATACTCTTGTGTAGGGACTGTCCCCTTGAGGATGAAAATTACCCTTTCGTGTAGAGACTCTTTATTCTCGATACGATGGGCTTCGATGATATTCTTTGAATGGACTTGTTAGTCCACTATAATGCCTTTATCGACTATTGTTGGTGAAGGGTTTCTTTTACATCACCAGATGGTAGAATTTATCATTTCAAAGGTTTTTGGGATATGTAATGTCTCATATTTTTTGTATTTTTATTTTAATATAATTTGGTATTTTTTTCGAGTCCAGGCGATGTGATGGCATGCAGTTTCGAGGCTCGGTGAGCCTGAAACAAATGTTTGAATTTAGATAAGAAATTAAATTTAGTGCACGTGTGGTTTTCCTAAAAAAGTGGAATATCTCTTGAATGGGTTCTCAGATCAGATATCTAAGGGATTCTTTGCGTTCAGAGTAGACATTTTACCGTAGGTGAGGCCTATCATCGGATGGTGAAGGTCGACGGTGAAATCTTGTTTTTGGACATGATTTTAATAAAATATTTAAAAAAATTATTAAATCTTGTTGCAGTAAATATCATTTATCTTTTTAAATAGAGATTTGCACAGGGGTCCAGGGTCACAGACCTCACAACCCTAATACATTTGGAGGCTTTGGAGGAAACCCCAACAAGGAGATGGCGTTCTTGAAAGGTTTCGCTGGAGACGACGACGCGACGACTGAATCATCACCAACTAACACCACAGATATAGGTAGGATGTTTAAATTTTGTTTCCTTTCCCAGTTCTTGATTACTGCGATGAACGCAGACTAATCCATGAACAGATTAGCTCACAGATCAATCTTATTTGAGGGATTGGCTTTATGTGGGGATTTTTGGGTTTGATTCTTGAAGGATATATTTGGATTCATTTAGCCATCTAATGGTAATGAACCAAGACCAACATAAACATCGATCTAGGTTCGCCCCTCTGGATTCATTGTGCCTTTATTCCCTAATTTCTTGGTGTTCTTCATGTGTGTTCTACACGTTCTTCAAGTAGATATGAAATATTGATCGTTGTGCATCCGTTGTGCAACATAACCATCCCAAATTGAAGATATGGAATCAGTAAAACCCCACGGAGATGCGACTGCGGTGGCGATGAACATATCGAAGAAGATTTGATGATATTGTTCTTCGAAAAATTTCTGCACAGGTGACCAAAATCAGATTTCAGAGCCGATCGAAGGCTCGAAACCCACTGCTTTGGCATCACGATGACAAGGAAACCCAAGATCTTGAGTTTCGCAGGAAACAAATAGCAGAATAGAGATCCGGAAGATCTTCTGATTCACAAGGACGAAGACGATGGTTCTGGAGAATTCTCGAATACACGGCAAGTAGTATGGGCTACACGGCATGTGTTCGTTGGCGGACAACATGGTGTGTACTCCAGAAGTACGTGGACATTGGTTGGGTACACGGCCAAGGACACGTCGTGTATAACCTTCCCTGGCCAGAACCGGCCAGATACATGGGATACCCCGTGTACTTGTACACGGGCAGACGACATTGACAGAGACCGTATACAGGCACACGGCCAGCCAACACGGAGTGAACCCAGAGTGTTCGGACACGGCGGGTAATCCAATTACACACTAAGTAGTGACTTTTTATACGACAAGACTAATGACACAATCCATTTAAACGGAAAGTACACGGATTCATGGAACAAGGCGTGTGATCCTTCTACATGTCGTGTAGTTGAGTTTTACACAGCTTGGACGGATGACACATGCCGTTTACACCAAAAGTACCCGGTGTCAAGGAACATGTCGTGTACTGATAATACATACCATGCAACCTGTTTTACTTAGCATGAGCTAGTTTCCTTCTATGACTTGGACTATCTTTCAAAGGGTTTGTACCCTTGGTCTTTCCACTAAAGGTTTCCGGTATCATTTCATACATACATGAGTATGATCCCTTTAGTAGGACTTCCTAAATAGTGTTTTTGGAATCCCATTAGTGATACTTAGATCCAGATCCACTTTTCATTCCGGGAACTCTATGTAGGGATCTTGGTATTGATGTGACCTACATTACCGGGGAGCTGATCCTCTACTTAGCGGATTATCTCAGACTGAGTTGTTGGAATCACCCCATAGCTATTGGTTGTAATCCGCATCTGAGCATCATTTCCTCAAGTACTGTTGGAGTGTGTTCTCCCAGAACAAGTACTTCATATCCTCCTCTTCAGACCTCAGAATGTGTTCTCCTTGTTACGTTCATAACGGAATCTTTGAGCTGGATCATTGTGGTGGTTTCACGATAGTCGATTGGGCATGAGTATATCTAGATATTTTCTTGTTATATGTTCTATAAACATATACTGTGTAGAGATGATTGTATCAATCCTTTGTGGTAATTTTCTCTTTTTGTATTCCGTTGTGGTTTTGTGGTGTCCAACGTATTATTGTTATACTCACCCATGCATGGGCATTGCCCACAAGTGTCATGTCTTGTACAGATGAGCTAGCCTTTTATAAAATTCTTGGTGGACCAAGACCGGACAGTACTGTGTGAGATCAGGTAGGCCGAGGTGTGTTCGTACGGCAACAGATTTCAGTCCCAGTACCTTTCGTTATTGGTTGGACTTTGTTTCATACTCTCATTTGGTGGGAATGTTCTTTTGGCCCAAGGTTTTACAATGTCGTACATTAAATTCCTTTCGTACTCGGTTGGTTTGGGATTTTAGTGTATTCATGTTTTTCCATTTTTAGTTGCTTTTAATTTTTCATCTTTGTGGTATTAGAGATGTGTGTGTGTGTTGAAGTTTAAATGAAATGTCTCCCATGTTAGTAACATGACTACTCAGTGCTAGTCACCAGCCCCTTGCATATTAGAGGTGGGCTTGGGGAGTTGCAGGTCGAGCCCCACTGGGACGGCTCGTGACAGAGTGGTAACAATGCTGGTCAGTTCTACCATAGGACCTAGAGTATCTGAGTTTGTTTAGGGCAATAGTGTGAAGTGTTTTGAGTTCTGCATTCATGCTAGGGACCCCAATGTTGGTGCGGCCGACTGATGTATCCATACACCAGGACTCTGCTAACATTCATTTCGACTATGAACATGAGAACAATAGTTGCAAGGGAAAATAACTGTACATGAATCATCTCGGAATGGGTTGTGGTTTCCATGTCCATATTGAGTCATCTCTCTAGATATACTCATAGACTGAGATACATCTTATTTCATTACAGGATGCCTACGCGATTAACACCCACTAGGATCCAGTTGCTCGATCACGAGGATGACCCCTCAGTGATGAAGATTTGATACAGGGACCATATCTCCCGGTTTTACCTTTAGGTGGTCTGCTAGCTATTCCAACACCTATGGAGCAGTGTTTAGTGCCTACTGTACTAGTATATGAGGAGCCAAAGCTGAGTTCACTCCATGAGTTTCAGTGATAGAGACCCCTCAGGTTTCGAGGCGAGCCTAACCGTCAGGCTAAAGAGGACTGGCTAGAAGCATTGGCCAGAGTCATCTGTTTGGTCATGACACCAACAGACCAGATGGTGATCCTGGTAGCGAGCCTTTTTTAGGGATTGATGGGGGGATGGTTGAGTTTGGTTATCTAGACTCACGACGAGGTGACTCATGCATGGTCAGAGTTTGGGAATCTCTTTATTGTGTAATTTTTACAGGTTACCCAGAGAGAAGTTTGTATACAAGGGATTATTCATCTCTAATAGGGAACCAGGATGGTGGTTGACTATTCATCGAGGTTTACCGACCTCTCAAGGTACTCTATGGATATGGTCTGGGATCAGTACTTTAGATCCTGGACTTTTGACAGGGGCTTGCGTAGAGACATCTGAGCTTTCATCATCTCTATGATCATTCTTACTTATGATGAGGTTCTCAAGCGGGATTTGGTGGTTGAGAGCTTCTTGGTAGAGTAGAGACAATCGGAAGTTGTCAGTAGTGAGTGAGCCGGAGCAGAGACCTCAGCAGTAGGGAGTTGACGTCAGGGACCCAATCTTGGGAGACGTTTTCAGTGGAGATCCTTGGACAAGGGATATGCCATATATGGTTCGCAAGGTGCATCCAAGGAGCCCCAAGAGATGTGTTTCTACTATTGTAAAGGAAGGGGACATCTCACTCGATATTGTCCGACCCGCTGTACTACTAACATATGAGTGGTGGATAGACCACCGAGGCAGAGGCAACATGTGGATCAGACAAATCTGCGAGGCGACAGACGTGGTTTAGGAGCTGGGTGAGCAGCTGGAGGTGGTCGATGTTTTGACCTTTTACCACAACCACCAATAGGAGGTCCACCCCAAGTTCAGGGAGCTTCTAGACAAAGGAAGGGACACTTGCATGCAGCTGAGGTTTATGACCCAGGTACACCTGGAATAAATAGAGGTAAATCAACATCTTTTCAACATTGGATTCTGTACTGATAGACACTGGTGATAGTAAATCTGTTCTACCTGCTTATCTTGCTCATGAACATGAGATTATAGTTGAGCCATTAAATCAACCCTTATGCTTAGAAACACAGACTGAAGAAGATTTAGAGATCACACACCTTTGCAGATAGTGTAACTTGACTGTTGGAGGGATGCGTTTCAGTTGGAACCTCATGGTTGTATCGTTGAGTCATTACGATGTCATACTTGGTATGGATTGGATATCCACATTACATGCCCCGATTGATTGTTTCAGGCGAAGGGTGTGGTGTGTCTGCGGTGATGGAATGTGTTTCTCCTTCGTTGGTGAAAATGAGACCCGTGTAGTGCAGGATGGACTCGGTCCTAAGAAGGTTCGGCCTATTTCACATCAGTTGGCTAGCCTAGCCCTTGGAGTAGGAGATTTTAAGAGTTTACAGTTTCCATCATTAGCGGCTGAGTATGGGGACGTCTTTCCTAAGGATATCCTCGGACTACCTCACCATCGGGAGATAGATTTATGCATTGAGTTGAAAACTAGGATGACACCAATATCAACATCAACATATCGGATTTCTCCTATAGTGCTTCGTGAGATAAGAGTACAGTTAGAAGATTTGCAGAGGAAGGGCTTCGTGAGACCCAGTGTTTCACCCTGGGTGGCCCCAGTGTTGATTACCAATAAGGTAGACAGGAGCTTCAGGGTATTTGTGGATTATCGTTGCTTGAATCAGGTGACCGTGAAGAATTGGAATCCACTACCGAGAATCTATTAACTCTTCAACCAATTTAGAGGGGCACGATGGTTCTTGATGGTTTATCTACGATCAGGCTATCACCAGTTGTGTGTATGGGATGAGGATATATTGAAGATGTCTTTCAGATGTCACTACTGTCACTATAAATACTTGGTGATTCTTTTTGACAAGACAAACGCCCCGAGAGTTTTTATGGGACTCGTGAACCATATCATTCATCCTTATCTAGATCAGTTCGTAGTTTTCTTCATTGATGACATCCTTTTGTACACTACTTCTGAGGTGGTGCATGAGAGGAACCTAAAGATGGTTCTGGATACACTCCAAGAGCACCAGTTGTACGGGAAACTCTCAAAGTGTCAATTCTGGATATAGGAAGTCCATGTTTTGGGACACGTTATCTTAGCAGATGGTGTAGCAGTGGACCCTGACAAGGTATAGGCAGTGCTAACATGGGAGCCACCCCAGAACGTGACGGAGGTCCAGAGTTTCATTGGGTTGGCAGGCTACTATTGGTGATTCATTCATGATTTCTCCAGGATTTCAGCACCCATGACTTCTTTGACCCAAAAGGGGCAGCATTTAGTATGGACCGTGAGATGACAACAAGCTTTTCAGTAGTTAAGACAGTGTCTGAAGAGCGCCTAGATCATAAAATTACCAGAGGAGGGTGTCAAGTATGTAGTGTTCTGTGACGCCTCAAGAAATGGACTTGGTTGTGTCCTGATGCAAATGCAAGTGGTGATTTCCTATGGCTCACGTCAGTTGATTCCACACAAGCAGAACTACGTCACCCATGACTTTAAAATGGAAGTTGTAGTTTTCACATTGAATATGTGGTGACACTATTTGATGGGAAAGTGGTATACCGTATACCCTAATCACAATAGTCCCATATATATATTTCCTCAGAAGGATCTGAATCTGAGGCAGAGGCGGTGGCTTGAGTTCCTCAGGATTACTACTTTTAGATCATTTATACTCCTAGGAAGGGGAACGTTGTGGCAGAAGTTGTTAACATGAAACCTAGTTTGCATTTGCTGGATGAGGGGACAAGGCAGTTGGCCCCGTTACAATTATCCTTCGTGGCAGAGATGAGGGAGCTTACCATCAGTCTATGGTTGTGAACCATCCACTCTTATAGCGAGTCATTGAAGAATAGCTCTATGATGCTAGCTTTGAGACATTAAATTCCCAGATATCCACATGCAATACTGCTAATGGATATTCAAGAGGTGGGGGAGCACATTTTTCTTTTTAGAGGGAACAAAGTAGTACCGGTGATGTTGCAGAATGAGGATCTGAGGGAGTTCCATACATCTCCTTTGGTGGTGCATCCTGCAATGGAAAAGATATACCAGTACCTCTGACACCAGTTCAGGTGGCCCCGAATGAAGAAGAGTGTGGCAGAGTTTTTTTCACGGTGCCTTACATGTTAGTAAGTAAAGGCTGAGCACCAGGTTCCAGCAGGTTTGAATCAGCCCCTTGGGGAGCTAGAATATAAGTGGGATGAGATATCGATGGATTTTTTTATGGGTTTACCACATACGTCCAGGGGACACGATGCCATCTGAGTGATTGTTTACTGAATCACCATGTCGGCCCACTTTTTAGCCATACGGGAGCAGAGTTCAGTAGAGATCTTGGGAAGCCGCAATGTGCTGGAGATAGTTCGTCTACATGGAGTGCCATGAAAGATCCTCTCTAATCATGATGCTTGTTTCAAATCTTGTTTGTAGAAGGGATTTCATGAAACTTTTGGGACTCAATTATCCTTGAGCACAGTGTTTAATCCTCAGACTGATGGACAGATAGAGTGGACCATCCCCGTTCTAGTGGATATGCTATGATCTTGCATACCTGTCATCGGTCAAAGCTGTGAGGATCACCTACCAATGTGGGAATTTTTTTATAACAACATTTATCATTACACTATTGGTATGGAACCATTTGAGGCTTTGTACGATGGACCTTTCAGGTCACCACATTGTTAGACTAACCCAGTAGATTCAGCACTCATGGGCCCCGAGATGGTTCGAGCTACTATAGAGAAGGACTAGGTATTTAAAGAGCAGATTGAGACTGTATAGAGTCAGCAAAAGACTTATTCCAACAAGATACATATGCCCTTGGATATCTAAGAGAGAGACCATGTGTTCCTTCGGATCTCACCTCGATGGGGATTGCAGTGTTTTGGACGAGGCGACAAGCTATCTCCGAGGTTCATCATCCTTTTTCAGATTTTTTGTATAGTTGTTGAGGTGGCGTACCGCTTGTCTCTACCTCCTCAAATTTACCACGTAAAGAATGTCTTCTATGTTTCATAGCTACGGAGGTACGTGCATGATCCATCACACTTTATCAACTAGGGCGAGGTGGACATCGATGATGGAGGGACCTTTGCTGAGTACCTAGTGGAGATTGAAGATAAGTAGAAGAATATTCTTTGTGGGAGAGATAATCCCTTGTTGTGTGTCTGGTGGCAGCATGGGAATCTCCTAAATAGCACATGGGAGCGGGATGCTCAGATCCTTGTACAGTACCCACATATTTTTGAGTAGCCTTTATTTAGGATTTTTGGGGACATAAACTCCTATGTTGGGTGTGATGTAATGTCTCCGATTTCTCTGTATTTTTCTTTTAATATTATGTGGGATTTCTTTTGAGCCCAGGCGATTTGACGACATGCATTTTTGAGGCCTAGTGATCCTGGAAAAAAAGTTTGAATTTAATTAAATAATTAAATTGCGTGGTCATGTGGTTTTCCGGAAAAAGTGGAATACCTCATGAACAGGTCGTCTGAGTGGAACTATGAGGGCACCATTGCGTTCAGAGCAACGATTTTTTCTTAGGAAAGGCCTAATATCAGATGTCCTAGGTCAGTGGTGAAATCTAGTTTTTCAATGTATGTGTAATAAAATATTTAATAAAAATATTTTATTAAATCTTTTTGCTGCAAATAACTTTTATCTTTTTAAATTGATATTTGCATAGGGGTCTCAGGTCCCTGACCTCATATACCTGAAACATTTGGAGGCTCTGGAGTATTTGGAGGAAACCTCAACAAGGAGACATCGTTCTTGATGGGTTATGCCGAAGACGACGACGCGATGACCGAATCTTAGCCAATGAACATCGTGGATGCAGGTAGGATTTTTTATTTTGGGTTCCTTTCCACTTTCATGATTCAAATGACGAACACTGAAAAATACACGAACAGATTATACCGTGGATTGATCGTATTTTTGGGAATGAATTTTTGCAGGGATTTTGCGGTTTGATTATTGAAGGTTATCATTGGTCTCATTTAGCCTTCTAACGGTGACGAACCAATACTGACATGAACATCGATCGAGGTTCATCCCTCCATATTTGTTGTGCCTTTCATCCACAGTTTCCTCACGTTCTTTGTGTGCGTTCTATCTGTTCTTCATGGAGATATGAATTAATTATCATTGCGCATCCATTGTGCGACGCAATGATCCCAAATTGAAGATCTATCGTCAGTACAAACCCAAGAAGGTGCGACTGCGGTGGCGACGGATGGATAGATGTGGATTGGAAGATATTGTTATTCAAACGAGTTCCGCATGGGTGAACAGAATCAGATTTTGGAGCCCATGGAGGTCTCGAAACCCACGGATTTGGACTTATGATGACAAGGCGACCCGAGATCTTGAGTCTCGCACCAAAAATGCAGCCGAATCGAGCTCCAGATGATCGGTCAAAGCGTGAAGAGGACAACAAAAGTTCTGGAGAAATCCCAACTACCTGACCTGTAGTATGGGCTACACAGTGTGTGTTCATTAGCAGAACACCTGGTGTGTACTCCTGGAGTACACGTACATGGGGGGGGGGGTACACGGTCAAGGACACGACGTGTATACCCTTCCACAGCCAGACCCAATCAAATAAAGGAGATACACTATGTATTGGTACACGGTTAGGCAACACATACAGAGACCGTGTACGGGCACATGGCCAGCGTATAGGGAGCGAACCCTAGGATCTAGGAAAAGGTGTGTAATCCAAGTACACGCCATGTAGTGACTTTTTATATGACAAGCCTAATGACACTGTTCATTTACATGAGAATTACCTGAAGTCAATGAACATGGTTTGTGATCCTTCTACACGTTTTGTAGTTGAGTTTTACATAGCTTGGATGGATGACACAGGTCGTTTACACGAGAAGTACCAGTGGTCAAGGAATAAGAAGTGTAACCATACTAAATTTCATCTGACAAGTATTACATGGCTTGATCTAGTTTCCTTTTGTGACTTGGACTTTCTTTCTTAGGATTTGTACCTATGCTCTATCCCTTGAAGGATTCTGGTATCATTTCCTACATACAAGAATATGATCCCATTAATAGAAATTTTTTAATATAGTTGTCGGAATCCCATCTGTGAGACCTAGATCTGGATCCTCAATTCATTCCTGGAACAATAAGTAGAGTTCTTGGTATCTACGTGACCTACTTTACCTCTGCGCCGATCCTCTGCATAGTGGATTATCTCAAACTGAGTTGTTGGAATCACCCCATGGCTATTTTTTGTGATCCTCATCTCTGTATCATTTCCGCAAGTACTGGTGGAGTGTGTTCTCCCAGAATGTGTACTTCATATCTCTATCTTCAGACTTCGGAGGGTGTTCTTTTTGTTAGGTTCTTAGTGGAATCTTTAAGCTTGATCTTAGTGGTGGTTTCACAATAGTCGATCATGAATGAGTATATCTGGATATTTTCTTGTTATATGTTATGTAAACATATACTATGTAGAGCTGACTCTATCTTTCCGTTGTGGTAATTTTCCCTTGTCTTATTCCACTGTGGTTTTGGGGTGTCCTACTGGGCATTGTTATACTCACCTCTGCACGGTCTTGGAACACATGTGCCGTGTCTTGTGCAAACGAGTGAGCCTTTGACATGATTCTAGGTGGACCAGGATCGGATGGTTCTTACTGAGATTAGGTAGGCTGAGGTGTGTTCCTACGACTATAGATTACAGTCCTAGTAACATTAATTACAGGTTGGACTTTGTGGTAGAATATATTTTTATGGGCTTGTACTTTTCGCCCATGGTTTTACATTATTGTACTTTACCATCATGTCGTACTATGTTGGTTGGGATTTTAGTGTATGCATGCATTTACATTTTTAGTAGCCTTTACATTTTCACCTCTGTGGGCTTGGAGATGTGTGCGCATGTGTATAGGTTTATAGGAAATGCCTCCCATGTTAGTAACATGAATACTCTTTGTAGTCACCAGCCACTGGCCTATTGGAGGCGGGCATGGGGAGTTGTTGCTCAGGACTCACTGGGACGGTTCTTCACAAGGCTGGGGTAACAGGATAGAAGAATTTTGGGGCTAGGAGGAGTGATCACCGAGATTTACAATCTTTTCATGTAGGATTAGGGTTTTCTCCAAACTAATTTTCCTCTAGTAGTTGATCATTTTATGGATGTCATTCCTGATGACATATATGGATTACATCTTATGTGATAGAGGAAGAGTATAAAAATGATCTTGTTCGATGTGAAGCTCTTGTTTCCATTCCTCCTTATAGGATGGCACCTACTGAGATTCAATAGCACAAGCGGAAGATAGAGGACATAGAGGCCAAAGGCTTTAAATGGAATAGTACATCCTCTTGGGGTTCACCCGAGATTTTATCTAAGAAGGTTGATGAAACTCTCTATTTATGTGTGGATTACATAAGGTTAAACAGGAATATGGTCATGAACAATTATCCACTTCCTCGAATAGATGATCTAATTGACCATCTCCGAGGAGGAAAGGTTCTCTCTATGACCAACATGAGATCATCTTTGATCAGGTGGGAATCATACCATTAGATATACCACTTACCCCTTTATGTATCAGAAATGGTCTGTCTGAGTATCTAGTTATGATGTTAGGTAGTATTAATGCGCCTTCCATTTTTATGGCATTGATTAATAGGGTTTTCTATCCATGCATTGACACTTTTTTCATGGTCCTTGTGGACCACATCTTGGTGCATGATGGAACTCGTAACGAACATCGCAAACATCTATAGATCGTTCTTTGTACACTAAGAGAGAATCAAAATTATGACAAGCATGATTAATGTGATTTCTAGATTGACAAGGTCCACTTATTGAGTCATATTATTTCATATTCAGGATTATCAGTTCACCCTAAAAATGTTACTGATGTAGTTTTATTGGAGTAACCTATGAACGTGATTCATTTCATGAGTTTATTAGGTCTCACTGGATATTATAGACATTTCATACATGAATTTTCTTATCTTTCTACACCACTTACTAAACATACAATGAATGTTTTTAAGTTCATGTGGTTAGAATCACATGTGAAAGCCTTTCTGGTGGTGAAAGGGAGGCTGGTCTCAATACCTTTTTTGATTCTTCCAAAACCTGTAAATGGTTATATCGTCTTCTGTGAAGCATCAGGCATTGTCCTAGGAGAAATGTGGATGTAGGAAAACAATGTTGTAGAATATAGATCTTATCTATTGATGCCTCATGAGAAAAATTACATGACACATGACCTCAATCTCACAACAGTTGTTTATTTCCTATGTTGCTGGAGAAACTATCTACTGGATGGGGGCATTGTGGGTTAGTATTTCACAAGAGACTGAAGTATATCTTTTCGCCTCATGATATCAACCTCCAACAACAAATATGGGTCGAATATCTAAATCCATTGATTTTGAACATGCCTATATCCGTGGGAATGTCATTGTTGTTGTATATGCAGTGAGTTGAAAAAATCAAATGCATGTACTAAAAAAAGTCAGTGATGAATAGATGTTAATGACTCTCTTTTCTAAACATCATATGGAGTTTTATGACAGTCACCAGCATTCTTACCTCTCAACCTCAATAATTACTTCTTCCCTCATTGATATGTGGAGCTGTAGGTTGTTTTTAGATCATGAATGTTTGGTTATCCAAGATAGTATATCAAGATATTAACCACCTCTAGAATTTTCTATGAAAAAAGGAAACACACTACGTCTTCGTGGACATATCATGGTTTCTTCAGATGTGAGATAGTTGTTGGTGAATGTCTTCCATGATTCTTAGTGAGCAGTTCATCCAAGAATATCAAATATCTATCAAGATATGTGACAAAACAATGGTGGAATATGATGAATCCTTAGATTTCATGACTCATCACTGAATGTTCCACCTATGAATCAGTGAATGCGAAACACTAAAGACCTACAAGATTGTTATATACACTTCCAGTCCATGAATGGAAATGGGATTATTAGTCTATGGATTTTATAGTCGGCTTACATAGAACATAGAGTTGTAGTAATGCTATCTAGGTAGTCATTGAACGATTAGTGAAATCATCCTACTTGATTCATATTCATAAGAATTTATCTTTTAATAGCCTGGGAAGACTATATGTCTGAGATATATTTAAACTAAATAGGGTTCTAGGTATTATCATTTCAGATTGGGATTATCATTTCACATCATGGTTCTAACAGGGCTTACAAAATTCTATGGTATCTCTGGTTCGTCTAATCACAACATTCCACCCTCAGACAAATGGAAAATAAAACAGACAATATAGGTTATGGGAGATAGGCTCAAACAAAGTGTCCTATATTTCAGCAGTTCATGGGAGAAGCATATCCCTCTCGTAGAGTTCTAATATAATAACAGTTTCCAGCTGACAATTCAGATTTCCCATTTTATGGAAATATATTGTTGGCTATTCCATTCACCCTTGTGCTTTCTAGATATAGGTGAGGCAGCCTGACTAAGTCCTTGTCTTATTTCGAAGACATCAGAATGGGTCCAGCTGATCAGGAAGTGTATGACTACTGCTCAATCTAGACAAAAATCTTATGTCAATCACCATCGACGACCTATTGAGTTCAATAATTGGTTTTGTGTTTTTCTTTGGGTATCACCCTGGATTGGTCATAGGTGATTTCATAATGAAGGTATGCTTTTTCCACATTACGCCGGTTCATTAGAGATTCTAGAGAGAGTCGGGCTGGAATCTTATCAGTTGTTACTACCTCATAGGTATTGTTCCATGCACGACACCATTCATGTCTCACAGCTTTTCCAATATCACACAGACCATTCTCAAACCATTGATCCAGAGAAATTTGAGTTATATTTCGTTGATACCTTTTAGAAGTGTCTATTAAGCATCATTGATCGTAGCAAGTTGGCTCTCTGAGGCAATTATATCCCTCGTGTTCAAGTGTTATGGAAGAAAGACCATGTACCTGATGATAATTGGTAGAGGGAAGATGATGTACATACCCAATGGCTAGTGTTATTCTAAGACAGGGTTTCCTTACCCTTGGAATGAGAACATGGGGGGGAGCTTTTTATGTGGGAAGACTTTATGAACCCGGTTTTTCAATCAGGAATGGAACTATTAATTTTCATTATAAATAATTACTTTAAACATCATATATATGTCTATTGATTTTGAAAATGATTTGTGGGTTTCTGGTGATTGTTTAGAGGTTGAAAAGCATCTTTAAAGGAAAATAGTCTATGTTGCATGGTTTCTGCATGGTTTCTGCGTGGTCATGTGGCCTAAACATGTGATCCCCCCTTTTCCAAGGAATAGTCATGTGGTTTGCACATGGTTTTCAGAAGGTATACCAAACCATGCATTTTTTGTAATTTGGGATAATGGCATCTTGCATAGTTTGCGCATAGACATGCGGGCTAACCATGGGGCCTAACCATGAAAACAATCCTTTTATCAAATTTTTGCAGATCTATCTAGCATGGTTTGTGTACGGTTTTACAAACTGTGCGTACAAACCATGTGTGAGATAAAAACATGTCTAAAATAAAAAAAATTCCCTTAATGATCTATTAATCCTCCCCCTTCCTCCATAAAGTGAGTTTATACGGGATTGACCTTGTTATATATCATTTTGAAGCATTTTGATGATCTAATCATGGAATCAATAGATCATATTTGTTTGGATTCTGATCAAGCATTCGTTCATCACATTGGTGGTGCATCTGTTTGTACTCGAATCCTATTTAAACATGCTTATTCTCTTTCACTCTAAACCTACATATCACCAGTTGGGTGTTTTTCACAGTTTTAAAGATCTACTCAAATTCGAGGAAAATAATGGGCTGATACCGAATGAGGAGAGTCGTACAACCCTATGGTTGGTGGTCAATAATTCATCCATAATGTTTATTGTTTTGTGAATGTTCATGTGGGGTTCACCAGTTTTGTGGGAAACTATTTCTTAAATTAACATCCCATAACTATACACTTTAGAATCATATGATTATGATCATGGAAAATGTAATGCCCTGACCCCAGTTACCCAGAGTCGGTGCATTATTACATAACATTGGAATGATCACAAGAAAGATCAAATCTCGAATGACTGATTTGTTTAGTAGCCTTGGAAACACTAGATATATTCATAACTTTTTACATCATAAAAATGAAAACTAAAACAACATATTTTCTTCACAGAACACACTCTTATCCCCTCATACTATCCATGTAGGTCATTTATAATTTACTTCTTCATATCCTAGGAAAAATAAAACATAGAAAAGGGGGGAGCTCAAATTCCCACTAAGGATAACAATATAGCGGAAACATTCATAAATAATCATAAACATTTAAGGCAATGTATAACTAAAAAAATCCTTTTAAACTTAAACTTCAATATAGTATGGGAAAAATAAAATTAAATAATGCAATTTACTTATTCACATGGATATCCTACTAATCGAATAATCACATGAAATATCAATAACCACTTTCATAATGATGGAATGCATAATTCCAGACTATCATAACCACATAGCCAAGGCCTCGTGCCAAGATGAAAAATAAGATTTTTCCAAGGCCTTGTGACAAGACACTAGTTTGTCTCATGAGACCTACCGATGCATCGAGGAGCTATAGCGGGCTCCACCCGTCACATATTAAGTCCAATGCATTCCCATATGAAAAGGTTTAAACATAACATAAACATTCGTATTAAAACTAGCTTATGAAATGTCAATAATTTCACCATAAACCATGAATGGTATAAAAATAGCACATCCACAGTCAAACATATCACAAAACCTTCAATACAATATAGAAGTTTTGTATCATAATAAATCATCCTCAAATAAGCGTAAAATCCATTAAAGGATGTTGACATAGATGAAATCAAAACTCTTTTTAGAGAAATATATCATTCTATATTGAAATAATTTAAGAGTCATATATTTATAAAATAAAATATTTTCTTTGAAAATATTCTTATAAGCTTGTAAGGGAAGCTTCGATGATTTTATAACGGCGGAAAATAACCGCACACGCCGTATAAGTTAAAAAAACATTTTTATCTTAATTCTGTCGAAAAGGTTAAAAAGCACCTTGTTTGGAAAACGACGGAAAGATTCCATTTTAAAACTCTTATAAAAATTCAAAAAAGGGTATACATGACTTTAATCCATATTCTTGTAAATATTACAAATTTTTTGAAATACATTTTGAAAAAACATGGACGTGGATGATAAAGAAATCCCAGTAGATTATTACGTATAAACAACCTCGGATAATGAAGAGATTGTGAAATAAACCCTTACCTTGTACCTTTACTTGGTTGGGGTAGGTTAACCTCCTGTATAATGGTGAAATAATTGTTATTAAATTGTAAAAGAATAATATATATTTATATGATATTATATATGATCTTTTAACATTTCTTTGTTAACAGTATCTTAGTATTATCGTCGTTTCGGGTGTTAACTTACTTATTTTCTTTTATATGCTTTGTTACGTATGCCATGTTTGTCATGGATAGGTTGTATATTATTTATATCCAGAATGATATCAAGTCCTTAAAAATTATTTTTAAATCATCAAATGATAAGTATACTTGAATGGATATGATGGAGAATGAATCTCATCGCGTTCTTGGAGACGGTAGTCCGTACATACGCACGAGCGACAATATCATTCTTTTGATATTAAAATAATATATAATTGGATAGTATATAATATATAGAGAATCATTATCATGTTATATTTATTATTTACATGAGTTACACATCATTATTATACCCATCCAAATAATAATATATTGAATAACAATTACACCACGACGTGGAGACGGTAAGCCGTACGTACGCACGTATGGTGACAAGTTATTCAAAGGGTGGATAGAATACTGAGTATGGTTGTAACATATTTATAATAACGTCATAGTATATATAAGATATTGGAGTTATTATTTTATAATGGTAATAACAAATAAAGAAGATTGTGAAGAAGAAAGGAACTTGGAAAAGGGTGGTGAAAACGTTACCTCTTCTTCGGGTTCTTTCTTTTGATTTGATCAAAAGGGCTCCATAGGTTGGATTTATGTTCAAAATAAGGCCTCCATGTTTTAGTGAGGGAAGTTGGGAGAGTATTTGGGAAGAGTTTGGCCGAACCAAAAGGCTTTGAAGGTGTGAAGAAATGAGAATGAGGATTGCCCTTTTATAAGAGGGGTGAGGGGCACCTTTGGAAAAGCTAGAAATATTAATTTATCATAAATTCATATTCGGTTTCTAATGAATAAAAAGTGAATTATTTAAATGTTAAGGTGGGTATGGGTCGAAAAACACTCAAACAATAGAATTTAGACATGTTTGGGAACTTATATTAACCTTATATTTTTGTATTAACTCTATGTTAATTAGTTTCACTTTTACAATGTCTCTTCGTATTTTTATATTATATGGTTAATAAAAATACTATATACATCCATGAGACCCCCATGTGGTCCATTAATGATAAACCTATCATGATATAAGTTTCATGGCCCATCCTTAGATTTTTAGGAGTTTAAAATCAATTAATAATATGATATTTGTTTTAAAAACTCTTTTTTGTCAATTTTGACACTATTCAATAGTTGATTTTTGTGAAACACAAAACAGAATTATTACTTCGAACAAAGTCAACAAAATCAATCCTAATATGTCATATTATCCTAAAAAAATTCTCAAATTATATTTATTTAGGTATTTATAATATCAATTATTTTAATTGGTCATTATTATTGTAATTACTGCATCAAAATTGTGTCATAAATAAATTAAATTATTTAATGTCTAAAAATTATAAATAAAATATCATTATGTAGGAAAATTTTTAGCTTTCTAATGAATATTTATAGTCTAAAATCCAACATATATAACTTTATGTAAAAATTGTTTTGCTAAAATATATATGCTTGTGTTATTTTTGTATTCAATTTTAACTTAATTAAAATAAAGTGTCCCTATCACCTACAAATGGCTCCATGGGGTCCGAAAAATCGACCCAAAGATGCCCATGGTCGGACATGAATCAACCAATAAGGTTAGGACACGTTTTAGGGTAATTTTGTATTATTAAAATATTATTTTTTTAACCCTTATTTACCAGATTTACCCTTTAACCATGGTAAATAAAATATTTACCGAAGTAACTATTCAAAATGTCTAAAAATAAAAGTTACCTATTTATAGAATTTGAACATCATGATTCCAAATATGGAGTCCATTTTTCCAAATTCAAAACACTGAAGTGGCAAGAATAAAATTAAAATTAATTCCCGTTGTTAAAACAAAAAGCGTGTTTTTAAGAGATAATAACTATCAAAAGATTGACAGTTGTTTATGTCCGGTTTAATTGTTAAATTATGTCCAATAAAAAACTTTTAATTAAATGGTAAAAATAAATTCTCAATATACTTTAAAACCACTCAAATACATAATTAATCAATATTAATTATTTTGATTAAAAAAGTTGTTTTTAATTAAAATTTAGTAATTTTCACTATTCATCAAAATATGAAAGTTATCTGAAAAGTACCAAAATTTCACCCTATGATAATTTCGATATTCCGAATCCAAAAATGAAGTCCATTTTGAAATAAAAAATATATATAATTTCAAAAATTAGGTATTACTATTCATAACGGCTTGTTTGATTGGTTATGGTGTGTTAGAACTCGGTGTTGCGTACAACACACGCTATCACATTATTCAAAGAGAAGCGTACCGTAGAAGCTTGGGGTGTTACATTCTCCTCTCCAAATAATTTCATCATCTAAATTTCTAGAATACTACCGCATGAAAAGACTCAGGTGGTTCTTCATCATAAGTTCCTCGGGTTCCAACGTTGCCTCTTCCATCTTATGGTTTCTCCACAAAACTTTTACTAGACGCATCGTCCGGTATTTCAGTACTTGTTCTCTCGTATCAAGAATCCTGACGAGATCTTCCCAATAAGACAGCTCGGGTTCCAGTTATAATTCTTCATAGGTGAGTACATGCGTTGGGGTCAGGCATGTATTTCCTCAACAAAGATACGTGGAACACATCGTGAACTTTGGAGAGACTTGGCGGCATTGCCAATCGGTAAGCTACAACCCCATTTAGTTCTAGAATTTCAAAAGGTCCGATGTACCTGGGACTCAATTTAACTTTCTTACCAAAACGTATGACTCCCTTCCATAGAGATAATTTCAGGAAAACATGATCACCAAATTGAAATTCCAAATCCTTCCTTCGATTATCAGCATAGCTCTTCTGCCTACTTTGATCTGCTTTGATGTGATTTTGGATTACCTTCACCTTTTCCATCGTTTCCTCCACTAGTTCTAGACCTACAAGTTTTCTTTCACCAACGTCATCCCAAAAGGTTGGTGTGCGACATCTCTTTCCATATAACGCTTCATATGGTGCCATCTGAATACTCGAATGGAAGCTATTGTTATAGGAAAATTCTACCAAAGGTAAATATTGATCCCACATACCCTGAAAGTCAAGTGAACAAGATCCCAGCATGTCTTCTAAGGTTTGAATAGTCCGTTCTGATTTTCCATCTATCTGAGGGTGGTAGGCAGTGCTCAAATGAAGTTCAGTATCCAGGGATTTCTGATGACCTTTTCCAGAATCATGATGTAAAACGGGGATCACGATCAGAAACAATTGATAGGGGTACTCCATGAAGTCTCCCAACATCATTAATATATAGTCTTGCTAGACATTCTAGTGGTATATCTTCTCTTATAGCAAGAAAATGTGCTGACTTGGTAAGACGATAGAGAATAACCCATATTGCATCATTCCTTCTAGGAGTCTTTTGTAGCCCCATGACAAAGTCCATCATAATATTGTCCCATTTCCACTCCAGTATGGGAAGAGGTTGCATGACTCCTCTAGGGTGTTGCCTTCCAGCTTTCACATGTTGACAAACCATTCATCTTGACACAAAATCATCAATCTCCCTCTTCATATTGTCCCACCAAAAATGTTCCTTAAAATCTCAATACATTTTGGTGCTCCCAAGGTGTATAGAGAAATTGGAACTATGAGCATCATCAAGAAATTCCCTTTTTATATCAGGTATATCGGGAACACAAAGTCTCTTCCCGAATGTCAAAATTCCATCTTCATACACAAAGTCTCTCAGTCTCCCATCATTCACAGCTTTAATCTTCTTTTGAAATTCATCATCATTAGTTTGCGAACTCTTAATCCTTTCTAGTAAAGATGGTTTGGCAACCATTTGAAAAAGCATTGATGTTTCTCCTTCCCTGGTTATTCCCATGTCTATCTTCACTAGATCCATGAAAAATGGATCCCTTTCAATTTTTATCACGTTCAAAACACCATGTTCTTTTCTGCTCAAAGCATCTGCCACCTTGTTTACTTTCCCCGGGTGGTAGTGTATTATACAATCATAATCCTTGAGTAATTCAAGCCATCTCCTTTGCCTCATGTTGAGTTCTTTTTGTGAGAAAATATACTTCAAACTCTTGTGATCAGTATAAATCTCACATTTTTCACCATAGAGGTAGTTCCTCCATATCTTCAAAGCAAATATCACAGATGCTAACTCGAGATCATGAGTAGGATAGTTTTGTTCATGAATTTTCAACTGTCGTGATGCATAGGCAATAACCCTATCATTCTGCATAAGGACACAACCAAGTCCTTTCTTCGATGAATCACTATAAATAACGAACCCATCATTCCCCGATGGTAGAGTCAATATAGGAGCATTGACTAATCTTCTCTTCAGTTCTTCGAAACATTTTCACACTCTTTTGTCCAAACAAATTTATCCCCTCTACGTGTGAGCTTCGTTAATGGGTTAGCCAATCGAGCAAAATTCTGGACGAAACGTTTATAATAACCTGCTAAACCAATAAAACTACGTACCTCAGTTATACTTGTAGGTTCTGGCCATTATTGAATTGCCTTGGTCATAGAAGGATCAACAGAGATTCCATCTTTAGAGACAATATAGTAAAGAAAAGAAATCTACTGAAGCCAGAATTCATACTTGCTAAACTTCCCATATAATTCATCTCTTCTCAGAGTCATCAGGATAGTGCGCAAGTGATTTTCATGATCTTCGTAGCTCTTAGAGTATACCAAGATATCATCAATAAATACCACCAAAAATTCATCAAGATATTCCTAGAAAACTCTATTCTTCATATCCATGAATATAGAGGGTGCATTAGTCAATCCAAAAGGCATTACTGTAAACTCGTAATGCCCGTACCTGGTTCGAAATGCTGTCTTTGGAATGTCTTCCTTCTTCACACACAACTGATGGTATCCAGATCGAAGGTCATTCTTTGAAAAGTATTGAGCTCCATGCAGTTGGTCAAGTAAATCATCAATGCGAGGTAGGGGATACTTGTTATTTATTGTTATACCATTGATATCCCTATAGTCGATACAAAACCTCATAGATCCATCTTTCTTTTTAACAAAAACAGCAGGGGCTCCCCATGGAGAAACACTAGGGCGAATAAATCCCTTATTAGTCAATTTCTCTAGTTGTTTCTTTAGTTTGACTAATTCTAAAGTGGCCATTCTATAAGGGGTATTCGATATAGGCCTTGATCCAGGAATTAAATCAATGGAAAACAAAACTTCATGTTCTGGAGGATGTCCAGGTAAATCTTCTGGAAATACATCTACAAATTCTTTCACAACAGGTACATCCTCTATTTGAAAATTCCTTTCCTCACCCACAATTATTTCATTCTCTTCCTCCCCAATAATTGAATTTAGTTGAGCTACTGGGGGTGGATCTAGATAAGAATTAGGAGGTGACGATTCTGCTCTAAGGATAAGGTGTTCCTTATCATCATCATCAAGAATCGTAACCTCTTTCTTCCTACAATAAATCTTCGCATCATAGTCCGAAAGCCAGTACATACCAAGGATTATATCAAACTCAATCATAGGTATGATGAAGAGATTAGTAGATAAAGAACATTTATGTGCTCTAATGGGGACTGATTCACAAAACTTTGTTTCAATGATACTTCCCTTAGGAGTTTTAACTGATAACTCCCTTGTTAAATAAAATTGGAAATATCTAATTTTCTTAGGAAACTGGGAAGATATGAAACAATGCGATGATCCAGAATCAAATAATGCATTTTCTAAACTTGAGGAAACCATTAAATTACCTACCACCACGTCTTTCAGAGCTTCTACCTCAGCAGTAGTGATAGCATATGCTTAGCCTTGGTCCCTTGGAATTTTCTGAGGTATGTTCCCCTGACGCTTATGAAATTCATTTGCATAATTTCCCATCTCCCTGCAATTGTAGAACTTAAAATTGGTAGCTTCCTTCTTCCCTTTGCAATCAAGAGCATGGTGGCCTTTTTCACAACACTTATAACAGACTCCTGTTCCCTTCAAGAAAGTACCGGGGTGTTTCTTCCCACATTTACCATAGGATAGATATTCAACCATTCCCTTATTCCACTTATTTCCATTCCTAGATTGATCAATAGGTCTCTTCTTATATTTCTTTTCTTTAAAGTCATAAGACTTAGATAATTCCTTTTCAGTCTTGATAGCACATGAGACAATGACTTCGTACGACAAGAAGGATTGTGAGACTAATGCTCGATGGAGAAATGGTTTTAACCCATCAACGAAACGATAAATCTTACTTCTTGGGTTATGTATATAATCTCCAGCATACCATGCTAACCTTGTAAAGTTATCCTCATACATTGCAACATTCTCATCCTCCTTTTGTCTCAGACTCAGAAATTTCCTTTCCATGTATGGTCGATGGTAACGAGAAAAGTGTTTTTCTAAAAACAGATCTTTGAACTCCCTCCATTCCATATTTGATACTTCATCATCTTCCTTCGTATTTTGAATCAATGACCACCATTGATCATCATCTCCAGTGAGGCGGTAAACTGCTATGATAACTTTTTCCCTTTCACTACTCCCTAGAGCCTGAAAATTTTTTTCTAGGGAGTTTATCCATTTCTTGGATACTAAGGTATTTTTACTCCCATTGAACATTGGTGGTTGTTTCCTCATAAAGCGATCTAACATTGATCCTCCACGTTGCGGATCAGGGTGCTCCATACGGGTAAGGTTATTATTCATAACCTGAGTGAGTTGTCCCAGTATGGTGATTAGCTGATTGGCACCAGTTGCATCACCAGCTCCACTATAATTATCTTGAGTAGGAGGGAAATCCATACATGGAGTGCGTGCATTGATACGGTTTCCATTTCTTCCACTATGCGCCATTTCTAAACAATGGCATAAACTAGATCAGTTTATGAATCAAAATACATAATCCCTTACTTATAAAACACTTAACATAAATTGAACTATTTATGGATATAATCCGTAATCATAAGATTGTTTTCTTTGAGTATGTATATACTCATAAACACTTCTTAATGATTTTTAAAGAAAATGAGTGTTATCCTAAGCATATCACCCGGGAGTGTCGTAACCAAGAGTGCAGCAAGGCCCGTTATCATGTACCGGTTCCCGTTTGAGTCTAGCTCAAAGCGGTGTTTTCGAGTTTTACCCCTAGGTACATCTGTGCCAGAGCCGCCTCTACCTGCTCATATCCAGATAGGGATGTATTGCTCGGAAAACTCACAAAATCTCTACAATACCAAAATTCTAGGAAGTTCTTCTATACTAATCCACAATGTTCATCTAAGGTCTACGTGCTCTAATTAGAGTTTATCTAAATCTAGCTTCCAAGGATTGTACTAAACTTCCTTTGATACCAACTGTAATGCCCCGACCCCATTTACCCAGAGTCGGTGCATTATTACATAACATTGGCATGATCACAAGAAAGATCAAATCTCGAAAGACCGATTGGTTTAGTAGCCTTGGAAACACTAGATATATTTATAATGTTTTACATCATAAAAATGAAAACTACAACAACATATTTTCATCATAGACCACACTCTTATCCCCTAATACTATCCCTGCAGGTCATTCATAAATTACTTCTTCATATCCTGGGAAAAATAAAACATAGAAATGGGGTGAGCTCAAATGCCCAGTAAGGATAACAATATAGCAGAAACTTTCATAAATAATCATAAAATTTTAAGGCAATGTATAACTAAAAAAAAGCCTTTTAAACATAAAATTCAACCTAGTATGGAAAAAATAAAATGAAATAATGCCATTTAATTATTCACATGGATATTCTACAAATTGAATAATCACATGAAATATCAATAACCACTTTCATAATGATGGAATTCATAATTCCAGACTTTCATAACCACATAGCCAAGGCCTCGTGCCAAGACTACAAATAAGATTTTTCCAAGGCCTTGTGCCAGGACACTAGTTTGTCTCATGAGACCTAACGATGCATCGAGGAGCTATAGCGGGCTTCACCCGTCACATATGAAGTCCAATGCATTCCCATATGAAAAGGATTAATTATAACATAAACATTCGTATTAAAACTAGCATACAAAATGTCAATAATTTCACCATAAACCATGAATGGTATAAAAATAGCACATACATAGTCAAATATATCAAAAAACCTTCAATACAATATAGAAGTTTTGTATCATAATAAATCATCCTCAAATAAGCGTAAAATCCATTAAAGGATGTTGACATATATGAAATCAAAACTCTTTTTAGAGAAATATATCTTTATATTTTGAAATCATTTAAGAGTAATATATTTATAAAATAAAACATTTTCTTTGAAAATATTCATATAAGCTTGTAAGGGAAGCTTCGACGTTTTTATAATGGAAGAAAATAACCGCACCTTCCGTATAAGTTAAAAAACATTCTTATCTTAATTCTGTCGAAAAGGTTAAAAAGCACATTGTTTGGAAAACGACGGAAAGATTCCTTTATAAACCTCTTATAAAAAGTCAAACAAGGGTATAAATTAATTTTACCCATATTCTTGTAAATAGTAAAAATGTTTTGAAATACATTTTGAAGAAACATGGACATGGATGATAAAGAAATCCCAGTAGATTATTACGTATAAACAACCTCAGATAATGAAGAGATTGTGAAATAATCCCTTACCTCGTACCTTTACCTGGTTTCGGTAGGTTAAACTCCTGTATAATGGTGATATAATTGTTATTAAATTATTAAATAATCATATATATTAATATGATATCATATATGATCTTTTAACTTTGCTTTGTTAATAGTATCTTAGTATTATCGTCGTTTCGGGTGTAAACTTACTCATTTTCATTTATATGCTTTGTTACGTATGCCATGTTTGTCATGGATAGGTTGTATATTTTTTATATCCAGAATGACATCATGTCCTTAAACATTATTTTTAAATAATCAACTGATAAGTATACTTGAATGGATACGATGAAGAATGAATCTCATCGCGTTCGTGGAGACGGTAGTCCGTACGTACACACGAGCGACATTATCATTCTTTTGATATTAAAATAATATATAATTGGATAGTATATCATATATAATGAATCATTATCATGTTATATTTATTATTTACATGAGTTACACATCATTTTTATACCCATCCAAATAATAATATATTGAATAACAATTACACCACGATGTGGAGACGGTAAGCCGTACGTACGCACATATGGTGACATGTTATTTAAAGGGTCGATAGAATAATGAGTATGGTTGTACCATATTTATAATAACATCATAGTATTTATAAGATACTGGAGTTATTATTTTATTATGGTAAAAATAAATAAAGAATAAGTGGAAGAAGAAAGGTACTTGGAAAAGGGTGGTGAAAACGTTACCTCTTCTTCGGGTTCTTCCTTTTGATTTGATCAAAAGGGCTCATTAGTTTGGCTTTATAATAAAACTAAGGCCTCTAGGTTGTAGTGAGGGAAGTTGGGACTGTATTTGGGCAGAGTTTTGCCGAACCGGAAGGCTTTGAAGGTGTGAAGAAATGAGAAGGAGGAGTGCCCTTTTATAAGAGGGGTGAGGGGAACCTTTGGAAAAGCTAGAAATATTAATTTATAATAAATTCATATTCGGTTTCTAATGGCTCCAAAGTGAATTATTTAAATTTTAAGGTGGGGATGGGTCGAAAACCACTAAACCAATAGAATTTAGACAGGATTTGGTACTTTTATTAACCTTATCTTTAAGTATTAACTCTATGTTAATTAGTTTCACTTTTACAATGTCTCTTTGTATTTTTATATTATATGGTTAATAAACATACTATATACATCCAAGATACCCCCAAGTGGTCCATTAATGATAAAACTATCATGATATAAGTCTCTTGGCCGAACCTTAGATTTTTAGGAATTTAAAATCAATTAATAATATAGTATTTTTTTTAAAAACTCTTTTATGTCAATTTTGACACTATTCAATAGTTGATTTTTGTGAAACTCATAACATAATTATTACTTCTAACAAAGTCAATTAAATCAATCCTAATATGTCATATTATCCTAGAAAAAAATTCTCAAATTATATTTATTTGGGTATATATAATATCAATTATTTTAATTTGTCATTATTATTGTAATTACTGCATCATAATTGTGTCATAAATAAATTAAATTATTTAACGTATAAAAATTATAAATAAAATATCATTATGTAGTAAATCATTTTATCTTTATAATGAATATTTATAGTCGAAAATAAAACATATATAACCCTATGTAAAAATTGTTTTTCTAAAATATATATGCTTGTGTTATTTTTTTATTCATTTTAACTTAATTAAAATAAAGTGTCCCTATCACCTACAAGTGGCTCCATGGGGTCCCAAAAATCGACCCAAAGATTTCCATGGTCGGACATGAATCATCCAATAAGGATAGAAAAACGTTTTAGGGTAATTTTTTTATTAAAATTTTATTTTTTTAACCCTTATTTACCGGATTTACCCTTTAACCATGGTAAATAAAATATTTACCGAAGTAACTATTCAAAATGTCTAAAAATAAAAGATACCTATTTACAAAATTTAAACATCCTGATTCCAAATATGGAGTTAATTTTTGCAAATACAAAACACATAAGTGGTAGAAATTAAATTAAAATTAATTCCCGTTGTTAAAACAGAAAGCGTGTTTTTTAGAGATAATAACTATCAAAAGATTGACACTTGTTTATGTCCGGTTTAATTGTGAAATTATGTCCAATGAAAAACATTTAATTAAATGGTAAAAATATATTATAAATATACTTTAAAACCACTCAAATTCATAATTTATAAATATTAATTATTTTGATTGAAAAAGTTGTTTTTAATTAAAATTTAGTAATTTTCACTATTCATCAAAATATGAAAGTTATCCGAAAAGTACCAAAATTTCACCCTAGGCTAATTTTGATATTACAAATCAAAAAATGAAGTCCATTTTGAAATATAAAATATATATAATTTCAAAAAGTAGGTATTACTATTCAAAATGGTTAGTTTGATTGGTTATGGTGTGTTAGAACTCGGTGTTGCGTACAACACACGCTATCACATTATTCAAAGATAAGCGTACCATAGAAGCTTGGGGTGTTACAGAAAATATGTGATTAGTTGTTAGTAGTTACAACCCAAACATAGTCCGCCACATAATTAAGGTTATTCAATAATTTGGTTTTAGTGTTTCGGCATGTTTGAGCCACCATTCGGGTGTTCCTTTTCATGAAATTTATAAATATGAGTCTTTTATCATAAATGGATTGTTATTACTAATATTTCCATAATGGAATGTACCATGTATTCTCACAGGTTGACCCGCCTAAGGTATGTTCTTCAAAAAGGTTTATTAAATGTGAAATATGAAATATGAAATTAAAAGTATACTGAGTATACAATTTGGCCTTATCAAATGATACTGAATAATGGTTTCATGTCTGTAACACCCCTTTCTATGTTGATGGAAGGTAAAATAGTGAACCTCATTAATTTAATAAGCCTTAATGACTAGCTAGGACTGTATTAAATGGTTTCAGTGAAACATGGTCTATCCACACTATTGGAAGGCGTGATTTGGACCAATGGTTTCAACTCTACATGACATATCCACACTAATTGAAAGAAAGACTTGAACCAAATAATTTATTACATGATTAAATATTAAATAGGACTGGGTAGACTCATTCTCGAGTTGGATTCATAGAATAGAATACTGTGGGTCTCGGGAACCCCATTCTTATTAAAGGATACAGTTTTCATAGGTTGATACCCTCCTAGATTCCAATTATTTTCTATTCCTGGGATGCCCAGAATATTACAATTGGGTCCCTTATTTTAACAAGAAAACTAAAATACACTCCTAGGATCCTACATTGACTATTAGGTTCCATAGTTAAAGCCCATTAGGAATTGTATTTTCATAGCCCTGTTTTTCTATGGATGATCACCTTGGACTCGATAGATGCATTTTTGTGGAAATACTTGGATTACTCTCCATTAATTACAATCATTCCCCTTAGAAATAGTCATATACTACTGGGTGAACATTTTGTGAATTTATGTTTTAATGGATTTTATGATGGAAATCACTCACTGCTTATCATGGTTCGGTATCCTTGTTATGTCTTGGGACCTTCACTACTTATACGATCACGAGATGATGTCATTTCTCTCTATGCCCTAAATGAACTATTAATATTATATGCTAATTGATCACATAATGAACTGTTAACATGTTCATACACTACCCGAGAGATGAAGCAGGAACATGGATACATAATTAAGTTGTATTGCTTTCTTAATGATTCATATGCATGCCTACACAATATTATATTCCATTATACATGCAGTATGTTATATACATGGTTGGTGGTGGCCCACTGAGATTTATCTCACACCATCTCCAGGCATCGTTTGGTAATTGAGGTAGATTACATGGTTGCAAGTATTTATAAAGGGAATCACAACATCCAGTACATTATTGCGTGTTGAATGGATGAAGAATGATAGAAGATGGCCGAGTAGGATCTCGGGATGCTTGGTGTAGAAATTATTTTCATTTACATTATAGAACATGTTATGCTTACTATCATGTATCCATGATTTCTAGTTTTCTAGTGACATGACATTACATCATCAATGTTCATGTTGATAATGATTTTGTTATTTAGGTTTATCTATTGCATCAAGTTTCTTACAATATTCATTCATATTGCATCCACTATTTATGATTATTTTATTTTCATTCCTCAATGCTACAATCTTATAGTGAGGGAATAATCTTCCCACGAACACACCCTAGCCATGTGTGCTAGTCGGAAGCCTCTTGTGCTTAGTTGAAACATCATTAGTCTAATTAAATACACATTCTCAAATAGAAAATTATTCATTTAGTGATGGTCTTCATGCTTAGCACCATAAATCTAAGTTGAAAAATCATTCATTATTGTCATTAATCATTTGGTATAGGTCACTATGCCTTGCCCCGCAAATCACTTTGAGTGTAGGTCTTCATGCCTTCCATTCCAATTCTTATTATGTGCAGGACATCATGCCTAGAACCCCTTAATCTCATGAATGGATAACTGTTTGTGAGGAATTAAATGTCCAAGTACAAACGTCTAATATATATAGGATTCCATTACGAACACCAAAAAATCTAATCCATTTAATAATTCTTTAAATCATTATAATTTTCTGCATTATTCATTTACTAATCCAATGGTTAATTAATCATTTGAAAGTCCATTAGTTAATTAATAAATTAACTAAGAACATAATAAATTAATTAATCCAGAAATAAATTAAACAATTAAAAAAATTCTCATTTAATAATTAAATTTTCACAATTAATTATCTATTTCAAATCTCAACATGTCATAATTAATTCTCACAATTAATTATCTTTTATCAACATCATGAAATATAACTAATTATCACAATTATTTATCTTTCGTCAACATCAGGAAACATAATTAATTATCAAAATTAATTATACATTAAAAATCAATTAAATATCTCAATTTGAATATCAAATTTCCATGTGATCTATTTGGGAAACTACTACAAGACCATTATTTGTTACATGATTAAGTCATAATTTAATTCAACAAATCAACTCAATTCAATTTCATATACCTAATTACTCCAAAATATGAAATTCAATTATAATGGGAATCTATAAAATTAATTAACTCATATTCATATCATAAATCAAGAATATAGGAGTTCTATCTAGACAACCTACCTCTGTTTATTGATGGATGATAACCCAACTAAAATCCCCAAAATCTTAGTCCCACAACTTCATCGATCAAGCTCTGGACCTAAATCTGTAAAACCCAAATTATGATCAAAGTAATTGAGATCATGAAATTATAGATCTAGATACAATAACCATGATCTACATATCAACACATAAGTTTAGATCCATGGAAACAGTGACGTTCCTCCGTGAAAAGACCTAGAAATGATAAGAGAACGAACATATGAAGCATCAAGATGAAATCCACTTTCTAGGAGGAGGAATGATCATAACTATGGGAATTCAAGATCAATAAACAGTGTCAGCATCACCTTGGAATATCTATGGGAGGATTTTGAAATACCTAGATTTTTTCATGCCCAATCCTGGGTTGAAATATTGGTGTTCTGGGGGGGGGGGGGTTCTGGTGGTTTTAAAAGGGATTTTATGAATTTAATCTCCTCATGCACGGTGGTTCTGGAAGAGCCACACAATAAGGAAAACTATGTCCTAGAAGTTTGGAACTCTCTGTCCAGGATTGCATTGATGGCATGGTCTGGCCACACCATTTGTCAAACCATGAACAAAACATGTTGACCACCTTTTCATTTTATTCAAAATTTATACGGTTTGGTCGCACAGTTTGCGAAATAGTGTGCAACCCATGAATGACTCATTTTCCATTAGTTTTCTTTAAAAAATTACAACAATTCACCCCAAGACACCACTTCAAGTTAATGGTAGTTAAAATATTCACAAGGTACCTGAAAATTCAACATAGATGAATCATAAAAAGTAAGGGATCTTACAACCTTAATATATAAATATTTCTTTTAAATGTATTAATTTTTTTTAAATTGGATTGATTATCTCAATAATATTGAATTATTTTTTTATCATATACATCTTGAAATTAGTTTCTCACATTTAAGTCACTATTATGTATTTATGTTTACTTTTCATATTTACCCTTTTATTTTAAAATAAATTTTCTTCACTTATTAGTGTGTGGCCTGTAAATATGTGATTTCGACATTGAAATATTATTTTTACTTTATGCACCTTCATGTGTTATAATTAATTTTTGGATATTGGTCATTGATTATGTATATAGGTGGTTACATTATAACCCATTGGTGGGTGATCCTGTGATAGCTCTATAAAGCATTGTGTATCATGATAGAGGTAAAGGTTAGGGTTTCTCGTATGAGATTTAGGGAATATACAGTGATGGGTATTTCAATCATAACCATGAATGTTACTCCCTGTGTATATTTTAAATCAACAATGTAAGTATGTTATGGATTCAATATGTTAACATTATTATGAATTAGTGAAATAGTTATTCATAACTCATTAGATTTCATGTGGTGTGTTATGGAGATTATGTTTTAAGAGTGGGAATTATGACTCCATTAATTTGTATGTATTACTAGACTAATGTTATAATTTCTTATTTTATGTCCCCTTTTGACATTTTTATTCCCATTCCATGTTTATGAAATAAAAATCACAGGGTATTAAAATGGTTAAAAGACTGCAGGAATGTAAGTATATTTTAATCATGAAAACAATTATTCTTTAACATGATGTGATTTATTATTATGAATAATATTGGTTGCAGTAGAAGTGTCTACGTGTAATAGTTCAGTTTTTAATATTGAGTTATCAAAAATTTCTCAAAATCTCTATAATTCAAAGGATCCTTGATGTTATTTAAATTGAAACTATTGAATTATATAATGGGTATGAAATATTTAAGGATAGGGTAATATAGTTGGTATCACAAGATATGTTTAGAAAATATTAGAGATTAGGATGTTTTATTAAGGTTTAGGGATATCATCATGGGTTTATAATATTAAAATATATCAAATGTAAAATATTATAGAATACCCTTGGGGATATATGATCTAAAATATAAAGGTGACTAATGGTATTTTTTACACCATCGCCTTTGAGGAAATTATGGGTGATTAGTTTTTGGCATGAAAATTGTATGGTATGAGATAACCATTGATGATAAAATATGTTTTGGTTATTATTGATAATTTTTATCATTTTATGGAATTTTGTAAAATTATATAGTTTTGTTAAAAAGGACAACACATAGAATCTGTGACAACCCATTGTGTGGGACAATGATTCGGCAACCGAACCCACAACCGAAGTGGAGATTGGATTTATCACCATCCACAAGCCTATGTTATGTATCTGGATATTATAAATTATTCTTTTATAGGTAAATGATTATATGGATCATGAATAAAGTCATTTTTTAAACATATGTTTTATCAAATAAATAACCGTAGTATATGAAAATGATTCGTTTATTATGATATAAATTTTCTGTAAGATGTTTTCTATCTGGAAAACACTATATGATTAATGAAAAATATATTACTATTTGATTTTATTTGAGGAGTAATTGTTGAATTTTAATATGGAATAATATATTTTTTGTGTACTTATAGAAATTTTGGTCATTTATGGATTTGGTTAACCTATTTTTGAGAATATGTAATTTGGTAAATTTCATTAATGTATTAGAAGTTAAGTGTAATCGATGTTATTTGAACATAGATATTTAGATTTATCATTGATGAATTTGTGATTGAAAACCTCTAAATTATTGGTTTCAATACTAGAATTGATTATTTTGATGATTTATGTCATGACCTCTCCTTACAATGTGTACCCCTCCGGGTTGGCAATGTTAAAAGTAAGAGAATGACCCCCGAGTCCTACCTCTAGTAGGCACTGGGTTGGCGACTAGAACCGAGGGTATAATAAACACACAAATGGGAGGGATTACCCTCTAAGGGAACACAAGAAGAATAGAGTGACAAGATAGACACCAATAAACTCCAATTAGGACTGAAATATAAAATAAAACCAAAGTACAAAAATAAAATTCCATGAAAAAGTAATACAACTAAATGGGGAAAACTTCTAGTACCCAAAAGAATGTGAAAACATCCGCAACCACAAGCTCGAACAACTCCTGTAACCCAAGCCAGTAGAAACTAGCTTGATCTCCAACTTGCTCCAAGTGACCTGAATAATAGTTTATATAAAAATTGGGTGAGTATAACAATATACTATTTCAGATCCTCCAAGAAGCCTCTCATGCAATGTAATGAAAGCATGCTAAAGCACGGTGAACAATAACTGAAACTAACTCATCCCTTAAACAGGTATACTATGTTCTCAACCACAACATGGCTACTCTCACCAAGTATCACAAACACGAATATAGCATATTATAAATAATATCAATGGTACCCCGCTACTACTTCCCAACTGGTTTGCTGCTTTTCCCCAATGTCGCACGTCCAGAGCATCTATCTCCAAAAAGGCTTGCCCCCAGACACCTGGGCGAAGCACCACAATATGCATGTCGTGCATCGAAAACACCACGTACACACACCAAAGTAACCAGTTAGATTCCAGAAGCCACCACAACTCACATAACATGTATCATACGTCGTGTATTATTCCTCAATCCATCACAGCCCGTACAACAAGTAAGGATCCTCAAGCCATCACAACCTAAACCTGTTACATCTATAGTAATACACAGAACACTATATCTAGAATATTTGTGTGTGAACAACTAGAAGTCATTACAGCCCTCTACAAACATATATAGGGAAAACTATCCAATGTTCCTACCATCACCAGTAAATCATAAGATAAGAGAGCAGGCCAAACGGGGTAGTTAACAATCCATCCTCCCACCAGAATGTTGGGGAAAACACCCCATTGGGCTCAGAATCCTCGGGGTATCAGTTGCCCTTACCAACAGGTTGGAGTAGCGTATAGAAGCACAATATATACAGAATATATTATATCTAACAACCACACTATGGGAATTACCTTGTCTTAGACACAACCGGAGTTAATGTGTCATAGACACTAAGCTTATACTTCTAAGACTAGGTATCTTATATGTACACAACCTTTTAAGGCGCTTTATTAGATTAATTCATTCCATTTTTATCACTTCCACTTTTCCTTAATTTTCTCTATAAATAATATTTATCCTAGAATAGTTCCACATTAAATTTCAATATCATCACACCTAATGTCAACTGCTCATTAAAAATTACAACTTCATCATTATGTTCTAGCATCTCCATCCCCATGGGATAACATCATTTATTAAATTATTCATTATAGATATACTTTCCTACATTCCCAGGCATTCTATAAAAACATTATATGCTACTAAACACAAGGGGTCAACACAGTGAGTAGATGTACTACCCGTCGAGTCTTTGCCGCTTATTGAAAGAGCATATACCCATCCTTCCTTGGGAAGCTAAACAGAGAATGCACATGGCATACCCCTTGTGTGTTTGCCTCTTTCGAACGAAGGGAATGTAAGACCAGCTGCCTAGAACAGTTGGGAAATGTAAGGTAGATAAAAAACAAAACAAAATTACCAAGCATCCAAAAATCACATCCATCCCATTCCATTATCCCTGATGTCCTCCTCCACACCCACTTTGCATAAACCAATGTATATCTCCACTCTAGGTGTCATATTCTTCCCCAACCTAATGGCCATTATGCCCCCACATATCACAACACCCATCCAGGGTCACGACCCAACACAAGCAGTAGAAAAAACAACCCCCACATCAATTGGGATATGGACCTTTAACAAACAAGAGGGTAACTCAGGACCATTAATGTAATTATCAAACAATCAAATTATTTAATCCATCTTGTAATAATATATTTATAATCCCTTTGATCGAATATCAGGAAACCTAACCAAGTAGCCATCACAAATGATTAACCATTCTTAATTTCCCAATTTGATTAACATCAATTTACAGAAAGAAGAAGATTCATTTTCATGCCTCTTTATCTTTAGCTAAAAATTAACAATTAATCCCAGTTTTTGTTCTTTACCAATTTCCATCAGCAACAAATAGCTAAGAAAAGAAAGTATAGATATCAAACTATCTAGAAAAACAAGAAGATATAACATACAATTGATTTCAATTTATTTATCTAGTTAAAGATATTTATTATGACAATTCAATTGTCATCCAATGAGATAAAACATGCTAAAGATATAGTTGCAAATAAATGAGTGAAAAGCAATGAATCCTCTACCTCAATGGTTTTTGATGAAAACCCCTACGAATGAAGAACACATAAGAAAATCAGGTAGATTCAACATGAATCCTCCTTAAATCACTTCTCCTAACACAACCAATATCAAATATCATCTTATTTGAAATCCACACAATTTTATCTAACCATAACATATGTATATCTATGAAACTGAGAGAAGAGGAGAAGTAGATCTATGTAGATCTATGAAACCAAACAAAACGATCACATACCTCAAGAAACCAGCTTCGATTCTCCAAGAGAATCCTTCAGATCGCCTCCAAAACTCTAGGGAGAGGTTCTCCTACATTCCACGGAGGGTAATGCTGGGTTATGGCCTCTTAGGAGCTTAAATGACCATGTTAGAGGAATAACGGTTGGGATCCAGAATTTTTGGATCTAGTATATCTGCCTTCACGGTTCAATATCATGGTTAGACAAATCGTGTGCTAACCGTGTTGTCGCTACTGCCTTGTCTAATAGTCCTCGCACGGTTAGGCTGCACGGTTAGAAAAACCGTGTGTTAACCATGCGTTAGCCACTTCCTCCAATATTAACTACACACGGTATGGCCACATGGTTTAGACAAACTGTGTACAACCCGTGTGAAAGCTACCGCCCTTTAGTTTTCCTGAATGATTCATCCAAATTCACCCCAAGTCACTACTCGAAAACATGGGTAGTTAGAAACATCAAATGTACCTGAAGAAGTAATGTGATGTTACAGTTCACAACTGTCTACAATTAAAACGGTTCATCGAAAAGGAAGATTTTGGAGAAGTGTGGGGCATAAGTTTTCTTTGACCTCCTGGAATTCCTCTAACGCCAAATTTTCACAGTGTAGAGGACTGGAGATATCTGGGTCATTACATCAGATACCACTCAAAGCCCTCTCATCTTCAAGAATCCAATACACACATAAGGAGAAAACAAAACATGATCTGAACAATGACCCATCGAGATACCTCTCAAAACAGAGCAAGCCATCAAAAACAACAAAGGAATCCATCTCATAAACAAGAAGGTTTCATAACCAAAAAAAGCTACATTGATACATGAAAAGAGTTAATCATCAAACAAATATTGGTACTAAGCACGTATTCATGACTTACGTTCCCATGTACTCTCCACCAATCCACTGTGTCACCAAAAGACACGAACTAATGGAATTGAATGCCTGCGCAACACCTTATCCATGTGTACCTCAAGTGTTATCGGACACATTAACAACAACATCATTTTAAATATTATATGAAATTGTTAATGTATATATTTTTCATTGATGTACATGTTCTCAAAATAATTTTATGGATTTATTTATAAGGAAATTGAAGTTTTTTATTTTTAATTCCTTTTAATTATATCAATGTAGTTTGTGATACCTAGATTCAGAAATCATCTTTTAAATGTTTTAAATGTGTTTTAAAATTGGATTTATTATCTCAAAAACTTATTATGTTTGATTTACTATATATATCAAAAAATGAATTTATTTCTTTTATATCACTATTAAATATTTATGTTTACATTTAATGTATACTAATTTAATTTCAAATAATTTGTTTTTAGTTATTATTGCACGACTTTTAAAGATGAAATTTGATTTCAATGTGTTATTGTTATTTTCCAATTATGCTTTTTCATATGTTATGATTATGTTGCAGTTCATGGTCATTTCAAATGTATACAAGATGTTCTATGGTAATCCAAGGGTGGTTGTTCTCATGATATGTCATCTATTCATTATGTAACCTGACTGAGGTAAACAATAAGGTTTTTCTTAAGAGATTTATGGAATATACTGTTACAGTAATTCCAAACGTAACCATGAATGTTACTCACAATGTAGTTGTGATAGATACAATCTATGAATGTTATGGATGCAAAAATTTACATTTACATTTTATTATTTCCATGAGTTATTAATATAACTTATGATATGATGGGTTATGCTAAAGAGAATCTGTGTTATGAGTGAAAATTGTGATTTCATTCATTTTTATGTATTCGTGTACTAATGTTTTATTACACTATATTATATCATTTACTAATAATTTTATTGACATCCCATGTTAATTAAATTTTTTCCAAGGATATAATTAATGGTAAAAGAAATTAAGATTTCATGAATATTTGTATCACATAATAAATTCATGATTTTTTTAAAGTTGTTAGGGCCAGTGTAACAACCAAAGATTTTATGAGAATTATTCATTTTTAATTCCATTGATGTCGTGTGTTTTACGCGACACAAAAATTAGCTTGTACAATACGCAACACCGTATTATCTTGCAGTATAAGCAACACTATTCTTGGCTCGTGTTACACACAATTTCAATTTCGTTTTCAAGAGATTATTCAATGCAACATTAAGCACAGATTTTGTTTAAATTATAAATGAAATATGTTTTGGTTATATTGTACACGACACCAAACAGAGCTTTCACAACACACATCCCTGACTTGGCTTGCATTACATGCAATCAAGGCCTTCCTCGATAGCTTGTCTAGTACACAATATGGAGTTTCACTAAACGAGATATTATTATAATATTATTATGAACTATCCATTATGAATAGTAATACCCACTTTTTGAAATCTTATAAATATTATCTTTCAAAATGGAATGATTTTTTGATTCAGAATAACGAAATTATCATAGGGTGAATTTGTGATATTTTTCTAAAAACATTCAATTTTTGATGAATAGTGAAAACACTAGGTTACTATTTAAAAACCGACTTTTTATTTAAATAGTTATTTATTTTATTTAAATATATTTTAGGTCAAAATAGATACATAATAACTATATATTTTCAAAGTATTTTATTGGAGTCATTATATAATAATTTTATATATATATAAATTTTATTGAACTTTTCACCGTCTTTTTCCCACCTCCGAGGAGAATTTAAAAATTTACACAAAACATAATTTTACTGCTTCTGTGAGTGGAATTTCGAAAATCAAAGACACACGGTTAAAATCAAGGAGTAAAATGTGTTTCAATAAGATAAAAATATTTTTTTGTGAATAGTAATTTTTTACTTTTATTTACCACGTTTAAAAGTAAATATGGTAATCAAGGGTAAAAATGATATTATTATTACCCTAACACATGTATTAAATTATATTGGATAAGTGTAATTCGACCAAAAAAATCTTAGGAAAAAAATTTTACCCTTTAGGTCCACTTGGATTAGATTAGGACACTTATTATTATTTTATTTAAAGAAGTGTTAAAATAGATAAAATCATAGTTTAAGAACTACAACATTTTCAAAATAGGGTTATACATAAGATTAATTCGACTATAAATATTCAATAGAAAGATAAGAAATATTATTATATATTGGTATTTTATTTATAATTTTTATACATTAAATATTTTAATTTATTTATGACATAATGATGATGCAGTAATTACCTTATTAATGAAATATTAACATAATTGATTTATAAATACCCAAATAAATGATATTTGAGACTTTTTATAAATTCCAGTAATTTTATAGGTTAATATGACATGTTATTATTGATTCTATTAACTTTTATTGAACTAATCATGTAGTTATGATTTACATAAAAATTAATTACCAAATAGTGTCAAAATTGACATAAAATAGTTTCTAAAACAAATATTATATTATTAAATGTTATTATATTCATAAAAATATAAGGTTCGGCCAAATAACTTAGATAAGGTTATATATATTAATATTTAACCACTTGGTGTTCTTTTGGCTTGTGATATAATGTTTATTAACCATATAGTGTAAGAAAACAAGAAGACACTGTAAAAGCTGAATTATATAACTACGAGTTAAATATAAATAATAAGGTTAAAATAGTAACTTAACTTGTCTAGAACATATTGGTTAAAAGTATTTCGACACATCCCCACTTTATCATCGAAATAAATCAATTTGGAGCTATTATAAACCGAATATGACTTTATTATAAAATAATATTTTATGTTTTTTCAAAGGTACCCCTCTCCTCCCTTATAAAAAGGGCACCCCTTCCCTCTTCTCTTCACACCTTTTTGAGCCTTTAAGCTCTTCCAACACCTGACAACTACTATTATAAACCTTTATAGTTATATAATAGAGGTTCTGGTCTTCTCAAAAGACCAACTATAGTTCCCTATGAATAATATTAAAGGAGGTACGTCGAGGAAGAGGTTATCACTTCTACCGACTCCTTAAAGATTATTTCTTCTTCTACATCCACATAGTTAGTTGATTTAGTATAAATTAATATCATAAGTATTAAATATATACATATATGTTTTTATAATTATTAACCAGCCATATTTCACCTTCTATCCATCCTACAGAAAATGAAATCACTGCGGGTTCGTACGTACGGAATACCGTCTCCTCACCGTGGTGTAATCAGTTTTTCCACCATCACCTTTCTTGGATGGGTATAATGGTGTAAATATTAAAAATATATGATTATTATAACATCATACTGATTCTATGATATTATATCATCCACTAAAATTCCATTCAATATATATGGGAATGATATCGCTGCTCATGCGTACGTATGGATTACCATATCCACGACGCGATGAGATTCATTTTCCATGTTAACAATTCAAGAATGATAATAAAGAATATATAATAAGTAATCATGATATATATGACATAATAATGGTACTATATTTATGTATATATATATGTTTTTCAGCTACTTAATTTTAGTCAATTCAATAAGGAAATGAGAAACAACGTTCATATATACGTACGACCTATAGTCTCTATGAATGGTGTATTTCATTCCATTTATCTATCTATTATATATAAGTTTATTCTGAATATATATTATATATAAATCGTGTTTTATATTCTGAAATTATGTAATCGTGATCTAGGTAATCATATTAATAATTCCAAGTCAAAACATGGACGATAAATGAAATGGTTTTACTCAAAACGCTACTTTAACAGGGAATTGACAAATGAACGGATAATATAAAGTCATAAGTGAATCATATATCATAAATAATAGTATGGTTATGTTACAAGTTAATAATATTTTTAAACCCACTATACAGGAGTCTTAGACACATATTAATGAAATTGGACATAAGGTAATGGATAACTTTTCCAATCTCATTTTTATCTGAGATTGTATATTTGTATGTATTTACTATGGATATATTTATCCTCGATGTCCACATTTTATAAAAATCGATTCATGTTTATTTAATGTACTTATTACCCATTTTGTACTTTTACTACATGGTATGTAAGGAATCTTTCTTTTGTTTACCATACGATGTACTTTTTGACTTTTCTGGAAAAAGAATGAGAAGAATTTTTTTTATCTTATACGGCGTGAATGAATTTTTACGGTTTTATAACTACTTATTTAAATGAAGTTTCCTCTACTAAATTTCATGAATATTTTAAACAAAATGATTTTCTTTTAAAATTTCATTGGATTTTTTGAAAAGAAACTAATTTTGAAGAAGAAAAGATATTTTCCACAAGAATTCATTTCATGTTTTTTATCAAAACCATTTTCCATATCAGATGAAAATATTTTATATGTGTTTATTTCAAGTATAACATCTCTATTATTTACATGGTTTTATTATTCTTATGATGAAATGATATACATTTATTTTATATGGATTATGTTATAATGGGATGATGTTTATGAAACCCAATTTATTCATTAGGTTATGATGAATGATTTATGTTTATGTTGTGTCACACATAAGAATGATTTCAATATGAGATTGGTGGGACATTTATCTCCCTCCAATGCATTGGGTAATGATTTATATCTCATTAGATAGACATGGCTAGATTGGTATGTTAATCTAGTTCAGTGTTACAGGACTGAAACATGGAGTGAACTCGATTCCGAAAGGGACTTTGTCCACTAAGATGGTCTTTGAAGCAATGCCTTGGCTACTATGAAAATCATATGATGTGCATAATGGTTTTACACAATTAAATGTTTTATTCCCATGCTTTTTCATCATGATTTCTGTTTCATTATGATGTACACCTTACGTACTGCCAAGATTTATTTCAGAACTCATGATTTTGATGTTCAAACTTCATGTTCATCTTTTTAAGTTCAAATGTATATGTTATGATTTATTTTCACAATGCTTACCCTTAATTAGAATTTTAGCTCACCCTTTATATGTTTTATTTTCCCCAGGATATAAATAAAGGTTTTAGGTAAGAAAAAAAGGAAGATCTTTATGGGAGATGTAGAAGATCTTTTACCAAGATTAGAAGATTATGGTCCATGTTTCCAAAGACACTAAACTATTATGGTCCTTTTGTTTCTTATTTTTTTATGTATTAATTATTCCGAAAAAGTAATTTAATTTCCATGTACGTCAAGATTTAGGTCTCTACAGTTGGTATCAGAGTAAAGGTTTAGTTAACCTTTGGAATCTAGAATGCAAAAAGATTTGTGAGATCCCTAGAGATATTTCTAAGGTATGTCTAGGGATGTCCTTAAGGTTAAGTATAAGTATAGGTTATAGTCCTAGAATTACGGTAACAATATCAGAATTAACCCTAAGATGAAGGAACTCCCCCTTTTTTATGTTGTTTTCCCTAGCCTGATTCTTCCTCTCACACTATTCTTTTTCGATATTAGACGATGGCTAGAACCCGAAAGAAATAGTTTTGATCAATGTAATGGACAATGCAAAGATTGTTCTCTTGAACAAACCAATGTAATGGGAGATGGAGTGAAGAATATTATTGATATACTTACACAAGATATGAAACATTCTGGACTACCAAATGACAAGAGAAGGGAACAATATTCTATTGCGTCCATCAGGAGGCAACGTCCACCATCTTTTAGTGGGTCTTCTGATCCACTTGTTGCCGAAAAATGGATCAGTACCATTGAAAAGATATTTTCCATACTTCGTTATTCAGAAGATGAAAAAATTCATTCTGGTTATTTATCGTTTAGAAGGTGAAGCAGATCAATGGTGGACTCTAATTAAGAATACGAGGCCCTGAGATGAAATTGAATCTATGGAATGTGATTAGTTAAAGAACATTTTTTTCAATAAGTACTTCCCTCATATTCCAAGAACATAGATGGAAAAGGAGTTCCTTGAGCTTAAGCAAATTGAGGATGAATCTGTTGGTATATATGAAGTGAATTTTACAAGAATTGTAAGGTATGAATCTAGCTTTATCATCCAACCTGAATTCAATGTTGATCGATTCTTCAGTGGCTTAAATCCAAGTCTTCGTATGGAATTAGTTATAAGAGATTTCATTAGCTATGATGAAATTATTCGTTCTACAATCAAAGAAGAACTGAATGTTGGTGTTACATATCCATCTCATGGTTTTGACAAGAAAGAAAAGATGGGGTTCAAGGAAAAATCTCAAAACAATGGTGAAAAGAAGACGAATGTATCTTTATGTCCAAAGTTTGGAAAGAAGCATGGTGGAGATTGTCTTAAAGGGACTAGAAAATGTATTAAGTGTGGAAAATAAGGTCATCGAGTAGTTGAGTGTCGATGTAATGGGAAATGGGTAGTTGGTGATGTGAATTAAGAAAAGACTATAGAGAACGCACCACCAACACTTAAATGCTACTAGTTCAAGGAAATGGGACATTATGATAATCAATGCACTAATCCAACGGTCAATGATGATCTATGTGAGCAACCTCTTAAGGAAAAGGATAAAGGGAAGTCACATGCTATCAATATTTGTTATGATGAGTGAGAAAATGATGTTCTGGAATGATTACATGATTATGTAATGGGATTTCAAATTAGTATCAAAGAATCTCATTTATGGTATCGTGGAATTTTGGAATATCTATGTATTGTTTTTCAATAATTGTATGGTTCCAGTAACCTTGAAAAGTGATTGAAATATTTTTGGAATGCAGATAAAATGCACATAATGAAGGGATATGGAGAAAAAAATATGTATGACAGTATTCATGAGCTCATGACTGATATAAGGAAAATGGTATATCATTTTTTGAGTATATAGAAACTTTTGGGATTTTGCTATGTGGAAGGAGTTATCTTTTGACAACATTCATGTTTACACTAGGGTTCTATGGTAATTCTTATTTCAAAAGAATACATGATTAAGTTATTCACATGTTTGGAATGTGACCCACAAGATATATCTTCTGATATATGGGGAATAAATGATAGTATTCACGTTCTTGTTATGTGACCATTCAAGTAATTGTTTTCATTAGACTATGAGATTGGATAGTTGTATTTTGGATAAGCCTGAAGACTGGAATAGATTATGTTGGACATCAGATAGTATTGTTTAAGGATAGAACATTTTTTCAATATTATTTATTGAATATTATAATAGTGTAGTTTTAGAAAAAGGGAAATCCTGCAGGATGGGCGACAACTCATCATTTCAGACAAGGTTGCAGGAATCAAACCCACAACTGAAGTGCGGCATGCCTTTATCACCTAAAATTGGAGTACAGGAAGTCTCTGGTTAGTAGAAACTAGTTTTATTATATTAATCGGTATGATAGATTAAATATAAGTCCATTTTTGTAATCATAGATGATTAACCTCACCATATATGGACTTATGTATATTTGATAACATTTTCTAACCTTATGTTTGAGACAGATGGAATGACCTATCATTCTCTCACATGATCTGCTAACACATCACGGAAGACAAATTCAACTTCATTTCTTGATGAGATGAAGTGGAAATTGTTCAAAGAACAAACAACAGCGGGATTGTACCAAAATCATGTAAGTATTTTTTTAATTCATAAATTCATCAACTTTAGGGAAATGATCATGAAAAAAAATGTTTATCTAGTGTCCTTATATCCAATGAATCAGATGGTATCTTAAATCATCACAAATTTATGGCTTTGTGATTGTTGGCTTTTTCATAGCCATTTCCTCTACCACTCTCCATCAGAACATGATGGATAGATTTTTATTCCATATCTATATATCCACCTATGTTCTCCTATGTGGAAAACCAGTGATGAGTTAATCTAGGTAACTATTAAATTTCATGCATTACATTTTAAAATGATGTTTTCATATTCCTTTTTATGATGTGGGTTTCTATGAAATAAACATTCAATTAGTAAACCATTTATAACCCCGATGAATTTCGAAGGAGAAATTCATTTTAAAGGGTGTAGAATGTAACAACCCAAGATTTTATGAGAATTATTCTTTTTAATTTAATTGATGTCTTGTGTTTCCCGCATCACCAAAATTATCTTGTACTATATGCAACATCGTATTAGCTTGTAGTATACTCAACACTATTCTTGGCTCGTGTTACACAAAATGTCAAGTTTGTTTTGTGGAAATTATTTTACACAACATTAATTATCGATTTTTTATAATGTATAAATGAAAAAAGTTTTGATTATGTTGTACACAACACCAAATAGAGATTTCACTACACGCATCCCTAACTTGGCTTGCATTACACGCAATCAAGACCTTCTTCGATAGCTTCTGTAGTACGCAATACCACGTTTCACTAAAAGTGATATTATTATAATATTTTTATGAACTAGCTGTTATGAATAGTAAAACCCAATTTTTGAAATTTTAAAAATTTTAACTTTCAAAATGGACTTTATTTTTGGATTTGGAATTTTGAAATTAGCCTCTGGTGATTTTTTGGTATTTTTCTAAAAACATTCAATTTTTGATGAATCGTGAAGACACTGGGTTACTATTTAAAAACTGACTTTTTATTTAAAAAATTATTTATTTTATTTAAATTTATTTTTGGTCAAAATTGATACTTAATACAGATATATGTTTAATTTAATTCATTTGAGTCATTTTATTATACTTTTAGATATACAAATTTTATTCAACATTTCACCGTCTTTAACCCAACTCCTAAGAGAATTTGAAAAATTACACAAAACATAATTTTACCACATCTGTGAATGGAATTTTGAAAATCCAAGAAACACGGTTAACATCAAGGTGTAAAATTTGGTTAAAAAAGATAAAAATATTTTTTGGTGAATAGTAACTTTTAACATTTATTTACCACGGTTAAATGTAAATAGATTAATTAATCATAAAAATGATATTATTATTACCCTAACACATATCCTAATTCTATTGGATAAGAGTAATTCAACCAAAACAGCCTTAGTAATACATTATTACCCTTTAGGTCCACTTGTATTAGATTAGGACACTTATTATTATTTTATTTAAAGAAGAGTTAAAATTGATAATATCAATGTTTAATAACTAATACATTTTTAATATAGGGTTATACATAATATAAATTCAACTATAAATATTAATTAGAAATATAAAAATATTTCCTACATAATTGCATTTTATTTATAATTTTTAGACATTATATATGTTAATTTTTTTATGACCCAATGATGATTGAGTAGTTACCATGTTAATAAAATATTAACATAATTGATGTTATAAATACCAAAATAAAAGTAATTTGAGACCTTTTCTAAATTAAACTAATTTTTAGGTTAATATGAAATGTTCGTATTTATTCTATGAACTTTTTTTGAACTAATCATGTTGTTATGATTTTCAAAAAAATCAATTACCAAATAGTGTCAAAATTGACCTAAAATGGCCTTTAAAACAAATATTATATTATTAATTGTTTTTATATTCCTAAAAGTATACGTATCTACCAAATGACTTAGATAAGGTTATATATATTAATAATGAACCACTTGGGGTTCGTTTGTCCTGTTATAGTATGTTTATTAACAATATAGTGTAAGAAAACAAGAAGACAGGGTAAAAGTTAAATTATTTAACTTAGAGTTAAATCTAAATGATAAGGTTAAAATAGTTACCTAAACATGTCTAAAACTTATTGGTTAAGTGTATTTCGACCCATCCCCACATTAGTTTCTAAATAAATTAATTTGGAGCTATTATAAACTGAATATGACTTTATTATAAAATAATATTTTATGTTTTTCTATAGGTGCCCCTCTCCGCCCTTATAAAAAGGGAACCCATTCCCTCTTCTATTCACACCCTTTTGAGCCTTGAAGCTCTTCCAAAAACTTTCAATTACTCTTTTTAACCTCTCTAGTTATATCATAGAGGTTCTGGTCTTCTCAAATGACCAACACTAGTGCCCTAAGAAGAAGATTAAAGGATATGCGTCGACGAAGAGGTAATCTCTTCTACCGACTCATTCAAGTTTCTTTCTTCTTCTAATTCCTCTTATTTAGTTGATTCATTATAATGTGATAAAATAAGTATTAATTATATACTGATATGTTATTATAAATATTAAACAACCCTATTTCACCTTCTATCCACTATATATAAAATGAAATCACCGAGCGTGCATACCTACAAAATACTATCTCCACGTCGTGGTGTAATCAGTTTCTCCACCACCACCTTACATGGATGGGTATAATGGTGTAAATAATAAATATATATCATTATTATAAAATCATACTAATTCTAAGATATTATATTATCCACTCCAATTCCATTCAATATATATGATAACTATATCATTGCTCTGGTGTACGTACAGATTACTGTCTCCACGACGCGATAAGATTCATTTTCCATGATAACAATTATAGAATGATTATAATGTATAAATAATAATTAATCATGAAATATATGACATAATTAATTTCATGTATTTATGTATATATATATATATGTATTTCATCGACTTAATTCCATACAATTCAATAAAGAAATGAAAAACAATGTCCATGCGTACGTACGACCTACCATCACCATGAACGGTGTATTTCATTCCATTTATCGATATATTATATATATGTATACTTTGAATATATATTATATATAAATATTGTTTTATATTCTATAATTAATTAATCATGATTTAAGTAATCATATTAATAATTATAAGTCAAAACACGGATGATAAATGAAACGATTTTACCCATAACACTGTTTTAACATGGAATTGACAAATGAACATATAATATTATGTCATAATTGAATCATATATCATAAATTTAATTATGGTTCTATTAAAAGTTATTAATGATTTAAAACCCACTATACAGGAATCTCATACACATAAGGAAGAAATTGGACATAAGTTAAGGGATAACATTTCAAATCCCGTTTTTCTCCACGATTGTTTATTCGTACGTATTTACTGGGGTATTATTTACAATCTATGTCACTGTTTTCTAAAAATGGTTTCATTTATATTTAATTTCCATTACCCATTTTTGACTTTTACTACAAGGTATGTTAGGAATCTTTATTTTTTTTACCATACGAGGTACTTTTTGACATTTCTGGCAAAAGTTCGAAAAAAAATGTTTTTAACTTATACGGCATGAATGGATTCTTATAGTTTCATAACGACATAGTTCAATGGAGTTTCCTCTAAAAAAAATTATGAATATTTTCAAAAAATCCTTTTAATTTAAAATTTCTTTGAATTTTGTGAAAAGAAAATGATTTTGAAGAAGAAAAGATATTTTCCTCATGAATTCATTCCAAGTGTTTTATCAAAACCATTTTCCATATAAGATGACATTATTTCATATGTGTATGATTCAAGTGTAATGTCTCTACTATTTAAATTTTTTTTATTTCATATGATAAAATGATATCCATTTATTTTATATTGATTATGTTATGATTGGATGATGTTTATGAAAACCAATTTATTCTTTGGGTTTTGATGAATGATTTATGTTTATGTTGTGGCACACATAAGAATGATTTCAATATGAGATGGGTGGAACCTATATCTCCCTCCAATTCAGTGGGTAAAGATTTATATCTCATGAGACAGACATGGCAGGAATGGAATGTTAATACGGTTCAGTGTTACAGGACATAAACGAGGAGTGAACTCCATTTAGAAAGGGACTTTGTCCACAAAAATGGTCTTGGAAACAATGCCTTGAATACTATGGAAATCATATCATGTGCTTAATGGTTTTCCACAATTAAATGTTTTATTTTCATGCAATTTCATCATGATTTATGTTTCTTTATGATCTATGCCTTATGTACTTCCCTGATTTATTTCACAACTTAAGATTTTAACGTTCAAACTTTATGTTCATGTTTTGAAGATCAAATGTATATGGATTGTTTTATTTTATCCATGATTACCCTTACTGAGCATTTGATATCACCCTTTATATGTTTTATTTTCACCAGCATATAAAGAAAGGTTTTAGGTAAGAAAAAATATGAAGATCTTTATGGTAGATATAAAAGATATTTCACCAAGATAAGAAGATTATGTTCCAAGTTTCAAAAACACTAAACTATTACGGTTCTTTGGTGTCTGTTTTTTGTTATGTATTAAGTATTCTTCAAAAGTAATGTAATATCCCTGTATGTCAAGATTTGGGTCTCTACAACCCATCCCCTGGGGATCGTACCACAACTTCCTCAAGTCTGACTTCCATTGGCTAGGGAGTGGCGAGTGCAACCAAAAAGAAATATCCCTAATATGGGATGGAATTTCCTTGTTAACATGTATAGACAGACAGTACAAAAACACTGAAATGTGCCACAACATAGACTAGATACAACCACAAAGTAAACTATTGAATTATAAATAGTGCTGAAAATAAAGTGGTCGTATATAGAAACCTCATTGTAATGTAAAAGTAAAAAAGAAAAGAAAAGTTAAACTAAAAGGTTAAAATAATCTCATTCATTTCCCACCAATGATCCAACCTGAAGTGTAGGTATAGCTCATGATCGGTAGTCCAAGCATCACGTCTCAATAATAGATCCAGCTCCAAGCACCTTCTAGATTTAGCTCCCCCGTACTCAATTTACGTTTTACGTTATCTACCAAAGACAAAACAAGGTGAGGGAAAAGCACATGAATGGTTGAGTATAAGGACACTCTTTTGGGACCCCAAGATCCAATAGGCCTCTAATAGTTCCACTAAATAAATACCACAAACCAATGAATCAACTCTTTTTAGGAATATTACCATACATATACTTTAGTTTTCTAGATATACTAATATCATAAATTAGAGAAGAATACCACAATGGAACACCACAAAAGTAGAAGTACCACACGGGTACACCACAAAGTTCGATGTACCACACATGTACATAAAAAAGATACAAGAATCAACTCAAAATCATGTAAATAAGTAAATCACAAAAGTAAAGAAGATTAGTTGAGAAGCTATATCATCTTAATCTGTCAAGAGGCACTACTGTTGACCATACAGAGTCATAGCCACACATGATGGATAGGTACTAACCACCAAAATGACCCACACATGATATGAACCACCCAGATTTGATAGGTACTAACCGCCTCTGACCAATATAGGATTTGACCCACACAGGATGGGTACACACTAACCCACACAGGATCACTGATGGCTAACACACACAGGACCAGATCCACACCGGATCGGTATGCACTGACCCAGATAGGATTGCTGAGTGATGACACACATAGTATATAACAGAAACATGATCGGTAAGTGATGACCCACATCAGACCACTTGGTACTAACCACCGTATGATCTTTCTCTAACCTCAGTGTCCCTGACAACCATTGGATTCATTTCTCCTGGTAAGCATGAGTTACATAGAATCAATTCCCTGAGATATTAGTCGTATCATGATTTCCACTAATCTCCACAATGTACTAACCAAATGTATTGGCATTAAGGGTTCCAATGAGAAAGACGACACATCAATCAGGCGCTTGGTATGTGTGTTATTAACATTCTAATGATGATGGCCCGGTTGGAATCGGGTTCGATCCAACATGGTCTTACTACAAAATTCTCCAAAATTCAAGTGGATTACACAAAATGGACCTCCTTGATCCAAGGATCCCATTGTAAGAGACATTTTTTCAAAAAAACTTCCAGTTCTCAAGATATGGTCCTTTAAAAATTTCGGGGTCTGGTTGAGCCCAGGCCTGGTCCTAACCGGTTGGGCCCGGGTCTGGTCTGACCTAGTTGGAACGACCCGACCAGACCATGTCTAGGTTTGACCTAGCATGGCTAGTACATGGTGGTCTCTCTCCACTGGGCCGAGGTCCAACCCGACCTGTAATGAGGGTCGTCCGGCCCGTTGGATGGAATCCTAACACTCTTCGGGGCGTCCCGACAAGCGGTGGGGTGCATCTCGTCCCTGTGAGGTACGAACCACAAGAGGGGGCATGTGGTCCGTCAAGCTGGAAATGGGGGGGGGGGTGTTTGTCCTCGGTAACCCAAATGGATCCGAGGTCGTTCGGATTCAAAAAACTGTGACGCCATGTTGGTGTCTCTCGGTCATCATGAAACCTGCTAGATGCACGGGTTTTGCCTCATCCCTCTCAGCTTTGGCCATGACATCCTACTGACATGGGGTGCACGAAGGCCTGACACACTTCCCTTCAATGTATTCCTGATTAGATGGCCACCTTCTTTGACTACTGCAACAGACAAGCCATGACCCATTGCTCACCGGTGGCAGGCGATTGTACGCCACACCTCCTCTGAGGCAAGATAGTACAAGCCCCTCTGATGACCAGCGTGGCTATGTGCCACAGACTCCTCTTGTGGAGTGCTTCATTGTTCATCCTCCTTCATTGTCGGTTGGTGCCCCTGCGCAAGTGCTCTTACACGAAGTGTGCAAGAGTAGAAAAGTAGTTGACGGTTCTGGCCGGGTTTGTTATGCATGTTCCCTCCGTGTTAGCTCCTAATCATGAGGGAGTATAAAAAGGGGTTTAATAATAACATGTATTAAACTACAATAAAAACTCTACCTTGAATCATTGGAGAGAAGTCATTATTGAGGATGTCTCATTGTCTTCCATCGTCACAGAAAGACACCCATGTCGCCATACAAATGTCGATCATTGGTTCGGTGTTTCGGTGTCGCTCATCACCGCTCGCCCGAACTTGTTTCATCCTCCATGGTTGGCATCACATCACTTTTCCAGCTCTTCATTGCATTGGGAAGCTGTGCTAACACCTCACCCTAAGCTCCATATAAATAGGATAGGGGGAAGGTATGTAACGATGTAAGGAAATTATTGGGGATCATTAAATAGGAAGCTCCCTAATTCCTTAACGATGTCATCACATAAGATTGAATGTTCAAGCCATTAAGTGGAATGAAACTTACCTGGTCTGACATCCACTAGTCCTTTGGAATATATTAAGAAACAAAACAAAATATTAATGTTTCTTTATTTTATTTCTTTTATAAAGTCACAAAAACATAACATTTTATTCAGACATCCTGCTGCCGAAGTAAATCCTCTCTTACGAGAATCCTGATGTTGAGGATTCAATGGTGCCCATTGATTTTTAATACGAGCACTAGTTGAAATGATAGAAAACTCTGATCACCCATTAAACGAATGTAACATAAAAGTCGTTCAGAAATTAATTTTGGTCACACCAGGACTCATAATCACATGCCATCAATTTCTACAGACACGTAATAAATTCATATAATTAATGAAAATTACATGGAAAATCTGGGTCATTACATTCTCCTCAACATAGGGATTTTCATTCCAAAACATCACATTAAATATTATGGAAACAAATCGGGTTACAGAGAACAAATCTTAGCATTCCGCACCCATATTCTCTCCGGGTGGTTCAGGTGCATTTAGCGATCATGCACTATCTGTATCGAACACCCAAGTAGGACTCACACTTGCTGATCCTCAATATCCACTAGAAGGCTTCGTAATCAACACTTCATCATTTAAGTCTATCTCTTTTTGGTAAATTATGTGATAAGGGTTTTGAACATATCTCCATAGCTGAGATATGTTGAAAAAATTATGCACCATCTCAAATTTTAGTGGTAGTGCCATGTGGTGTGAAACCTCTCCGATCATAGGAATTATCTGAAAAGGTATGATAAACCTCCGTGATAACATGCAGCCTCAGAATAATATACATAGTCCCCATTTAAGGGAGACTGAAAAGAATATGTAGCCCCCCTATAGGAACTCTGATGGCCTCCGTCTCCTTTCATCATAAGAATTCTTCCTGCACTGTGCAGTCTTCATCCACTGCTGGATGATATGCCCATTCTCAATTGAAGCATGTACCAACTCTGAACCGATTAGTATAGATTCCTCTAGGTCTACCCATTATAGTGATGATCTGCATGGTCGACTATATAGGGCCTCAAATGGTGCCATACCGATGCTGGAGTGATAACTGTAGTTGTATGAGAAATCCACCAAGAGAAAGTGATCATCCCAAATGTGGAAAAAATCTAAAATGCAAGAACGTAGCATGTCGTCTAGTGTTTGTTTTGTATTCTCAGTCTCACCATCTGGCCGAGGATTATTGGTGGTGGTAAAATGTAGCTGAGTCTAGAATGCCTCACATAATCCCTTCATTAATCATGATGTATAATTTTTTTCAAGGTCAGAGGTAATCGTAGATGAAACCCTATGAAGTACCTCAATTTACTCTATATAGAGGCTTCCTTGGCCCTCTACTAATCCCTTCTCTCAAATTAGTAGGATTTCATATGACATTATGTGTATTTCAATGATCACCCATAGAGAGTCATGTCCCCTAGAGGTGTGTGGAAGCCGTGTCACAATGTCCATGGAGATTCTATCCCACATCCACTACGACACCTCTAGGGGTTGAGTTAGGCCTACTGAAACCTGTTGATCATCCATCAGTTGATGACAAGTGAGGCATCAAGACACAAACTCTTCCACATCATTCTTCATACATGGCCACTAGGGCTGATGGTGGAGGTCATAGTGCATCTTCTAAACACCCAGATGTACCACCAAATGATATGTATGGAACTCCCTCCAAGGATCCTCCCTTAGATCAATCATAACCATGGTACATCGTATGAAGAGGATGATGTGGTCCCCACCATCAGAAAATCCATCAGGTTCATGTCTAGAGGATATCTAGGAATGTCGAGCCTTACAGTCGATGCCCCCAAGCCGTGCCTCCACGATTCTCTGATATAGTGGAGAGTGACTGTCAATTACTAGAGGTAAGATGCTCTATCTCTATCTATGAAGGATATCTGCATTACAACTAGCTGCTATGTCACCTCACTTAGAAACTAGAGACCAGGCCTCTTATTGAGTTCATCATCTACAACATTATCATTCCAAGGTGTATAGACTATCTCAGAGTTATAGTTATGGAAGAACTCTATCCATCGTCATTGTATGAAGTTCAGGTCCTTCTGAGAGAAGCTAAACATGAGACTCTTGTGATCATAGTAGAATGTAAAACGATTTTCCCTCATTTAATATCACCAAATATACATGGAGAAGACCACTGCAACTTACACCAGGACATGGGTAGCTTAGTTCTACTCTTGTTGCCTCTTCAGTCGTGATACGCAGGCGATCCCTACTCATTCCTACATCAGGACACACCCATGTCTGGTCCATGATGCGAACAAACAACATACCCAACACCCCCATCTAATATCCTCAGGATGGGGACACTCTCCAGTCTCTACACCAGCTACTAGGAACTATACTGGAAACTCTACGACAAAACGAAGGGGTGCCCCTTCTTCATCATCATTGATAACGGTTCGACAACTCTGGAAAGGTCAAGACCAAATCTCCAGAAGTATCCAACCAACCCTAAAAAACACCTCCCCTCCATCACATTTTCATTGACTTGAAATCCATCATATTATCTATCATATCTGAATCTACTACAAATCAAGCCTCTAAGATAATGTGTAATAGAAAGTGAACCTATCGTATCAAGAATTGGCACATTGAGTGCTTACCATAAATATGGTGTTCTTAGAGTGTATCTTGAACTGTCTGTAGATGATAGGAATTCCCCTCTATCATCATTCAGTATATCAAGATGTCTTCGATGAAGAATATTACAAAGAGATCGAGGTATGGATGAATGATAATGTTCATGAGTCTCATTAACATATCTAGGGAATTTGTCACACCAAATGGCATAACTATGAATCCATAGTTGTCATACAGAAATTTGAAGGTTTCCTTTTGCACATCCTCATCTCATACTCTGAGCTGATGATTTCCTAATCTGAGTTGTGTCATAGAAAACAAATGGTCTCCTGTCATCTGATAAAAAATATCATCAATCCTCAGATGTGTATTCTTTTTCTTCACAGTCCCTGAGTTGATGAGCCGGTAGTCCAAATAGAGTCTCAAACACTCATCTACCTTACTGGGATACAAAATCTAGTCATCCCAAGGATAATCCTTCGGCCTTAAGAACCCCTTCCCCAGTAAGTCCTCTTTCAATACCCGTAACTCACGATGATCTGAGGGATCCATATGATATATTGGTTTAGATATCGGTGCCATCCCAGGGAACATGTAGATGTAAAATTCTACCTATTTTCATAGAGATAGTCCTGGAACATCATCTGGAAATACATCAGTATAATGTCCACCACTACACGATAAATCGGACTCTCAATATCCACCTCCCCACTGGTAAGTCTAGCCAACTGATGTGTCATTTGTTGCATCGTCCTCCGAGTAAGTATATATAGTGTTAAAAAGGTTCCCTTCACACCGATGAAGGAAAAACTAGACCCATCCATGCGTACACACAACACCATGAGCCTAATACTATCAATATGAGAAATGATTGTGGATAAAAAGTACATACCCAAGATGAAATAGTAAGGCGTTGATGCCCCTACTATAAGATTTTTTCCGAATCTCTATCCCCATAGTGTAATCTCACACTACCTACAATAGTGTCTAATCATAGAATCCACTCCAGTAAGAGTCTCTAGACATAAGTATCGTGCCAACAACTCCACAAAAATTGATGAGCTACGAACGAGGGTTGTGGATTTAAAAGACGAAATTTCATTTATGTCTATATATAATATACCTATGGTGGACTAGATGTATATAATACCTTTAATCATGCCCGAAAACCTTGGTCATAGGCCTCAACATCATGGAGCTATGATCACCCCAGTCCACCTGCTCCCTGCGGTCGGGGTGGACAACTTGGAGGTGGTAGCGGTAGAACCCCGCATAGCCTCCCACCTTCTGCGACATGAAAAAATCCTATTCAATGTCCACCTGCTACATGTGGACCTCCTAAATTGAATCTATGCCTCTTCCTCACCGGTCCCTTGAACTTATTTTGGTCATCCAAATGGAGGGTCAGGCAATAGAGATCCATGTGACCCTACCAGCCACAAGTGAAGCACACCCTGCCTCACGACTGAGCTCCTCTACCTCACGAGATCCACACCTCTGAACCTGCGTCCAGGGGTTGTCCACCAGGTGGACTGGTCTTCTTGGACATCATCTTCATATACATACTACCAGCTGCATATGACTATGCTACGTTTCTCCCAGTGGTGGGTCGTTGTATCATTGTCTTATCAGCTATGAAAATCTCATCCAATAGTTCCCCCTCCTACACAACAGCATGGATTAGGATGCTGAGAGACACCAACGATGCTCTTATCTCCCGTAAGAGTCCCTGCTCGAATGGTCGAGCACTAATGAAAGGATGATGCACCATGTAAATAGTGTAGCATGAGAGGTCGGTGAATCTCGCTAAGTACTTGGCCACACTCATGCTTCCCTGATGTATGTGTTGCAGCTCTGGTATATGCACCGAGCGTAGAGATTCTAGGATTAAATCTTCCCAGAAAAGGCCCTTGAAGTCCTAACATATGAGGGTCACCTCATTGTGTTTTTGTAGCATCATGCTATTCCATCTCCTAGCTACTCCCTAGATGAGACTGGATTTTAGGATCATTATAAGTTCAGTTGGTGTCCCAACTGGGTATACTATTCTGGCTACAGGCTCTAGCCTATCCTCATCCGCCTTCCAGTCAGTCTCTCTTTGGAACCTCAGAGGGCTCTACTGCCGAAACATTTTCAATGTGCTCATTTGGAGTGCATCCTCTAATGGTGATGCAGGGGGAAACGACTGCCCAATGGGTAGTGGTGTTTCTGTTACACCGCTTGATGGTGCTAACATCATAAGAGGGCCATGCACGGAGGCCTCATTTCTCGGTGGGCCATCATCTTGTACTCTCTTGGGAATCATGGTTAGATGTCTACGTGGAAGCATCTTGATTGAAAATAGTTCTGCCACAGTCGATAAGTAATACCTTTTTAGATGACCCAAAGAGAATTAAATAATGACTTTTCAAAGACACACAAAATCAAAGTTTTCATGTACCGAGTCATAAATAAGAAAACATGGTCCTCGTGTTTGGATACATTGGCTATCGCACCAACGCTGAAATCCCCAACCTGAAAATCTCCCTCATTACACTTAACACTATTTCCACATAGTAAAGATTAGAGTCCTAGTTATTAAGTATAACTAACTCCTACGATACCACATTATCACGAACCATCCACCGTGTCCTAGGCCGTGACAACCCCTAACCCGCCTTCCACATGGCATGTGCTCATAACTAGCCCTAGAAAGGAGTATCCCTAATATGATAAGGCATTAAAATTTTTCTGGTATAAACACACCATTTAAAAACCCAACAATAAACAACCACATATACTAGATTCAACCACAATGTAAATAGATTTAGTTAAAATAGTGATGAAAATAAAGGGGTTTGAAATACAAGCCCAACTGTAGAGTATATGTACAACTAAAAAGCACAATACAAATGAAAAGTACAATGCATCTACCAGATCATCAAACATGGATCCTACCTGAAGGTTAGGTACAAATCATGATCAGAAGTCCCCACGTCAGGTCTCACCTAATGGTCCATCTTTAAGCATAGTCATGTCCTATCTCCCTCAACCTCAATCAATATTGTACATCATCTACACAGGAAACAATAAGGTTTAGCACATACCGTGCATGGGTGACTATTAAAATATTCATTAGTGACCCCGAGACCCTATAGGTCCCCAAGAGTTCCAAAAAGGAAATACCCCAATGCAATTCATCAAATCTACTTAGATATATTCCCATACATATTCATGGGTTTTTAGGATATTCTCTTCTCACACATGATAGATGAATACCACATAGGTTACAACATGAAGGTAGAAGTACCACATAGATAGAACCACGAAGACAACACCACAAAGGTGGAATTATCACCTAGGTACACCATGAAGGTATAAGTTCCACATAGATACACCTCGATGACAGAAGAATCATCTCACAATCATGTATATTAGTAAAGCACAGAAGTACAAATTATTAGTTGAGATTGTAGATCATCTTACACTGTCAATAAGAACAGATGCTAACCATACAGAGTCTGAACCACACATGATCGATTATTACTAACCCCTACAATAACCCTCACAAGATCCGACCTGCCAAATTTTGATTGGTACTAACCCCCACTAATCCACATAGGTTTTGACTCACAGAGGATCGATATATGGTGACTCACATAGGATCACTGAGCGCTGACAAACAAAGGATCTGACCCATATAATATAATTATGCACTGACCCAGACATGATCTTTGAGCACTGAACCAAACACGATTGTACCAAAACAAGATAGTTAAGGGTAGAGCCACACATGATTTCTTATTATGTACCTCTGTATGATCTGTCTCCAACCATTACCTCACTACTAGAAACTGGATTCCTCGCACATGGTGCGCTCGAGTTTTTTAGAATCTGTACCTAGATATATTGGTCATACCTCTAACGCAACTAATTTACACAAAGGGGAAATTCAAAGGACCATAATGTCATAAGTATTCCTTTGTGACAATCTATGAATTACTAGGATTCTAATTTTTAGGGACAAGTTGGATGCTGGTTCGATCCAACCTGGTCATACTCTCACATTCTCAAAAACTCATGTCGAATATACCAAAAGGATCACCTTGATCCAAGGATCCTAATGTAGCATACATTTTTTAAAACAGACATCTAGTTCTTCTGATATGGTCTTCTATGTATATTATAGTTTCGGTTGGGGCCGTGTACTAGCCAACTCGGTCAAACCGCCGTGGCCCGACCTAGTTTGGGTCCGACCTAGCTCGGCTTGGACATGGATGGAACGTTCTTCATGGCCGAAATACAGCCCAACCAGCAATGGGGTTGGACCCACCATCAAGGGGTAGGACCGGCCTGTATGCTAGTGGCTGCCCCGCAATGGGCTGGGCCGACCCGCAAGGGGGATGCCTAGACCATGGAGTGTTGCGGCATAACCTGCAAGGGGTCAGCCTGGTCATTCAAGGGGCGGACCGGCCCACGTTGTGTTGCCCTTTCCCGTGATGGGGCGGCCCGACCTGTTTTGGGGCACAACTCGGCCCGCAGTGGGCCATGGCCAAGACAGCAGGGCAGGCAGCCTGGCCGCGTGAGGCGTGACCCGTATGAGGGCGGTCTACAGTCCGCCGATCTGGCAAGGGGAGGATTCCCTACCATTATCCTGAATGGCACAGAGGTCATTAGGCTTCTAAAATAGTGTCCCCATGTGCGCACCACTCATTCGCCATGTAAAACAACGGAGGCATGGGTTATGTCTCCTTCGTTGCATCCTTTGTTGCAACCCTCTTCTCGAGGGCAACGCACAACGACGCACCACCCATACCTTCCATAGCCAGATGATGATCTGACCACATTTTTTGTCTGTCACGACTATCAATCCACGACACCTTGCTCATAGGCGGCGTGTGAAGGCACGCCGCACCACCTCCGCGGTCGACTAGAGGCAACCAATCCAATGATTGCCGCAAAATTTTGTCGCTACCTCCTACTGTACTGAGCATCGGCATGCACGCCTTTCATAGCTAGTTGGTGACAACTCTCTGGTGGTCTTCCACTAAGGGTGAAAGGGTAGCAATGTAGTAGAGGGTTCTTGTAGGGTTTGTTAGGCCTGAACCCTCACATTAGCTCATAATCATGAGGGCAGATAAAAAGGGGTTTTATTATCACTTGAATTAAACAACAATCAAAACCATACCTCGAATTTTTGGATAGTGGTCGGGATTGAGGATGTCTCATTTTTTATCTTCCTTGAAACAGGAAACCCACATCACCACATGAAAATTGATCTTCGGTATGAGGATTTAGGGTCGATCATCACTGCTCGCAAAAATCGAAATCTCCCTCCAAGGTTGTCGTCATAGCAATTTTCCAGCACTTCGTTTCTTGGGATTGGTGTGCCTAATCCTCCCCCAAGCTCTTTATAAATATGAGAGGGAGAGGATATATAACGATGTAGGGAAACTAATGGGGTTCATTAATTAGGATGCTTCCAAATTCCCCAACAACATCGTTATTTAAGATTGAATGGTCAATCCATTTAGTGTCTTGACACATCGCTGGTCCCACATCCTCATTTCCATTGGAGGAATGATAAAAACAATATAAAAACAATGATGTAATTTTATTTTATTTATTTTAAGAATCCCAAAAACCAATATTTTTCTCTAGACCTACTGTGGTCAATGTAAGGAATCCATTAAGTGAATTTATGCACTACAGATTCAACAATGCCCCCAAATTTTTAATCAGAGAACCTGTTCAAATGATAGAAAAAGACTCTCATGCCTTTACTAAACGTAACTTAAATGAAGTTCATAAAATAATTCTGGCCACACCTGGTGTCAGAATCATATGTCGTAAATTTTCGTAGACTCATAATAATTCCATATAATTAAAAACATTACATAGAAAATTCGCTTCTTTGGAAATGTGTTTTATTATTGGGATGAAAATTGGTTTCACTACTGGAAATCGGATCTTTCCCAACACTTATATACAGCCTTTCCCCCATGGACGGGTTGACCCCGTCAAAGGAACGTTGTAGCTCCGCCACCCGTTGACTTGCGGCGTCCAAAGCCTGTTGCCGCTGATTCAACTCCCGCTCCTCTTCAGCAGCGGCGGGGCGTAATTCCTCAACCCTGGCCCTGGCCCTTTCTACCCCGGCCCGAACGACAGCCATCCTTCCAGAGGTTTGCCCCATATGCTTCTCAGCCTCCGCTAGCTGGGTCCTCAATCGTGAGACCAGCTCAGACTGCGCATCGAGAGTGGCTGAATGGTCGTTGGCCCGGATCTGCATCTGTTGGACCTCACCTTCAGCCTACTGGAGCTTCCTAATGCTGGTCGCCTTCCTCCGCTGCCATCCCACGCTCAGCCCACGATCATGCTCCCGGATCTTCTCAGCCATGAGGTCTCGGATGAGCGCGTGAGGGCGTTGGGCATCCACTCCCCCGGCACACAGTTCGCTCAGCCGCGAGCGGAGCCTATCCATTTTGGCCAGCCATTGCGCTTGGGGAGTGTCCCTGATAAAGCGCGTGATCCGCTTCCACGACCGGCGGCGGACTATGCTGCTGCCTTCCTCATGAGAGGCCGTTTCGTCCCAATCCGCGCGGTCGGTAGGCTCATACGCAGGATATGCCTGTAGAAATTCCTCAGCGAGATCCGCATCTGGTGTTGAGTATGGTACGACACCTGACGCCGGCGCAGGCATGACAGGACTGGGACTGACCGGTTGATCCTCTTCCTCTGAGTCCACCTTGATTACTTCAGGCATGGCCCTGCTGGTGGTCCCCCCAGTGATGGTGTGCGCCGCAGCTTGAGGAGGTGAAGGGACTATCGTCACCATCACCGGCATGCCCCTGGGAGGGATGCCGCCAGACATCCCATCCAGCCTAGCTGCAGCAGCCCATGCCAGTCGGAGAACTGTATGACCGAAAGAGACATAAACGTTAGTTGGCATGGCCCACGTGTGGAAACAAGGAGACCGGTGGAGGAGACTTACGAAGATCGACTTCCGAGAGATGCTCCTGGGCCGGTCCTAATGGGATTCCGAGACGGGGCCCCCCGTATACTGTTGGAAGGCCTGGAGAGTCCAGAGGAGCCACCTAAGACCCCCTGGTCCCACCAGATGCAGAACTAGACGCAGCCATAGGCGCGGGTTCCGAAGGTACCGCGACATCACCCGCCAAGGAGCGAGAACGAGGCCTATGCACAAGTTCCTCCTGCATGGCTCGAACATTGGTGAGAAGTACATAGGGATTCAAGGACAGATCGTAAGAAGAGAAGTTCGGAATGCTACCTCGAGAGCCTCCGCGAAGTCTTCGGATTCTGAGCTTCGGTCTCCGACCTCGCCCTCCTCCAACGGGCTCCCTCCTTCAGCCTCGTCCCCCTGAGAAGAGTCCCCTGATTCCTCCGGCAAGGGGAAGCGCTCCCTCAGATCGGCATCCGATAACTGTGGGGGCACCGTCTGATTCAACAATACCCTCACCCGATCTTTCATTGGGCGAGGAACACCGCTGGAGTGGACGTAATCCTCCAGCTCGTTCAAGTATTGCTCCGCCTCCGCCGGAGACACCATGAATCCAGCCCGAACTGGGCCTATGCCCGGCAGTTTCATCCCGAGGCGATTCAGGTGGGCCCACATCTCGTTTGGGCTGAGAAATTGCCGGTTGACATCCCAAATGTCCCAAGCTTCCGGAAAGACAGCATCTTCTGTCATGTCAATGTGACGCAGCCGCTTCCCCGGGGCCTGAGCGGATATCTGACAGAATCACCTCGGTGGCCGCCCCTCCGGATGACCCTGCTCTCCCGGAACCACCGGATCCGCCGCTGCTGCCATACCATCGGCCGGTGCGGGTCTCTCTGCCATGGCAGCCCCGCCGCCGCGGGCGGCTCTAGCTGCCCTCTGACCCCGACCTCGAGATAAAGGAGGCCCACCGTCACCAACCCGGATCGTTGGCTGCTTCAGCATCTCCCCGGGGTAAGCGGCCTCCCAGCTGATGGCGTACTCCTTCACTAAGCCGAAGGCGGCGGTGGACGGAGGCAATGTGATCTGCATCTTTCCATCCTCGCGTGTGAACATGAGCCACAGCTGCCTCATCACACACGGGTGCTCCTCGTGACGCACCTCCCAGTATACCTGCGGGGTCAGCCGCTGGAGGCACCAGAACTGCCTCGCGAAACGATGCAGGGTGTACGGTTCACAGATTGACTCACGATCTATCCGAGACACCAAAACTCCACCTCGGAAGGCCAGGAGGTAAGCCCGATGTTCTTCCGTTCCCCGTCCATCATCAGTAAGCCTCCCCGTCGGCAGTGGGAAGGGATGAAAGTTGAACTCGTCCGCCCTCTACACCCTATTCAGCACCATCGGAACGGCCAGTTTGAATGGGAAGCTCCCAACTGCGTTCAGAATGGAGGGGAGAAAGTCTGATCCCGGCGGCGAAATGGGGTTTGGATACTCGTAAATCCCCCTGATATGCGCCGCGATCCACCCATACAGGAGGTGGAAGGGCCCGCATATTCTTGGCGGCTTCTTGCCCTCGCTAATACGCCGCATCATTCTGTATAGTTTGGCGAGCATCGGGATCCCCAGGTTGATTCGCTGCCCCATGGCCAACATCGATGCCATGATGAACGAGCTGGGCCGTACCCCCATGCTTGTATCTCTCACTGGTAGGATCCACCCACAGATGAGAGCCGCGATGAACGCCGCCAGCCTGACTATTGGCTGTTGTTCGGTGCTGACGCTGAAACCCCAAGTCTTCCATTGGATGTCCTCCAAAACCCGCCAATACGAGTGTCCCTTGCCCCACTGGGCTGCCCTCGGACAAGTTCGAGGCCTTTGGGGGAACTCTCGATCTTCTGGGAAGTTCAAGAAGCGTTTGAACCATCTTCTGAAGTGGACATCCCTCACTGCTTCCTTGTCCTCTCCAGGGACAAGCGCCATCAGTGCTGACGCCAGTCGCGGCATTTTCTTAGCATCTCCCCACATGCTGGCAACGGGGAGGAATTCGTCATACATGGCCCCCATGATCGGGACCCCGGAAATCTGGTGGACATCCCACAGGCTGATGCCCACCTCCCCGTGATGAAGGTGAAAAGTGTTGGTCCAGGACGACCATCTACTCAGCAATTCCGGCATTAGCTGCTTTGGTTGGTAAATGTGGAACTGGGAGGCCCATGCCGCCTCATACAATCCCACTCTCCTCATATCGGCCCCGAACTCCTCGCATGAGGCGCCTTCCCAGTAGGCCCAGGCCCAGTCATCGGTAAAGTTTCCGCCCTGGCGCAGGTCCCACTCATCGGACCATCCCTTCTTGGGATCCTGCAGAGCCGCTTTCAGCATGGTGCGGTAGAGAGGAGGGGATGTCTCCGGTTGCAGTGGCCTCCCGTCAATATCGTTCACATGATTGTAGAGGCAATCAGCGGTGACGGGTGTGAAATCCTCATGTGCATGAACATCAGCCGCCCTGAACCATTGGTGCTGGCATGGTGTGCTCCTGAACCAGCAAGCTGGTTCATCCCTTCTTGCCTTAGGAATGAAGACGTCATCCCTCAGCCCGAAGCCGTACAACGGCAGTTTCTTGCACTGCGGGTAATCCCTCTGACCTTCCGACAGCAGGTCTGTCAAGGAAGTGTGGTCCGAGTGGCTCCGAACCATTTCCCCCAAGCCTGGACGGTTGGCCATCTCATCCCGGCGAGCAGCATCTGCAAGCACTCCCAGCACAGCTTCTTGTTGGGCCATTTTAACTCTGGCCCTCAGAAAAGGATTCTTCTGGATGGATCGCGAAGCTCGATCGCGAAGCTCGATCGCGAATCCGGATCGTGAAGGTCGGTCGCAAGATCAAACCGCGAGGTCCGGCCAAGGAAGACAAGCAAAGGTTCGCTTGGCGCGGACGCTGAGTCGGAGACCCGCGGTTCGCCGCGAAGCTTGATTCGCGGAGGGCTGTCGCGGAGTACGCGGAGCTTCGCGAAATCGAGAGCGCAAAAAGACAAGGAAGGCACATAAAGACATAAGAGGGCGGAACCCCTATTTATAGGCGACAACCCCGGAGCATCGCGGCGCGCCTCACCCGCGCGAAGCATCGCGGCGCGTCCGGATCCGCGGCCCCGGCGAGCAGCGCGGGCCCCCCTTCGCGATGCTGCATCGCGAGCCACCGACAGTTTTGGCAATTGTCCCTCAGACTTTGACCCTTCGCCCTCCGCGGCTCCAAGTCTGAGGGGGGGCATTTGTTGACGCCAAAAATGTGGCCTGAAAGGAAGGAACGAAAAAGACAGCCGGCGCGCTGCCTCTTGAAGCACAGCCGCGAAGCGCAGCCGCGAAGCCCCGCCGCGAAGCGCCCCAACCCTGGCGACGCCGCGAAGCTCCAGAGGCTGTGATCCCCCGCGAGACTGTTTGACGTTCGCGAGCCGCCGCGAAGCTCCAGAGGCGGTGATCCTCCGCGAGCCCGTTTGACGTTCGCGAGCCGCCGCGAAGCCCCGAAGGCGGCGCGTGAGCCCTGCTTCGCGGCGCCCCTTCCCTATAAATACTCGACTCCCCCTGAGTCCCGGGGATGGACAATCTGACCTTTTGGCTTCTCCTCTCCCAAATCGCGAAGCACGCTTTGCCCCGGGAATCATGAGCTCCGCGAGGTATTTCTACTTCGCGAGACGACTCTGATTTGTTCCGTTTTGAGCCCCTCTTCCGAGAGGGATGCCCTTCGCGAAGCTCAAGGGCGTTCGCAAAGGAAGGGGATTCCCAAGGGAACCCGGACAGCCGCGGAGCACTTGTGCTTCGCGAAACACCCAACCCATACGAGTAATCCCTATGCTGAGGCAGGATCGCTCCACTCCGCGAAGTACATTGCTTGGCAGGACCCTGCTTTGTGAACCATTCCTTCTTCGCGAGGCAGTGCTCCACGAACACTGTTCCACTTCGCGATGCACCACCCACTCCCACCTACGCCCCATGCTAAGGCCAAGGCACCCCACTTCGCAAAGCACACTCCTCTGCTTAGCGATTCCTCTTTCCATGCGACCCTCCAGGTTTGCACGATGTGATTTCAAAGTCCCATGGACAACACCTCCCGTAGCGTTGCTTCGCCTAATGCTTCTTCGCATAGGCACGCTAATGGCTATTGCTTCTTCGCATAGCCATGCTAACGTGGACCCCTCGATGGTTCGCCCCACTACCCCCCTTTACCATGGCCTTACCGGTACCTTCCCTTCCCCAAGGACCAGAGGGTACCGGTTATGTAAGCCCTAGGGGTGTGGAGTGAACCCACCTCGTCCGAGCTGCAGGACGTTAAACTGCCAAGCACCACGTCCTCAACACATGACGTTAAACTGTGACCCAACCTCTTCTCCCTCACGAAGGGTCCCCCCAACTCGAACATTCATTACACCACTCGTCTCCACGGGAATTGAACTCTTCCGCACATGGAATGAGATCCTCCTTGTCGGAGTGGTGTATGTTCGCAGGGGAAGGGATGCCTTAGAGCGTAAGCCCCTAACCTTTGGTACGGATGATTGCACCCGTGCATCTCTGTACTTCCCCACTACCAAGGTCAGTGGAGGACGTGATAGGGAACGAGGCACCCCCCTATGGGCCTCCATCCTGGACTAAGTCCCAACACCACGGGCCGCTCAACGCGTAAGCCCCTCTTCGCTTCTCACGGACGCACCCTTCACGACGTGATCGTCAGGTCCTTGAAACCTCTTGTTTCTCACACCGAGCATGACTCACGTGGGCTTAGAGTGAGCAATGACCCTGAAAAAACCCCACCTGAACTACGAGGTCTTTGATCCATGTTAAGGCATGGTACGTAGGAAGCGTCCACGAGGTTCAAGCCCACCAATAGTGGACCAAGGTCTACTTTCACGTCGGTTTACCGGCGAAACCCCACCTGAACTACGAGGTCTTTGATCCATGTTAAGGCATGGTACGTAGGAAGCCTCCACGAGGTTCAAGCCCACCAATAGTGGACCAAGGTCTACTTTCACGTCGGTTTACCGACAAAACCCCACCTGAAATACGAGGTCTTTGATCCGTGTTAAGGCATGGTACGTAGGAAGCCTCCACGAGGTTCAAGCCCACCAATAGTGGACCAAGGTCTACTTTCACGCCGGTTTACCGGCGAAACCCCACTTGAACTACGAGGTCTTTGATCCGTGTTAAGGAATGGTACGTAGGAAGCCTCCACGAGGTTCAAGCCCACCAATAGTGGACCAAGGTCTACTTTCACGTCGGTTTACCGGCGAAACCCCACCTGAAATACGAGGTCTTTGATCCGTGTTAAGGCATGGTACGTAGGAAGCCTCCACGAGGTTCAAGCCCACCAATAGTGGACCAAGGTCTACTTTCACGTCAGTTTACCGGCGAAACCCCACCTGAACTACGAGGTCTTTGATCCGTGTTAAGGCATGGTACGTTGGAAGCCTCCACGAGGTTCAAGCCCACCAATAGTGGACCAAGGTCTACTTTCACGTCGGTTTACCGGCGAAACCCCTTTTGAACTACGAGGTCTTTGATCCATGTCAAGGAATGGTACGTAGGAAGCCTCCACGAGGTTCAAGCCCACCCGTCGCTCATTCACGTCGGGTCCCATTCCAGTCCAGCGGTAAGCCGTTGTGACACCTGAACTACAAGGTCTTTGATCCGTGTTAAGGCATGGTACGTAGGAAGCCTCCACGAGGTTCAATCCCACCAATAGTGGACCATGGTCTACTTTCACGTCGGTTTACCGGCGAAACCCCTTTTAAACTACGAGGTATTTTATCCATGTCAAGGCATGGTACGTAGGAAGCCTCCACGAGGTTCAATCCCACCCGTCGCTCATTCACGTCGGGTTTCACCCACGTCCAACACGACGTTAAACTGCAATTCCTGTCCGACGGCAAGCCGTTGTGACCATTCCCGAACTACGCGGACTTTGATTCCCTGCCACGGGGATACATAGGAAGCCTCTTCAAGGCTCAATCCCAACTTCACTGTCGCCCCCCCCTGCGATGGTCCGATTTCATTCTCATCCGTCTCCGCAAGACGTTAAACTCGCGGCCTACCTCGTGATAAACATGAGATGCATGAGGAAAACCTCGGATGGAGCGCCATTGGCGTAACCGTCTCCGCTAGACGTTAAACTCGCGGCATACCATGTGTTGGACATGGGAAGCTGAGGAAAACCTCAGATACGTGTCTATGACATGTAATTCCCCGCGCTCGATGTGGGATGCCTCGGGCTTCCACGCCCTCGAGAAGCCTTGTGATCGAGGATAACAGACAGACATGCCAGGTACCCCAGCATCCAAACACGCTACTGATGCCTCAACGTGACTACTCCCATGACCGAAGGTTGCTGCCCTGACTGGACCCTTTGGAATGTCCCGACAGAAGCAGTGTAATTAACCGGCGTCCATGGAAACATGGCACTGGGAAGAGTTTCACGAACTACGTATTAAATCTATGAGGGAGACCTGGTCTAGGTGACGAGTTCTGAGGAGGAATCCACGGAAGGAAGAACCGACATCCCATCATCCCGTTTCGATCAAGGAGCAGACGTACCTGATCAAGGAACGAATGCCGCCTGCCTTTGGAATGTGGGAATGCGGGGCAAGACCCCCCCCCCCCTTTCCCAACGGTTTGGGAGAACCGTTGGGAAAGACCCCCCCCCCCCTTTCCAAACGGTTTGGGAGAACCGTTGGGAAAGACCCCCCTTACCCCCCCTTTCCCAACGGTTTGGGAGAAACGTTGGGAAAGACCCCCCCCCCCCCTTTCCCAATGGTTTGGGAGAACCGTTGGGAAAACTCAGCCCAAAATCCAGCATTTTCCCCTGGAAATTATCACCTATCCCAACGGTTTTGAGAACCGTTGGCATAGCTTCTTTGATTTCTTCCAGGTCTACTACCCGAGAACATTATATAAATAAAATTTTAAATAATTATGATAATACATATATATATTTATGAAGTCATATTTATAAAAGTTATGTTAGGTTAGTGGTTAAGGCGTTTAATTATAAACGGGGGGTTGTGGGATCAAATCCCACCACATGTTTTTTTTTTGAAATACATATACCAACGGTTTTATAACCGTTGGAATAGATTTTCATATTACTTATACCAACGGTTTTGAAAACCGTTGGGATAGGTCTATACCAACGGTTTTGGGAAAACCGTTGGTATAGACCTATCCCAACGACTTACTTCGCAACGGTTCTCCAAACCGTTGGTATAGGCTATACCAACGGTTTGGAGGCCTATACCAACGGTTCCAAACCATTGGTATAGGTTAGTATTCTACTAGTGTTTGATTAGAAGTGCCTACTTGTTATATCTTAGTTTTTTATGAATGATTTTTCAGTTAATTATAATAATATATAAACCTGAATAATTCCTCAATGTGATTTGTAGTCAAATTATTATCATATGACATGAATACCAAATGTTTAAGGCTTGGGCATTATAACAAAAATATGTTATTATGATTTCAGAATAACGATTTTTTAATTTCAATCCATCCTAAAAAAATTTAAATCACCACACATGCATATGTGTGCCCTACCGTCTCCACAACATGGAATAATTTTTTTGACACTAAATTATTATGATGGGTATAATATTATATTTGATGGAAATAAATAAAAAATATTACATGATATTGAATTTGTATTCTTATTATAAAAACTAATTTCTTACTACATTTCCATTGTGGGAGTGATGCCGATGACGTGCGTATATACAAACTACCATCTATAAAAATCTATGGTATTCGTTCCCCACATTAACAATTGAATAATTATAATAATAATTTACATTATTATTAAATATTTTATTTATGAACCTTATATCATTCTGGATAGAGAGAATATATATGTTATGCATATGAAACAATAAATTCCTAATAATACATGCATTTGAAAATGAATATATTTACTCATAGAATACTGGTAATAATGAAATAATATTAAAAACATGATATTAGAAATGAAAATGATATAATATATAGTAAAAATGGATTATGAATAACTTAATAACAATTTTTAAACATTATATAAGTGGATAACTAACTCTAAACTAAATGAATCTATAATTAATGTGTAATTTCAATATATCATTATTAATCAATATTTTTTATAAGTTTCCAATAGAGAATATTTAGAATACATTTCCATGATTTGTAGAAATTTATTTTAAAATATTATTACTATTAATCAAAAATTATTTAAAATAATTTTTAGCTGTGTTAAATTTTATTAAAAATATTTTCAGTGGTGTATTCTTGTTTCATGCCAATGGTTGTACATTATTATAATTTTTTAAAAATATTAAAGGAATATTATAATTATTTAAAGACATGTCCAATGTTAAATTTTTATTCAGAGTTAAAGATATTATTTTCATTAAAATTGATTCAATTAAAAATAATTCCCCCTTTTAATATAATTTCTATATAAAAGGGGTAATTTTTATTGGATTTTATTTTTATTTTTTTTAGACTGTATTCATATATACCAAAATATTTATATTATATAATTATTAATTAAGATATATTTTTATTATATGATTTTCCATGTTACATGGAATGGTTTATGATATTTTTGCAATGGATTTTCAATTTTGATAAAATTCTTGGTTTGTTTTTTAAAATGATAAAATGTTTTATTTTAGTTTTTATATAAATGTTTTTGTTGGCTATCTCTGATAATTTTTATATTAGGAATTCATTTGACATAGTACGTGATTGGAAGGGCTTGATATATCCCCTCGATGCATTAGTAGGTCAAATGAGACATTCTTGATATGGACATGTCTGAGGCCATTCCCATTAATTTTCAAATATGGCTTCATCCAAGGCCTTAACCATTTATTTTTAGATATCATGGACACGGTATTGATGGTAGGATTCATTCAACTAACATTGTGAATTCCATATTGATGATATTAGATATAGATATTCCATATGATTATACCACTATTACTATATCAATTTTGATTTTTTCAAGCAATGTGATTATTTTATATGTAATTATTTATCTGATTTATAAAATGTTGATGTCTATTTTTAAAGGTATTATGTTTTACTTATACAAAATTACATAAGGATTATGAATATTTATTCATAACAACATACATTGTACAATTACAATTACTGGTATTTTGAGGACACCCCTTTATTGTGTTTCATTATTCCTAGGATGAAAAGAAATTAAATACGACGTAGATGTAAGGATATTCAAGGAGAATAATGGTGATAAAAAAGGATTAAATATGTTTTATTTTATGTTTTACTCTATAATGTATGGTTAGTGTGTATAATCTAGTTTCCATAATTGAAAAATTGTTTTGTTCATTGGGATTCAAATCTTGTATCTATGAAATTGTAATAATGAAAGTCCCCATCTATGGGATATTGCTATTTGGGTTGTTATAGTTTGTATCATTGAAATTTTAATAGAAACCATAGTGACTAGGATTAGAAAAAAAATAATATGGAACATAACACTAGGGTGGAATTTGAGCAAAACAATAGAAGAATGTACTAAAATGTTTGTTAGGTAGTGATTATGTAAGTGATCCTAGAAATGAATCTTGTTTATTATACTAAATGTGGAAATTGATATTGTATATATGTACTATGGAGTTATATTTTGGATATGGTGATTTTGGCCTAACTCGATATAACCTGGTACGTGATATTGGGATTTACTGCTATCCTATTTTAACATTCATCAGTGATATACTTATGATTATTATAATTCTTTGCCCAAACCATAATCAAGGATTTAGGTGTAAATATGTCATTAACGAAACCATTTTTATGATAATTATATTGGATACGTATAAATATTTCAATTTTTTTTGTATTTATCTAGTTCAAAATAATGCCTTATGATTAAAAATGTACTTCATTATTTTTCATAGTGCAGAAAAGTCTCCAAGTGAAATGAATGGAAACTATTTAAACCCATATAATCCATGTGGATATTTCCATCATATGAAAGATAATGATTTATTAGGTCAATCTATATCTATTCATAAATAACATATAATATAATGGGATAGCTCACTCAGGTTCTGAAAATTAATATTACTCATATGGAGCACCTAGATCCACAACATGGAGGAAAAATGTTAGACCCTGAAATAGGAAAAATAACCTCTAATATTCAATGTGAATAAAAATAAATTTTAACTTGACAAATTGGTAAGTTCATTAAATGATATATTTTATGCATTGGGGAGTAACAAAATTAAGAAAGTTCCCATGGTAATTTATCAACTCTGAAAAGAAGTAGTTCAATTGTGTTCATTGATTAATAACATGATGTAGGATGAAGCTATAAAAATCATGGATTTGATATATTTTAATGATATTTTCATTGAACAATATATTCCTCATGAAAAACGAGAGGATGTGTTGAAGCAGTTTATATGATTGTGGAATAAGGAGGATAAGAATGAATCAATGTGAGAAGTTATATTTATAAGGACAACAAGGAATTAAGTAGATTAGGAATGCAATCCAAATGCATAGACCTATCGATTCCTTGAAAGGTTAAAAAACAATCCTTAGGTCACTAGTCTCAAAATCATTTCATCATATGATGATACCGTAAATGTTTTATCATGAAAAAATGCAATTAATTATTTATCATGAAATTAATGGAAAGAAATAGAAGAAGATGTTGGATGAGAAAATAATGAATAAATTAATTAATTATTTTGTATATTTATCAAGTGTAAATTCGAGACTCGAGAAATTTCTATTCATTCCATATTGGCCCCATGTAGGTAATCATTTTTGATATTACAATGAAAATTAATCCATTAACGGGATTAGAAAAACAAGAATAACTGAGGTATATAGTTTTTTTGTATGTTATTATTTAGTTTATTCATTCCGAAATCTTCAAAATTGGCTAACTTGTTCACCGAGATCACATTTAATGCGGTTAAATTCATATGGACAAACGAATGTGAATAATTTATTATAGAATTGAAATAAAATATATTTAATTCTCATATATTCAATTTAACATAAGGAAATGATGAATTTTTTATTTATAGTGAAGCATCAGTGAAATGATGTGGTTCTGTTCTTATTTATAATGATAGGGTTATTGCATATAAATTATGTCCATTAAAAATACATGATCAGAACAATCAATGTCAAGCTAATGAGTTAACTATAGGAATATATTCATTGATGATATGGGTATACTATCACTTTGGAAAAATATATCATATATATAGATATCACAAGAGTTTGAAATATATCTTCTATAATAAAGAACTCAAATTGAAGGAATGGATATGTCCCAAGAAACTCATGGATTAAGACTTATATATACATTACCAACTTGAGATTTAATATAATCCTATCGACGAATTTATTATCGAGGACTATGGTGTTATGAATAAAATTATTATTAAAGGTGAAAAATAATCATTAATCTAGAATGGATAGATATATGAATTATCAATGATGGTTAAATTTGAAATATTTTTCAAATTGATTCCAACCCCTCTTTACTAGAGAGGATAAAATATTATCATTATAATGATGATGATTTTCATATGAAAATTATATTATTGAATGATAGGAAATTTATAGACATTATTGATGAGGAAGGAATTTTGATCTTTTTGAAGAGACATTGGGTTCCCTATATACCTGAGCTCAAAGTGGAATTATTTCGTGATATTCATATCCAATATTTTATAATATAAACTAGTAGAACTATGATATATAAAAATATAATAAAAAAATATTTTGTTGGATAATAAAAAGTATGAAATTATGGGTTCTGTATCAAAATGTATAAATTTTAATCAATTTTTGGATGAATGAAAACGTCTTATATGATTCATTCAAACTCTTACGATACCAATTAAGAAATTAGAGGATATTATGATGAAATTTTTCATGGGGATACCAAATATTCGGAGAAGGAATGATCTGATTAGGGTTATTGTTTATCATCTTACCAAAACAACACATTTTCATTATATATGTGAATATTTTCCAAATGAATGATTATAATGAATCTATATTAATAACTTTGAAAGACATCATTTTTTTACACTTATATTTTGTGTTTTATCATGATGCCACTTTTACATCAAATTTCTATAAATGTCTTTAGAGATTTCATGATTATGTAACTCATTTGAGAGCATCTTGTCATCCTAAAATCGATAGGCAATCTAAATAAACTATTAATAAAATAGAATACTTGATGATATCATACCCAGATGACTTTCTTGTTTAGTTGGATCATTATTTTCTCTTGATATATTTTTATAAACAACAATAGTCTTAATTCCATTATTCACATGGAAAAGTATCAATGATTATATGGAAATATATTTCAAACATCAACAATCTAGGATGATTCACATTAATGGAAACATATAGGATTGAACATGTTTATGAGATAATGGAAAAGGTAATTATTATTCAAATCCATTTAAAAGCAACTCAATAAAAGAAAAATAAATATTTTTATAAAAAAGAATGAATTTGGAATTCCAAGTGGGAGATCATGTTTTCATGAAGTTGTATCCATAGAAAGGTGTTATATTTTTTGTTTTGAAATTAAAATTAAATCCCAATCACTTTAGAAAAATTGTAATTATGGAAAAAATTTAACATATAGCATACATTTTATCAATGTTTCCAGGTCTCTCAAATGTTCATGATGTGTTCCAAGTGCCATTGTTAAAAAACTACATGCCAAACCCAACAGATGTACCCTCCTACGATGATATAGAACATGAAACAAATCTAACTTATTTTTAATTACATATAATCATTCTTGAAATTAGAAATTTTGTGTTAAGTAATCTGACAACTTTATTGGTAAATGTTCTTTAAAAAAACCATAAAATGGAAGAGGTAGTGTGAGAACCTAGAAATTTTGATAAGGTGAAACCAAAAAAAATTTATGTGGTGAAAATTTTGTAATATCAATGCTGAAATTTTTTGTAGGGAATAATGTATAAAATAAGGATATCAAATTACATATTTTTAAAATAAATAAAATAGCTTCTATTGCACACACCACTAAGATCCTGGGGTTCATGATCTATTTAAATAGATGTTTAAAAAGATGTTATACATTTCATTATCCAATTTTAGAATCATATGTATATTACATTTATCATATGTGTTTCTTATATATATATATAATAAAAAATTCCATTTTATTCATAAGAACATTATTTATTTATTTTGAAATGTTTCCACCTTTTAACGGAGCACTAATTTTATAACGAAATATGGGAAATCTATAAATATTATTTTTCAATATTGAATTCATTTTATAATATACAATATCAATATTATATTTTTGATATTGTTTTGTATGTTTATGATATTATTCATCTTTTATTGAATAATGTAAAATACAAAATTTTTTGTTAAAAAATGTTTATTTTTCAAATAATTATTAAAATTTAAATTGATTTTTATATTCAAAAGAGATTAGTAATAAATATATTAACCCAATTTATTTAATTGGAATCATTTTTATATTAAAATTATATTTGAAATATTATTGAAATTTAGAACAACTCATTTACCCGGCTTCACAGTAAAACTACATGATTAGTGTTAAAATTAATTTAAGAATATCAATTAATTAGTTAGAGAAAAACATACATACATGATTGTAATCATTATCAGATTTATAGTTTAATTTGAACAAGTTATTTTTTAGGTAATTTTGAATAATAAATGTCGTAATATTTAATCAACCACAGTTAAAGGTAAATCCGGTAATTAAATATAAAAATAATTTTACAATAATATAATACAACATTAAAACATACTCAAATTTTAGTGGATGATTGGGTTTTTATAAAAATACATCTTACGAAAAAATTATAACATTTTTAGGCCATATTTGTTAGAATATGGCATTTAATATATTCTATTTAATGATAACATAGAAATGATATACTCATATTTTTAATAAATATTTCATTATTAATATATGGTTATACAAAAGATTAATTCAACAATAAATATTTTCTTGAAATTTATATATTTATAATTATTATGATAATTTCTATTATTTCAAAGAGAATTAATAATTTATGTAGTGGATTTCATAATGATAATGCAGTAATAGATTATAATATGGACATAGCATATAAATGATGTAAATTTTATTAAAATAAATATACTTTTAGATAATTAATGACAGAAAAGAATTTGAAATATAACATAGATATCATAGTGATATATTAGAAGTTATTGTTTTAAGTTATCAACGTTTTATGATACATAGAAAAGAAAATAATTAACAATATCAAAATTGACATAAACTCTACATTAAATAAAATAATATTTTATCAAGTGATATTAAATACATAAAAACATAATATTTTAACAACTAACTCGAATAAGGAATAATTTTCCGTAAATTATCTATAGGTTGTTAATTTGTAATTTAATTATAAATATATTAACCCAAACATCTAAAATATAATTTTTCCATGGTATGTGTTAAATGGGTGAAATAAGGTTTATATCCAAAAGATAAGGATAATATTATGCCTTAAATATGCCTAAAAATCATTGAATGAAAATATTTATACCCATATACATATTATTTTATAAATAAATCACATTGGGCTATTTTAAATGAAAATAAATTTATATTATTTTAATATATTAACGGACTCCATCAGTGCCCCTCCCCTCTTTTAAAAAATTGTACCTCCTCCATCACTTCATCACAATAAATGTGAATTGGAGCTTAACCAAAACCAGATAATTTCTCCATAAATCATTCATTGTAATGTCCTAGAGGTCATGGTATTCCAAATAGTCCAACCAAAGTGTCCCAAATTTTAGAGACAATGGAAGTCCTCCAAAGAAGAGATAATTGTATTACCAATTAATTCGAGATCATTTCTTATTATACCTCAACAACATATATTGTTTCTAGTATAATATAATAACTACACTATAATATATAAAATAATGTGTTATTATGATTATGGACTAACCATTTATCAAATTCAATGCATCCTAACTAATATGAATTTACAACACATGTATGCCTACATCCTACTATATCCACACTATGGTGTAATTTTTCATTCATCACTACATTTTTTAGATGTAAATAAAGAGTGGAATAAATAAAAAAATATTAAATATTAAATGATATTGATTATTTATAATTAACCTAATTCCAATTTCTAACCATTTTACCATTAAGTGAATGATAAAATCACAAGATTATAAATATGACCTACCGTCTCTATGACATGGTGAGATTCATTCATATGTTAACCATTAATAAATTATTTTAAAATAATAAATGATTAGTAATTATTCTTTTTATGAACTAAAATATCATTATGTATATAAATAAAATAAATCATATTCATGAAAAAATAGACTTACATGATATGGGATGCATAGGAGAATGATAAAAATAACAACTGAAACAATGGTAATAATGAAATATTTTTTGAAACATGATATAATATAACCATATATGATGTTATAAATAATTGATATGGTTATTTTTGTAATTTTATAACATTATATGACCATTATACAGAAATTTATATCGCCCAAAACTAATGTAATGTTCAAGGTAATGGTTAATTTTACAATCTCATTATTATTAGGGATTGTATATATGTATGTATTTGTTATTAAATATGTATCATTATTGACAATGTTTAATTAAAATTCATTATAATATATTCTTTTTTTATCCATATATTTTTTTAATGACATTTTTCACTTGTTTTTTCAGTTTATATAAAAATTTTAAATGATTATTTTTATTATTTTCCAAAGGACAGACATTATTAACATTTTGAAAATATAAAGAAGGGATGTTCTTTTATTATCACATAAATCTTGAGAGAAAGATTAGTTATGTAATCACATGAGTAATTTAATTTAATGTTTATTGTATAATAAATTTTAACACCATTTGAATAATTTCATTATAAACAAAAATAATTTTCTAAATATTTTGCTTATGATTTTATTAAATTTTTATCTATTTAAAAATCATATGTTTGATGTTAAGATTAATTGAAAATGATTTCATATAATACAATATTCCATATTTTATAGATTGGGGTATGATATGTATGATTGTGTATGTGATATTTTGATACTATTAATAGTTTATGGTTATTCTGTTAACATTTCATATGATATTTTAAATACAATTGTTTATATTAGATATGTTTCACCAGTTTCATATGGGGAGTTCCATGGACATTATGATGGACATGGACTATTATATCCCCTCTATGTATTAGTATATATCATGTGAAAAACTATATTTTAACATGAATGAGGGTTTTACAATTTATTTATTAATATCCCATTAAGAATTTTAGTATAGAAATATTGGTCCAGGCATCGACATTATGTTTGAGATGTCTATCACTTATCATTGAATCATTATGAGATAAGTGATTGATATTCCATGTGATTATTCGTCTATAATTGAATCATTGGTAATGTTTTCAATATAATTATATTATTTAATATTGTCTTATTTATTCATTCTATATTATGTTTTAAAGGGATCATGTTTTCAATTTAATTGTTTCCCTAAGGATTATGATTACATATTCATAACAAAATCTGATGAAATTTATCCCTTACTGAACATCTGAACAAAAACCTTTATTATGTCTAAATTTTATCATGATACTAACATATTTATTATGTCTTATAAGCGTGGTGAGTATTGGTTAATAATGAAATTTATAAAGGGTTTTATTTTTTTTATTTTAGGTAATATGTTTTATTGTATAGTTCATGTATGTAATATGACGTCCAATAATGATAAACTAATTAGTCATTTTGGATTAAAATCTTAAATCAATTCCAATGTAATAAAATATTTTATCAATTCTGAGCTACAGTGTTTGGGGTTCTTACATTGACATGGTCAGTGTACAATATTAGTTAATATTACATTTTATACAAAAAAACCTTCGTGATATATTTTATGTTTTTGGATTCCCCTTGAGTAAATATCAACAATACAGATTTGGAAAAATTTGATTAAATATGTGAGGATGGAATTTTAATGGGATATTGATCCCACATAAAAACCTATAATTTTATGAACAATAATTTATATATTTTAGTGTATTCATGAGTTATGAATGTTTTTGAAAATCCATATTTCATAAAATGGGAAAATCATAATAAAATAAAAATATGATTTTCCCATATTTCATAAAATATATTTTTGAGATTTCATTGAATATTATTAATATAATTCAGATAATAATTACAAATGTTACGATGACTGTGAGTAAAAACATGTAATTATTTATTAAAAAAATCATATTCTCATAAATAAAATGCATGAAAAAATTACTTTAAAGATCATATTATATAATAATAGATTAAATATGAAAATATTATGAGAAAAATATAAATGATTTTTTTCATAAATGAACAATTTTGAGATTATATGATTTTAAAAAAATTATTTCCAAATATTAACATGAATCAGTTACAGATGAAAATGATAACAAATCGGAAAATTCAAATTAATGATGAGTTGGACTAGATATTGAATAATATCAAGTGTGAACTTATATCATGAAAAAAGGGAAAGAATAATATTGTTACAAAATGAATTATCCAATGAAATTTGATTGTGAATGGGGAAGATTTAGTAAAAAAATGAATATCCGAATTATAATGGTTTTTCAAAGAATGGAGGGGAGAATTTTGGTGATATTTTTCCCCAATAGTGATATTGAGAAAATCATTGGGTTATAAATAAATTATGAACATCCTCTTATTAATTATTAATAGAAGGATGTTAATTAATCGTTCATAAATATAGAAATTGAATATGATGTCTACCCTGAGTAGTTATATGGTGTTTTACATGATAATGATGGTACCAATATCTATATGTTGATTAAATCAATGTATGATATGAAACCATCTCTAAGTCAATGTACTCAAAACATGATAGTTTATGAATAGACTCAATTTTCCTAAATGGATATTTAACATAAACATTTTTATGAAGAATATGAACTCATTCCCCATAATTTTTATTTTTATATTGAATATTATTTTTCTAAGGGATAGTGGAAATAATAATAAAGAGTTTGATGAAAATATAATGAATAATTTTCTAATGTCACTACTCATAGAAATATCGTGCATTTTAGGTTTAAATTATTATTTGGTGAACATTATAGAATTTTATCACAATAGGAGAATGTTTTGGATTTTCTAAAATTTTTTGTTTGAAATTTCACATATAATTTTCAACATCAATTTTTATTGAAATGATGATGAGATAATGTTCTACTAGGAAAAGTGTTAATTAGATTGATTTTATTTGTTTATAGATATTTATATATTTATTAGAGCTTATAGAACTAAAATCATTTATGATGATTTAATTTATAGATGATATTAGTGTTTTCCAAAAGAAACAAAAATTTAAAAGAAAAAAGAATTTTGAGATATATGAAAATAATATCATCTTATTGTTTGATGTAGAAAATATTTTATGATATAATAATTCATATATATTATTTTGAAAATTATTATGTTGATTGAAATGATATAAAATCAACATCTAGAGGATGAATTTTCTTAGGATAATGTTGGGTGATATTGAAAAGTATGAATTAGTGATTCTTTTTCATGTGTGTATTGAATAAAAGAAGGATTCCACAAGCTTTACTTAAAATCAAATTATTTGTATGTAATTACTATTGGATGATTTTGATGTACATTTCATGAAGCATTGATGATATATTGGGAGTATAAATGTTTCATTGACCTTCTGAAGATTGATACTCATAATTTGATATCAATACACATTATATAATGTATCACTTCATAAATTATTTCTTTTTGTTCTGATTTTTTCTGGAATATATTTCAATGAATAATTGAATTGATTATATTTTTAATATTGATAGGCCTAAAGATAGTCTTGTGTAATTGTGGTCGTAAAATAATTTTACACTCAACTAAATACTTCATACAATATTTGTGGATGTCCCCCATTATGATTCTCAATATGTAAAAAAGGGTGCAAATATGTACAACATTGTCTACAAATATATTTATTAAATTTTATACTAAAAATATTTGAGTAACTACAATTCTTATGATAACTAATATGAATCTATTTTTTAAAAATTCATGAGAAGAAAAATTATTGAAAATAAAATTGAGGGGAGTTTACCATATCAGGGAAATTCATCTTCTTATAACCAACTGATAGAATTACATTAAATATATCATATTATCTAGTAAGGTATTGTCATAACCCACTGAAAAAGAAAGGCTACATTTTATAAATGAAGATAAAAATTGATTTGTAATAATAATAGAATTCTGAAAAAAAAATTACTAATTAAATATAATTTGTTCTGTATTTATTAATGATTATTTTCATTAAATCCAATGGATGAGGTTTATGATCCTTATTCTATATTATATTTTTTTATTAATTGATCACCAAAATTTTAGTAAATATTTTTTTCAATAACATGTGTACGGAAACCCCTATATGTTTTTTAGGAACATTTCTATATATGTTTGGTGAGAATTTTTTTTAACGTTTGTTAGAGGATGTAATATGATTTTTCACAATGTATGATAAGAACATTCTATCAATATCTGATGATGTTATTCTACTTTTATATTTTCTAAAACATTATGATAAATAGATCATCTAACATGGTGTTTCTACTAGTTTAACTATGTAAAACCTATTTATAGACAAGCATCTCAAGATGGTTGCGATTTGGGAAACATTATCATATGTACAAGATATAAATCATCAAATAATAATATATTAAAAAAATATATTTCAAATTTGATGACGTTTATATAATGGGAGATGATGATTTATAAAAAATTAATTGATGATAACATCGATATGGATAGTTATATACATAGTAAATCATTTAAATGATTCTTGAGAGATACATATGAAGTTGTTTGAAATTCAGTCACAAGAAAAAAATGACCTGACCAAATTTCAAGAATGAAAATTATATGTTTTTAAACATGATATTTTTTAAAAAAATAAAAAACTTAAAATAGAAATAGAAATATATTTTTATTTGAATTAGATTTATAAATTTATATGGTTCTACCATATATACAGGAGAATAAAAAAATAAATTTTACATTGTGAAAATAATTATATGATTCCATAATATTGTCATCAAAATTAGAGTGTCATGTGAAATTGAAAAACACATATTTTGATTATTTTTATTTATTTTATGTGAAATGGAAAAAAGGATTTTGATGTATCTGAATATCATGTGTGTGTAATTATTCATTTTAAAATTGCATTCTTGTGAAAAAATATTTTATTATTGAATAATTGTTGAGGATATAAAATTTTCATATGAGAAATTTTATAAGAAATATTTTTTTGAATAGGTCCATATGAAAAAACAAATTAATGTCAATAATAATTGATATTTATGAATAGAATACATTGAATAGAACATGATGATGAGTGATTAGGAAATGCATAGTTGTGTAAATAATTTTTCATGAAAACACCTAAAACATTTATTTTAATGAATAATATTTATGATGTGATGTATTTTGTCTAACTATATTGGGCTTGTCTAAGAATGAGAATCAGATGAAAATTGTCTATTTCATCAGAAAAATAATTCAATAAATTTTTTATATTATTATTATTGAGATATGTAGGAGACCATAAAAACATATTTATATAAGGAGGATATATTCAACAAGATCCATTAAAAAACTGGTCGTCGAATTTTCTATTAATATAAAAAATCCTTCACTCAACACAATTTGTCTACAAAAACCATTTCATTTCCCCAAATTTTTTATGGTAATATAATTTTTAAAATTGGTTATAATTTAATATTTTTATAATATAATGTGTAGAAGATATTTAATTACCAATGTTAATGATATTTGATAAATCATTAAATTTCTATAGAATCCACGAAGCATATGGACGATTCAAGAAGAGTTGAGATGTGTTTAGAATTTTTTTTTATACTGCAATGATATGTATTGTTAATTTTGTGTAGGAAATTTAAAATAACATTCCTCTTTCTCTACATTTGGAGAACCAATAAAAAGTAGTGAAATGTAAAATGTACTTAGAACTATTCATATGTACAAAACATTAAATCTTTAAAAGGATGTATCAGAATAATATTACAAATTATGACCTATTTTAGGTAGAAGAAATTTTCACTATAGAGAAGGATTTTTTCCTAATCATTGATTTGAGAATAAATTAAATGAATCAGAAATGGAAAAATAGATTGAACATTATGAACATTTTTTTGAGGCACCGTTTATTTGTAAATTATATACAATAATTGTTAAAATATAGTGTAATTATTTTCAATAATGAAAAAAAAATTAATTTTATGACACACAAATCGGGTTCACAAGATAGACATTTCTGTACTAAATAAATCAGGCAATCCATCCATTCAAATATCATGGAGTTAGACTTACAAAGTGTCAAATTATCATGTTTATCATGTTTCCTATGAAAAATATTTATAGAATTATGGGTGTATTTATAGTGAATCCTATAACGAAATCAGAGTAATCATTTGGATGTTTTCTTAATGTTGTTTTCACATTCATCAAAAGTTGAATTTCGATTGACTAGTTTGATTGTCAATGGGAATGTTGCAGGTTTTCCCAATTAGGGATAAACACATTAAACATTCATGTATTATTTACAATAACATAATTTTACTCATATGTTATTTTTATAAAAGTTTATAATTAATTTGATGCTAATAATCTATAGTGGAAATGTTTATTAAAGTTGAAATTTTAAAATAGAAAAAAACTATTTATCCACATTTTTTGAATGAATCAACAATCCATTCAAATGTCTAATCACATAGTTATTAATATAATTATATGAGAAATGTGTTATGACAATAAAATATTCTAACCAATTTAACATGAATGTAGTAAATATCGATTTGATAGTGGAATGGTAAGAGAAACTTAAGGAAATTATGGAAGAATTTTTCCATATAGAAATACATGCATTATACTATATTAGAGACAGATTTTTTGTCATATATGATGCAACAAATAATTTTTCATTACGTTTAATTAGGAATAATAACATCAAATAATATTATAAATTTGAAAAATTGATATTTGATGTGAAAAATATCATTACACTGGATTCGAATCATAATGATGTGAAATGTTAATTAATAATATGTATTTATTACATCTATTATTTGTGCTTTGAATGTTATAAAAATCCAAATATAAAAAATTCTATATTAAAAGAGAATATATTGAAAAGACACTAAATGAGATGATTTAAAATTATGAATGTATATTGGATAACCATAAAATATTACAATATAAAAGTCAATTGTGTTAGTAATCATCAATAAAGGATTGATTAGGATTCCATATCCAATGTAAGTATTGAATATTACCCAATAATTATGGATTTTCAATAGATGGGACATTAAATCACTAGGAATGGGTTTAAATCATAACAATAAAAAATTATTCTCATATATCATTCCATGTGACGATCAATGATGTGAAAATGATTATATTTAACTAATGGACACTGTAATAAATATTCTATATTTAAAAATTGGTTGTAATGGAGAAATATGAATAATGAAATGAGTTTTTCTAAAATTAATTCATAAAAATAAATTTAGATTTTTGATATAATGGAGACATATCATCATTCTCAATGACTTATAATATAATAATGATTTAAATTGATCTCAAAATTAATTTTAAGGGTCAAAATAATGACGGATATTATAAGTTAAACATAATGATAGATGTTAATACTATTGTTTTATAAGATTGAAATCAGTATAAGAGAATGATTAAACATATTCTTATACATGTATATAAATTGAATAATAAAATTATGGATTTCATTTTTGGTCATCTTATGGAATCTAATGGTTATAATGAAAATTGGGTTATTCCTGACATATTTATGAAGCCATAAAATTTCCTTATTATATAAAATGATTTTCAAATTCATAAAATTCCATCTATTTTAAAAAACAAAATAGTAAGTCTCTATGAAGTACCAATATCAATTGTATCTGAATGAAATATGTTGTTTTCATAAATATGAATAAATTTATTAATAAAAATTAGATACAGATATAATTATTAGATGAACATAACAACCATATATTGATGGAAAATCAAAAATTTCATTTCAAAAAATGGATGTTATTTTCAAATCCTATGTGATGGAATTCAAAGGATATTAGGATCCATACATTCCCATATAATATTTCCCATATAACAATAATTTTTATTCTATAATTAAATTTTCATCTTGTGATTCCCTATATACGAAGAGGGGAAAAATTGTTGTGATTATGATAAATAGAATAAGACTATATGAATACATCATTATCATGACATTTATGAGAATATCCTAAATAATTTAGAGAAAATTTTACAACATAATTAGAAAAGATGTTTTATTGTGATATAAATCATTTAAATTAGTAGTTTGAAATTAGTGAAATGTCCCTCATTTAAATATCACTATATAAAATGGAAATTTTAAAAAACAATATGGGATTGTTAATAAATAAAAAAATTGTCACATTAAAAATAATTGATCATTTGGGAAGGTATATTACAATCATTCACATGAAACATTCCTCTATAAAGAGAAAGATGTGTTAAATTATTCTTTCTTATTAGTAAAGTAGGATCACATATCTTCTTATGTATCAGACTCAGATATTATGAAATTCAACATGGACAATATTATATATAATAATTGGTTTATGTATTAGATTATGGTGATATTGTAGAAAAAATGGTACAAATCAAATGGTTAATGATATAAGGAAGAATAATTATTTTTCAGAATACTAATAAGAAAAAAATATTAATTCTTTGATTGATCACAAAATTAGATTTCTTAGTGTAATGAAATTTCTCTCTATAAATTCTATTAAGGAAATTGAATTTAGTATTCCATAAATTTTATGTATTTTTACCTTTAAATGAAAAATATATTGAGTAATATTATTTATTAGAATCACTGAAGGAAAATTAATTTTAATTTATCTTACTAATATAAAATATTATAATATGTGATAACTATAAATAAAATATTTGAACATATTGTGAACATTAATATGAAAATTAACATATAAATATAACCACAAATAAATAAATATTCCCTTATTATAAATTATTTATCATTTTGGTTTTCCAAAATTATAATATCACTCATTAAATTTATATAAAAATGATATAGAATTATAAATGTTATAAACTCATTATTTGTTATGAAAATGAACATTATTATATAATTTGTACAAATATGTAAAGTTATATATTTGAAATAAATCATAAAATTATATATATGGTTGTTGCTAATTCGGTCATCAGAAATATGGTCATTAGATATTTGGTTAGTGTATATGAATTTCTCTGTTATGTATATGGGTGTTGTGTAATTTTTCATGAATTATAGAAAAATAATACTGTTTAAAAATAATATTTAACTATAAGATTATATAAAAATAAAAAATTTATTCTAAATATAACATTATAAAACTATATTAAAATTCATCAAATTAATTATTAATTAGATGAAACGACTTTATAGTTTAATTAACTTAATAGAATGGTTATAATTTGAATTGATAAAAATTTATTCTTAAGAGATATATAATTTACATTAATTTGAGGCTATTAAAATAATTTGTTGTTAACAAGGGATAATTTACAAGGAAATATTTTTTATGATTCACCATAAAAAATTTATTTATTTGTTTCTCAAGATAAAAATAATATAATGATTATGTGAAACAATTACTAATAATAATTTAATTAGAAATTGATGTGAAATAATTTAAATCAAAATTAATTTTAAAAAATACATTGAAATTAGTTTTATTGTGTATATTTTTCATTTTAAATTAAAATATGAACTTATAATTTATATAAATTGTATTCTTATAAATAATTTATAAAACTTAAAATATAATATTAAAAATAAATAACAATGTGAATTTAATTTATTGTCCTAAAATAATTTATTGGGGATAAACATTGTGTCATTGTAGTAATGGTAAAATGTTGTAAATTTGTTTAAATAAAGACTATAGCTACATATATAGAAAATATATTTTCCCAATTTTCATTTCTGAATTTGTTCCTCAGCAAATCCAAGTCCAAAATCAATTATTTGTCATCTTTTTATTCACAGATCATTTAAACGCCATCTTTATGTATTAATTAATAAGTACTTACAAAAACTAAATTAAAAAACATTATTAAAAATGATACCACCTATACCCCTAACAAACTAATGAAAATATTATATTAAATATCTTATATATTCCGATTTCCCCTATTCTAAATTGTAAATTGATATTAGGTTTCTACTATTCCAATTCAGGATGTGAAAATTATTCATTCTTTAGAAAGAAATTTTGAGATTGAAAAAATTTAACTATGTATAATCCTTGTTCATCACAATTTTTCCCAACTAATATCCCATCTCCAGACATTATATATCTCATCCTCCACATTAATGATGTTATATAAAAATTACATTCTTTCGTGAAAATTAAAATACATTTATATAAAAAAATTCTATTACTCTCTCACTAGTATAACATGTTCTCATTTTAGTCCGTTTAAAAACATAATAGAATGATGATTTAGCGACACTAAAATAATCATGATGACTATGTATTGGTAAATTTAATATATATATATATATAATATATAATATTAAATTATTTCATGAATATATTTCAATATGTGTGACGCAAAAAAATGTCCATTTATAAGATCAAGGTGCTTTTAGGTAATTATCCATTTGATGAATGTACTAGATTCCATTCCCACAATCCATACCAATAAATTCCATCAAATGAACATCGTGGTGAAAAAATAATTAGAATAGATATATTTAATTACAATAATTACACAACTAATGAATAGTATGGTATAAAATAAGGAGGATCCACATCTACACTATGTAGCATATATTGAACAATTCGAATCACTATCATTTGATGATTATAATAAAAAATAATCAACTAATTTATATATATTTAATAAAATATCATAATGAAGGATTAGAAAATGTAACTGATAATAAAATGTTTACAAAATAATTTAATAATATGGTTATGTTTATGATAAAATATGTTTAATAATTTTCTTGGACATTAGTATTAAAATATGTGATTTATTAAATGGTTACATTAAATTCGTGACATTTATTAATCATATTCAATATAGAGATTGGATAGGATATTTCAATCTAAAAAAACCAATAATTAGTTCTACTAAATTTATTCAATGTTTATACATGTCCAATTTCCATGTTACATTAATTTTGGATAGAATTTTTACCAATAGGATATTCATAAATGGATGTAACCTTATCTATTACATTTGAAATAATATATTCATTTTATTGGTTCATATTAAATAAATTTTTATTTGATTATCAAAAAAATATAATTATTAATTATTTTATTTTTTTTTCTTTTATTACAATTTTATAAAAGTAATAATTTAAAAAAAAATAGGATCTTTTTTTTTCTACCACCATTGAACTACGTTAAAAATTTGTGAATTGGATCTCAATGTTTAAATATTTAATACATGATCACGTTTCCCATAATCTATTTTAGTATTATTAAAAAATAGCCTCTCAATTTTTTATTATTCCCCAAGTATGTTAATTTTCACGTTATTTTATAAATAATTTCATACAAAATATCATGAATTTTAAATACAAACTTTTTTAATTATTTATCAAAACATTTCAAAGTAATCTATAAAAATATTCCATCAATGTCAATAAAATTTAATGAATGTTATTTTTATTGAAGATATTATATCATTATTCAATCATCATAATTTCTTATAAGGATTAATATAATGTCTTATCATTTTTTACATGTAACCCATATCATTAAAAGGAAGCAATTTATCTATGATGGAATTATGAATGATTTTATGTTATGGTGACACACTTCGGTGTACATTATCATTGTTTGATGTGTGCGTAGATATACAATTAATTATGATATATAACATATTGTTTATATAACAATTATAAGATTAGACCATATTACTATATTACCAAATATATTCATGAACCATACTGATACAATCAAAATGATAGTAATGGTCTGTTATGATATCATCCCAGTGATATGCATCAACAATTTTAATATCTTCAGAACATTATGTGTGGGTTTCATTAGTGTATTTATAATTAAAAAATAATTATTGATTGTGATTTTAAAATGTGACTATGTTATACCCCAAGGATAAATTTTATTAACCAATGTGAAAATATTTTTATGCCCTTAATATATGTTCAACTTCCATAATGACATCATAAAGACATATATTCTCATGATTTGATCTTTTAAATCATACATTTCACCCATCCAGTTGTTCTTAACATATAATTATGGATTTGTTCGTTAACACTATTATGTATCATGTATCATGTTATTCAATAATAATTATTTTACTAGTCATGATTTATAATATTTGTTTTAGTGAGTATGATTACGTAATGTTATTCTCATAATGTTCACATACTGATTTTTTTACTTATTCTAACTTATTAACTTATGATGTTATCACTTGTATTTATCAATACTACGCATCTGAGCTGATTCATTTCTCAGTGTGGATATCTCCTACATTTCTTGTGAATTGGGTGGAGGTGGGATTTTCTGTGACTGTAGAGGCTTATTCATTTTCACCATAAATGCATCAATCGGGAGAGGAGATTCTCGAATGGTAGAGGAAAACATTATGGTTAAGGGTATGTAAATATGTAGTTTCTTGAATGTAATGTGGGTTTCTTGTGAAACCAAATCTCAGTACCTCTTCAATTACATTTTGGGTAAGATATCCACTATTTTCTCCATTACATAACATAACATGCAGTTTAGGTCCTACATATGTGATATTATTGTGATCATCCACCCATTGTTCAAGGGTTCTCCCCCTACAAATTTTCTCACCTTCAGGGGTACCGAAAACAACATGTTATGTATATATATTAGTATGTGTTCACTTAACTGGCAGTGTGTTAATATTGATAGAGTCCATGTTATTGAAACACATTACATCGTCCCCCTATCAAGTCCTAATCTTTTACTATTAATTGATAATTTCATTCAATTAATATCATAGAACATGATTTCTTTGAACCAAAATTTTACGATGGTGAGTATGTATCAGGGATCATGATTTGATTAACCTAATGTCCTTCTACTGATGGATACATAATACTAGAGAGGCCACTATTTGATCATAATTCTAAAAAATTATGTAAAAATATTATTATTTGATTACTTAAATCCATCTATTAACTCTAAACACAGAAATATCATAAATGTTTAAAACTACATCATTTATAATATTTTGAATGAAACTCCATTGATGCATTTATAATAAATTATGGATTAATTGAATCAATAGAAAATTAAATATATATTCATTTATAATATGAATAATATGTAACTATCATTAAATTAATTAATATACTATCTAAATTAACGAAAAATATATATGAACCAGAGATAAACAATATATAAAAAATAGATAGACAAGGAAATTAAAAACACTTTATAATTTATTTATGCATTATAGAAAATAGATAAATGGAATTAATATAAAAAAATCATATTAAATCTCAATATGAACTCTTTAATATTTCCCATTAAAATGAATTTACCTGAGAAGAATGATATTAAGAATATTAACATTATATATGATAAATTTTAAAATATTTGTAAAAATTTTATATACCAGTCATTTCAATATATTTTAAATTTAATAATATTTATTATAAAAATTTCATATTTATATGGATTAAATAATTTCATAAAATAATGCCATTAATTTGAATATTTCATATTAATTATTATATTCAAGTACTAATATTAAATATAATGAAATTTATATTTTTTCCATGTTTAATAATTTATAAATTTTTTATAAATTTCATTAATTACCTGTATAGATATTTTTTATTTCCAAAATGTAATCCATGACCTATAATTTTTTATAATAGAATTTTTTTTCATTTTCAAAATTTATTTTAGGGATTATTTTAATATTTTTATAATAAAATAAACAAATTATTATTACCATTTTTAGTTGATTAATATATATAAAATATATAATTTAAATAAATTTCATCAAATACCTAATCACACAGTTTATTAATAATTTAAAATTATTATAATACAACTCTAAATTGATATTTTAAAAAATATAAAAATATAATATTTGTTAATATCGAATTCATAATTTGAGATATTGTTATTATGGAACACAATTAGTGTATTGTGTCTTGTAATATGCCAAATATTGTCAATCTATCTTATTAAATGACATTATCATATATAAAATACCATGTTTCAATCAGGAAACACTAGTAGATATATTTAATGAGATGTATTATATCACATCAATGGTATATTCTTATGAGATTTTAACATAGAATACTACGATTTTCTAAATGGACACTGTATATCATATGATATTTTATTCCAAAAAACTATTTTATTTGATTATTTTTCAACCTATAGTATCCCATATCATATTTAATAATCGAAAAATATTATATATTATCACAAATCGAATGGTTAGAATAAGTTAAAAAAAGATATAATAATTTATAATATAAAAAATCATAGGAAATATTATATATTAAAGTCAACATAATTTCCAACAATATATAATATTACATGGTTTCATATTATTATGACAGTAATATTCAATGTTATTTAATGAGTAAAGACACATCATGATGATCAAATACATGTTATTTGTCAAGATTATCAATTAACTCCCAATTAATTTAAATAATGTAATTAAAATTCAATAAACCAAAATTAAACTATAATTTTATATTGATTCCATATTTGAATAGATCATGGAGTATCAGATAACATTCATCTTAGATGGAAATAATTACTCTAACCAATTAATGAACAGTAATGATCATGGAGTGGTATCCATCCATATTAGTCCATCGTTGAATATCTAATGGTTAATAGAATCTCACATAATATTGGTGGTACCACACATCATACAATAATATTTAATTATATGATGAATCCAATAAGATGATATAGAGTATGTTAAAAAATTGATAATGAATAAAAATTAGTTTTATAGATCATTTATATGAAATAATATTCCAAATAGAGCTTCCATGAATTATTAGGCCACCACATCATTATTCCAATAATTAAAAAATCCATAAGAAATGATTTCTCCCTTCATATTTTCATCAAACGAAAACATTGATAAACCACCAACCATATTATCTTAAAAATATAAATTTTAAATTAAATCGCCTATAGAATATCTATAAGGCCCAGCCTTAATCCTTACTTAATCTTGAGTTATTACAAGATTACACATTGAGGATCTTTTCAGGTTTAGAGTTTTAGAGAATTAGATCATGAAACTTGCATTACATTCCACATTTAAACAAAGTGGTTACACAAAAGACAATATTCATTCTTCCCATCAACGGAAACATATTTAAAATAAAACACAGATTCTTTCTTGACACACCTTTGACACTATCATCACATCATGTACCTTTCCCTTGACATGTGAAAAACATTTCAAAAACTTGGGATGAGCATAAAAAGCTGAGTAAGGGTTATAAAAATATGGAAAGGAAACATGAGTTCATATATACATAAGAATGAAATCATACTTTACCCATAAAACATAGGCACTTTAACATACCTCATCAAACCATGAATAAATCAAAGAAATCATAAGACATAAAGGTAACTTGAGGCATTCATAACATTCTTACGTAGGGAGTAACCCTCTTGGTTACGTTTTGGAATACCCATCACAGTATATTCCCTAAATCTCTTCGGAGAAACCTTAACGTTTCACTCCTTCGCGTTACCCAATGCATTGGAGAGCTATAATGGGCTCACCCACCCTTAGTTTATCACGGAACCACCCCTCTTCGTAATAATGCCCAAGAACCATAACATAATCATATCACATAAAACATGCATAAAGGAAACATAACATTTCCACATTTCAATCACAAGATATCAATACAACACATTGATATTATAAAAACATTATGAAAACCATTTTCAATTCCAAAGTTAAAAATGGTATTTATTTTTCATTTTAAAAAAATGGTATGGCTTGTAGAGGAAGCTGAAACTCCAATAATGGTCACGGCGGCGGAGAAGTCGTTGTCGCCACATACGTACAACAAAAACATTCCCTTTTGTCATTTAGTAAAACGCTTCGTATAAAAAATATTTCTTTTGGATAGACTTAAAATTCAAAGGGGTTTATACACCATATAAAAGAAGGTTGTGTATAAAACAAAATATGCCTCAATTAAAGGAGATTGAGACGAAGTCCCGTATAAAGACGGTATCCCTAGTTTAAGGATAAATCAATTACATAATTATGTGTGACAAACGAATACACCAAATATAAGTTGATATTAAGTGTAAAATAATCAAAGGTCAGTCACACATATTCAAAGGATGACATATTCAATAACTACATGTTGAACCCAAAGAAATCGAAATTGGGTTAAGAAGTTCCCTTGAAAACCTAACGGCGTCACATCAAAATGAGTTGATGAGAGATAAAAAAAGGATATCTCATCACATGGACATAAAATTTACATCAATAAGGATATATGAGAACATATCCCATCATAAAAATATGTAAAACAAAAGACCCAACAAAAGAATTCTTTTAAAAAGAGGAGGGTGAAAGGTTCCCTTACCGACATGGGTATCTTTCGAAACATACGCCTCGTGAAAGAAGGACAATACAACATTGATGTAAATAATCATAAATGAAATAATATTACACAATGAGTAAAATAATGGTCAGTACATACACCACTCAAAGGAAATTGTGGCACTTGTAGGATAAATCTCACAGGAATAAAAGTGAGATGAAAAATCCCTTACGAAAACTCGGCAGCCTAACAGCGCCACTTGAAACTTCCAAAAATGGATTGATGAGATAAAATAGGGTATCTCATCACATTAAAATAAAATTTACAGAAAGAGGAATATAAAAGAACATCCCCCATCATAAAAAAGAGGAGCTTAAAATAAGTGACATAAAGGAGAGTACTTAAAGAGAAAGAGAGAGGTTAGATCTCTTACGAAAATTCGGCAGCCTAACGGTGCAACTCAAAACTTCCAAAATGGATTGATGAGAGGAAAAAAGGGTCTCTCATAATATGAACATAATAATTACAGTAGGATTAATATAAAATAACATCCCAATCATAAGAAATATGAGCTTAAAAGGAATGACATAAAAGAGTGTACTTAAAAAGAAAAAGAGGTGTAGGATCCCTTACCTAGGGTCCGACTTGACTCGATCATTATTTAACATCCTGAATAATAAACATGAGATAATTTCCACTTTATTAAGAACCATTTTCCAGTTCATTATTCCTTTTAGATCACTTATTGTCATGTTATAAACATTATGTAATCATTAAAGTTAATAATGATTGTTTTGTCGATATTTGGTTCTTAAGTCGAAAGTGGACTTCTTACAATTACATGTTGTTTGTGTGGTCAAAGGTTCTTTATATCCAGAATTAAATTTTTTATTTGGATAGAATATATATCATATATATCCATCATATACATGTATTCATAATATTACATAATCATTTAGATGTAAGAAATGAAATGCACCGTTCAAGGAGACGGTAAGCCGTACGTATGCAAGAACGCTACTTTTATTTCTTTGTCATATTAATGGAATTAAAACTAAATAAGAGGTATGTATATTTTAATTCAAGAATTATATTCATCATTTAGATGTATCATTCATCATATATATCCATTATATTTATGTAATTATAATAGTACATTACATTTGGGGATAAGAAATGAAATGCTCCGTTCATGGAGACGGTAAGTCGTACGTACGCATGAACGCTACTTTCATTTCTATCTCATACTTTAATGGAAAGAAATAATAACGATATATATTTATATTATAATTCCAGTATAACATCATATATAATAACATTAAATCCATCCTTTATACATCCCACGTATGGCATTAACGAATCACATCACGTTGAGGGGGCGGTAGTCCGCAATTCCTAAAATGAAGATATCGTGTATACCCATAATGGAAACAATAATGGTATGACATAAATGAAAAATACAGAATCTTAAGGAAATAATAAACATATTATATATCATATTTAAAAATAGTGACATCATAATGGCCACCTTTGAAGGTGTTAAATGAGTATTGAACAATCTTCGTTTCGGGAGGCAGAATTTCACCATCCACGAAAACCGTATGTGCTTTATCCATTTTATGTAGTTGTGTGAGAGTGTATCTCGAATATATATTATAACAACATCCTAGTATATTTAAGATACTGGTTTTGTTACCAAAGAAGTAAATAAAAAGAGTTTAGGGGGTTGGAGAAGCAAAATAAAACAAATGAACATGAGAGAATGAATTACCTTTAAAAGTGTGACTCCTTTTTATTTGAGCCTAAAGGCTTCCTTTGAAAGGATTCGTCCCAAAGGGAATCCTCTAGGACGAGGAGAGGGATGTGGAAAGAGTAAATGGGCAGGGATGGCCGAGACAAAGGCCTGAGGAGTGTGTGAAATGAGGTAGAGGTGGGGGCCTTTTATAAGAGGAGAGGAGGGGCACTTTTGGAAATCATGAAACTATTATTTTCTTTTCAAAATTTTTTCGAATTTCTAAGGTCCCACATTGATATATTTCTAAAATAAAATGATAAGGATTCGAAATATTTCCATCCAATAGTTTTTGGACAAGTGTAGGTCTTAGATTTTATATTATCGTTTCATTTTATTTAAACTGTTCATTAATGAGGTCATCGTTGCATCATCATGATGTCATAATTAAATTAATTTATTTAATGTCTAAAAATTATAACAAAAATATACTGATGTAGGAAATATTTTTATATTTCCAAAGAGTATTTATAGACAAAAATATGATTAGTATAACCTTGTCTAAAAATTGTTTTAGTAAAACAATTTTTGTTAGTGTCATTTTCACATTTATTTAAAAAAAGGCATTAAAGTCATTATCTCACCCAAGAGGCTCCATAGGGTCCCCTAAATTGACCCACGGGTTGTCTTGGTCGGCCATGACTCATCCAATAGGGGTAGGACAAGTGTCGTGGTGTTTTCATATTTTGATAATATCATTTTTACCTTAAATTACACTAATTACCTCTAATCGCGATTAATGAAAAAAAGTTACTATTCACCAAAATATTATTTTCATCCTATTGAACCACATTTTACATACTAATGACAACCATGTATGTCTTATTTTAAAAATTCAATACACATTAGTGGTAAACTTTCATTTAACTGAAAAATCAGTTTGCTTGATTACCACTTAGTGGTTTCACTATTCATAAAAAATTGGAGTTTTTTCAGGAAATTACCAAAAATTCACTCTAAGCTATATTAGATATTCAGAATTCAAAAATGATGTTTATATTACCTAATTCAAAGAATATAAGTAGAATTAATTAATTTAATAATTATCTCCCGCTGTCAAAACAAATAGCGTGTTTTTAAGAAACAATATATATCAAAAGATTGATATTTGTTTATGTCGAATTTCAAAGTGAAATTAATTCCAAAGTCCACCATTGAATAAAATGGTAAAATTATTTTATAGTTTCACTTTAAAACTAATTAAAAAGATAATATAATCATATAAATAAATTATATTAAAATAGGTTTTGAATTAAAATACAACATTTTTCACTTATTCGTAAAAAATGAACTTTATCGGAAGAATAACAAAAACATACACAAAGTACATTTTGATTTCCCAATTATAAAGAAGGATTTTATTTGGTCCAAAATAATGTATAAGAGTGACCAAAACTATATTTAAAGAGGGTTCACCATCAAAAGGTGATAAGTGAACCTTTAGTGAAAACTAGGGCATATACGCCTAAAATTGAATTCTTTCCGTATTTTAAGCCTTTATCTTCTATTGGATAAATGTAAAAAACATTTAAAAACATATATAATCATATTTTAGTTTTTTCTATCCATTATCGCCAATACAAAGACTACATGTTAACTACCATTTAAAATAATATTATTTTATTATTAGAGTGCAACGTAAGATTCCCAAGAAACTCGTTGTTGCGTGTTGGGTACGCCATCGAGCATAGCGTCCCCTTTAAAGTCATATTAATATTTTATTCAAAAATATGGATAAATATGAAAATGTAATATTCTTTATTTACCTGGGGTGTTACATCCTTCCCCCCTTTTGGGAATTGCGTCCTTGAAATTTTAAAATTGGGCTTGGAAACATCCTTGAAAGTCCCACATCGGAAAAAGAGTCGGTAAAACAATCACTTTAAAATAAAGAAAGATAAGTACAAAGGTCACCCGAGTTAACCCATACTAGGATTCCAAGTATGAAAACATGGACATGTAGGAGAAAACATAGGGTCATGTTCTGATGAAGAGTGATAGAAAACATGTTTAGGAGAAATTTAACAATGTGAAAATCACAAACTTGTGATGGGTTAAACGGTATTCGATTCCCCAGTAGGAAAAGTAAATAGACCACATTTTATTTTTAAGATACTTTTTATTGGGGAATTTATTCATAAGGAAACATAATCACTTATCATGTTGACTTTCAACTTTTATTAGATTCCTTACACAAACTCATATTTTCTCCAAAAGGAGGGTATTTAGGAAGACTTGTTCACATTAAGAGTACTATAATCAACTTTTAGAGAATCTCCTAATCCACAAAAGAGAACTATATACTTCCCATGTCTTTAGAATTTAACCAAAACCAAAACCAAAAAGTCTAGTACAAGACCAGATAATCCAGAAAAGGATAACCCTTTATAAAAAGAAAATCTATTCTTTACCTCCAAAATTTTTCCAACAAAACCCAAAGTTCAACGAGGACCATTAGATAAAAAATTTGTCCATAAAATTCTTCAAAGTAAACCAATATAAGATTGAAACCCAAATATTTTAAGGATTTAGTCACATAGTCTTCCAAGTTAAATTGTAACATTTATCTCCAAACAACATCAGTTGCTCCTAAAGTCTCGTATTGAAAAGTAATTAACCTAATCACATATCCTTCATGATAGGTTAATCATTTTCATAAATAACCCAAAATCAACTTACTCTTAATTAATAAAATCATATAACTAGAAAGAATCAGTAAAACTAACTAGGGACTTCACGTAGTCCAGTGGTAGGTGATAAATACCAGTCGCACTTTGGTTGTGGGTTCGATTCCCGCAGCATTGTCCGACGCGATGGGTTGTCACACGGTCTGCGTGTTGTCCTTTTTCCAAAACTATACAATTCTCAAAACATTTCCCAAAACGAGATAAAATCTTAAAAAATAAACATAACATATTTTAACCTCAAGTTTATCTCATGCATTTCATTTTCCATCATAACATATAATAACCCATAATTACCTCAAAAGTGAGGATCATATAAAACCTAATGGTTATCTTTTTAATTATTACCTGAAATTCCACATCGATTGGTCATCTCGTACATGATGCATTATAGAACATACCAAGGTTCACGTGGTTGATCATGACTCCTAAATTGTTGGTTTAGAACAACCACGAGTTTCCTCATTGAATACCCCATTTCATCGAGTCTCTTAATCAGAGAACCACCACAATTTCCTTCAAACCAATTGTCACTTTAGTTCCTGCGAGATCCAGCCATTCACTAAAAACAGAAATGTCAGTGTGAGTATATCAACAAAACCATCATGTACAAATGAGGAAGGTAAAAACTAAGATATACTTACTCATTCACTTTATCTAATACTAGGACTCTTTCTGAAATCATAACCATTATGGTAATGTCACATATGCTTAGAGAATACCCTAACCTCTAAAGTTATCTAAACCGACCTTTGATACCAACTATAAGGCCCAAAAATTAAACCTTACTTAATCTTTAGTTATTACAAGATTACACATTGAGGATCTTTTCAGGTTTAGAGTTTTAGAGAATTAGATCATGAAACATGCATTACATTCCACATTTAAACAAAGTGGTTACATAAAAGAAAATATTCCTTCCTCCCAATAATGGAAACATATTTAAAATAAAACATGGATTCTTTCTTGACACATCCTTGACACCATCATCACATCATGTACCTTTCCCTTGATCTGTGAAAAACATTTCAAAAACATGGGATGAGCATAAAAAGCTCAATAAGGGTTATAAAAATATGGAAAGGAAACATGAGTTCATATATACATAAGAAATGAAATCATACTTTACCCATAAAACATAGGCACTTTAACATACCTCATCAAACCATGAATAAATCAATGAAATCATAAGACATAAAGGTAACTTGAGGAATTCATAACATTCTTACGTATGGAGTAACCCTCTTGGTTACGTTTTGGAATACCCATCACAGTATATTCCCTAAATCTCTTCGGAGAAACCTTAACGTTCCACTCCTTCGCGTTACCCAATGCATTGGAGAGCTATAACGGGCTCACCCGCCCTTAGTTTATCACGGAAACACCCGCTTTCATAATAATGCCCAAAAACCATAACATAATCATATCACATAAAACATGCATAAAGAAAACATAACATTTCCACATTTCAATCACAAGATATCAATACAACACATTGATATAATAAAAACATTGTGAAAACCATTTTCAATACCAAAGTAAAACATGGTATTTATTTTTCATTTTAAAAAAAGGGTATGGCTTGTAGAGGAAGCCGAAACTCCAATAATGGTCACCGCGGCGGAGAAGTCGTTGTCGCCGCATACGTATGACAAAAACATTCCCTTTTGTCGTTTAGTAAAATGCTTCGTATAAAAAAGATTCCTTTTGGATAGACGTAAAAGTCAAAGGGGATTATACACCATATAAAAGAAGGCTGTGTATAAAACAAAATATTCCTCAATGAAAGGAGGTTGAGACGAAGTCCCATACAAAGACGGTATCCTTGGTTTAAGGATAAATCAATTACATAATTATGTGTGAAAAAAGAATACACCAAATATAAGTGGATATTATGTGTAAAATAATCAAAGGTCATTCACACATATTCAAAGGATGACATATTCAATAACTACATGTTGAACCCAATGAAATCGAAATTGGGTTAAGAAGTTCCCTTGACAGCTTAACGGCGTCACATCAAAATGAGTTGATGAGAGATAAAAAAAGGACATCTCATCACTTGGACATAAAATTTACATCAATAAGGATATATGAGAACATTTCCCAACATAAAAATATGTAAAATAAAAGACCCAACAAAAGAAGTCTTTTAAAAAGAGGAGGGTGAAAGGTTCCCTTACCGACATGGGTATCTTTCGAAACATACGCCCCGTGAAAGAAGGACAATAAAACATTGATGTAAATACTCATAAATGAAAGAATATTACACAATGAGTAAAATAATGGTCATTACATACACCACTCAAAGGAAATTTTGGAAAATGTAGCATAAATCTCACAGGAATAAAAGTGAGATGAAAAATCACTTACGAAAACTCGGCAGCCTAACGACGCCACTTAAAACATCAAAAAATGGATTGATGATATCAAATAGGGTATATCATCGCATAAAAATAATATGTACAGAAAGAGGAATATAAAATAACATCGCCCATCATAAAAAAGAGGAGATTAAAAGAAGTGACATAAAGGAGAGTACTTAAAGAGAAAGAGAGAGGTTAGATCTCTTACAAAAATTCGGCAGCCTAACGGCGCCACTCAAAACTTCCAAAATGGATTGATGAGAGGAAAATAGGGTCTCTCATCATATGAACATAATAATTACAGTATATTTAATATAAAATAACATCCCAATCATAAGAAAGATGAGCTTAAAAGGAATGACATAAAAGAGTGTACTTAAAAAGAAAGAGAGGTGTAGGATCCCTTACCTCGGGTCCGACTTGACTCGATCATTCTTTAAGTACTGAATAATAAACTTGAGTTAATTTCCACTTTATTAAGAACCTTTTTTCAGTTCATTATTCCTTTTAGATCACTTACTGTCATGTTATAAACATTATGTAATCATTTAAGTTAATAATGTTTGTTTTGTCGATATTTATTTCTTAAGTTGAAAGTGGACTTCTTACAATTACATGTTGTTCGTGTGGTCAAAGGTTCATTATATCCAGAATAAAATTCCTGATTTGGATAGCATATATATCATATATATCCAGAATATACATGTATTTATAATATAACAGAATCATTTAGAGGTAAGAAATGAAATGCACCGTTCATGGAGACGGTAAGCCGTACGTACGCATGAACGCTACTTTCATTTCTTTGTCATATTAATGGAATTAAAACTAAATAAGAGGTATGTATATTTTAATTCCAGAATTATATTAATAATTTAGATGTATCATTCATCATATATATCCATTATATACATGTACTTATAATATTACATTACATTTGGGGATAAGAAATGAAATGCACCGTTCATGGAGACGGTAAGCCGTACGTACACATGAACGCTACTTTCATTTCTATCTCATACTTTAATGGAAAGAAATAATAATGATATATAGGTATATTATAATTCCAGTATAACATAATATATAATAACATTAAATCCATCCTTTATACGTCCCACGTATGGCATTAACGAATCACATCACTTTGAGGGGGCGATAGTCCGCACTTCCTAAAATGAAGATATCGTGTATACCCAAAATGGAAACAATAATGGTATGCCATAAATGAAAAATACGCAAGCTTAAGGAAATAATAAACATATTATATATCATATATAAAAATAGTGACATCATAATGTCCACCTTTGATGGTGTTAAATGAGTATTGAACAATCATCGTTTCGGGAGGCAGAATTTCTCCATCCACCGAAACCGTATGTTCTTTAACCATTTTATGTAGTTGTGTGAGAGTTTAGCTCGAAATAATCTTATAAAAATATCCTAATATATTTAATATACTGGTTTTGTTACAAAATAAGTAAATAAAAATAGTTTAGGTGGTTGGAGAAGCAAAATAAAACAAATGAACATGAGAGAATGAATTAATTTTAAAAGTGTAACTCCTTTTGATTTGAGCCTAAAGGCTTCCTTTGAAAGGATTATTCCCAAAGGGAATCCTTTAGGATGAGGAGAGGGATGTGGAGAGAGTAAATGTGCAGGGGATGGTGTATCCAAAGGCTTGAGGAGTGTGTGAAATGAGGTAGAGGTGGGGGTCTTTTATAAGAGGAGAGGAGGGGCACTTTTGGAAATCATGAAACTATTATTTTATTTTCAAAAGTGTTTCGAATTTATAAGGTCCCACATTGATATATTTCAAATATAAGATGATAATTCTTCGAAATATTCCCATACAATAGTTTTTGGACAAGTTTAGGTCTTAGATTTTATATTATCGTTTCATTTTATTTAAACTGTTCATTAATGAGGTCATCGTTGCATCATCATGATGTCATAATTAAATTAATTGATTTATTATCTAAAAATTATAAAAAAATATCCTGATGTAGGAAATCTTTCTATATTTCCAAATAGTATTTATATACAAAAATATTATTAGTATAACCCCTTCTAAAAATTGTTTTAGTAAAACAATTTATGTTATTGTCATTTTCACCTTTATTTAAAAAAAGGCATTAAAGTCATTATCTCACGCAAGAGGCTCCATAGCGTCCCCTAAATCGACCCATGGGTTGTCTTGGTTGGAAATGACTCATACAATAGGGGTAAGACAAGTTTCATGGTGTTTTAATATTTTTATAATATCATTTTTACCTTAAATTACACTAATTACCTCTAATCGCGATTAATGAAAAAAAAGTTACGATTCACCAAAAAATTATTTTCATCCCATTGAACCACATTTTACATACTAATGTCAACCATGTATGTCGGATTTTAAAAATTCAATACACATTAGTGGTAAACTTTCATTTAACTGAAAAATCAGTTTGCTTGATTACCACTTAGTGGTTTCACTATTCACCAAAAATTGGAGTTTTTCAGAAAATTACCAAAACTTCACTCTAAGATATATTCAATATTCCGAATTCAAAAATGATGTTTATATTAACTAATTCAAAGAATATAAGTAGAATTAATTAATTTAATAATTAACTCCCGCTTTCAAAACAAATAGCTTGTTTTTAAGAAACAATATATATCAAAAGATTGATATTTGTTTATGTCGAATTTCAAAGTGAAATTAATTCCAAAGTCCACCATTGAATAAAATGGTAAAAATATTTTATGGTTTCACTTTAAAACCAATTCAAATGATAATATGATCATATAAATAAATTATATTAAAAGAGGTTTTGAATTAAAATACAACATTTTTCACTTATTCATAAAAAATGAACTTTATTGGAAGAATAACAAAAACATACACAAAGTAAATTTTGATGTCCCAATTATAAAGAAGGATGTTATTTGGACCAAAAGAATGTATAAGAGTGACCAAAACTATATTTAAAGAGGGTTCGCTATCAAAAGGTGATAAGTGAACCTTTAGTGAAAACTAGGGCATATACGCCTAAAATTGAATTCTTTCCGTATTTTATGCCTTTATCTTCTATTGGATAAATGTAAAAACATTTAAAAACAAATATAATCATATTTTAGTTATTTATGTCCATTCTCGCCAATACAACGGCTACATGTTAACTTCCATTTAAAATAATAATATTTTATTATTAGAGTGCAACGTAATATTTCCAAGAAACTCGTTGTTGCGTGTTGGGTACGCCATCGATCATAGAGTCCCCTTTAAAGTAATATTAATATTTTATTCAAAAATATGGATAAATATGAAAATGTCATATTCTTTATTTACCTGGGGTGTTACAATATCACCCATATAGTAATGATTACCATGATTTTTTCAATAATTCACATCGTTTAACCATGTCATTAAATATTAATAATTGAAAATATAGTAATATGACATCCATATATCATATAAAACAATATTTGTTTGTTTATCATGTATAATTTATATTATGAAATTATTATATCAAATATTATGAATGACAAAGAACCATATAAGGGTATATATATGTAATTAGGAATATCCCCTCTACTTAAGGAAGCTTATCACTGAGATTTTACACCATTCCTTTTTGGAGAAAATACATGGACCCAATAGTGACATATCATCATATAATTATCATTTATAATTTTTGATATTCATATATCCCCATAAAACGTGTACTATAACTTCTGTTTTTAAATTGATTATATTTTGATTTTGATCTATTATACTAATAGATCATCCATAGAATGATTCATAATCTTATATCTCAACATCATTGATGTTGTTCACATGGGAATAATCATGGTTATATATTCTGAACTCATATATATATAATCCATCATTCATAGAAATTTCTATATTATGATGTTATAATATTTATGGAAGATCATAATCGTATTGAAACCTCAAATAGTCCCATAGAAAATTTCCGTAGCTTATGTAGAATTAATATTTGATATTCCAATATCCAGGGACACACATTAATGAAAACCGAGCTTCCCACCTCAATTAAAATATGTTGAAAATTATTGTATCGGTAATATGTTTTCAAGATACCAGTGACTGTCAACAACAATATAGATAACCACATATTAAATGATGTATACTAATAAAGACTCATACAGACACTCAAAAACACCCGTACCTCTAATAGAAAGAATGATGTTCTCCCATGAATTTTTATTCATCACTTAAATTATATTTTATGACTCAACATGAGATTCTGGATTATAAAATATAATTAGATTCAACATCATTTCATGTTCTTTTCATCAAAACAACTAAAAGGGATGTGATAAAAATGAATCAATGAATGATGTGATGATATTGGGAACTCCAGTAATATGTGAAATAACATAGGCACAGAACTTTCCCAGCTCACTATTAAAATAAGAACCATTCATCAATATAAAATTGGTAACCATATTCAATTAGCCCATAACGACCCATACTACATCACTGCATCCAGGATTCTTCAGCACAAGATAAAAATTCCAATGGTAATATGATATCACATAAATTCAAGAATGGGTAGGGACTAATGTATGGATGTAACTCTATGATTAATGGTCTTCACTATGTGTTGGGTTATGAATCGTGAATAAAAACATTCAATGTCCATTTTTTATTCTAGAATATCAAAATGTAATGTGGATGTCATGACTAAACTACATGATCCCCATGTACACAACCCTGCATGAAGATTTTAAAACATCCTCATCTCACTATCAATGTTCCAAAAAAATGAAATTATTTCCTGTATAAATTGAACTCCATATTCATCGATGGGATAGTCTGATGGTGACATAGGACATAGTTAATATTACTGATAAATTGATAACACAAATCATACATATGATCCTTTTTTATTATATAATATATTATAAATGTAATATCCTTGGATATTAAGGAATCAATTAACAGATACTATATGAAATAATGGTGAAAATCATCATAGGGTATTATCATCATCTACATAGTATAATATTCTTAAAATATCTTTTCACGACCCATCCATGTCAGTTAATATACCCCAATAGAGTAATTCCATGGGGTAAAAATCATATTAATGATTATGTAAATAAAATAGTCAAAAACATCATCAATATCAATAGTTCAACTATCACTATAAAAATACATATTTTAGGCTCTTATTTTTTTAATATTGAAAGAACCAATTATCCATTATGTACTAACATAATCTTCTCAAAAAATTCTTAAATCCATACATATCTAAAAATTTAGTTAAATAGTCATACTCATGTGGAATCAATTTCATAGAAACAGTGAAATCAAAAAACAAATAATGCATCACTAAATATCCAACAAAAATATTCAATCATTGGAATAGATGATATAATTAATACCATCCTATGGTAGTGATAATATTAGCACTACTTTTAATCGATTGTTATACCTTGAAATGGTCAATCAGAAGGAACATACAAAAATAATTTCATTTAATTCCTTATATGTTTCATCATTTTAACATCTAATGATTAAATTTACTTAATTAAAACCTTCTATATACAATAAATCCTTGAAATCAATGAATATCATAAATTATCTTTGGTTTCTCACATCATTCCAAGACCTCAATTATAATAAGGATCAATATTATTATATCATTATTATCACATTTTAAAATTAGTTCCTAATTTATCTATTAATAATAGTTTAAAATCAATGAATTATGAAAACATTCAAGAAATATAATTAGTCTGATATACATATGTCAATCATGAACACCCCATTACTGGGTGTATATATGAATTTCAATAATAATAATGACAATGAATGATTAGAAATATATATAAAACAAATAATCCATCAGAAAAATAAATATTTTTTATGTATTTCTATGAAAACAACAACTATATATATAAATAGAATCCATACTTACTCTTAATGGAATTTTAACAAATATCAAAATGCCTCTCCCACAAATAATCACAAGATGGCGTCATGTAATTCCTAGAGAACGGTTTGTCTCCCCTCAACATGTCAAATATAGTATATAACATATAAAGGGGGTAGAAGTTATTTTATACACACTATTTTAATCGATGATAATATGACAGCAACCACATAGAAAAATCATATGTATATTAAAATAATATTATAATACCCCATGATGGTATTCATTAAATAATAAAAATATTGACCTGATTTTCATGTAACTAAAGAGTCATCAATCAATAACATTAATGGGTCATCATGTATGGTTAAGTGGATAAAATATCCATAATTATAATAATTTCAATCATAAAATAAACATATATCGCATTTTGAATCTTATAGATGTCTATAAAAAAGATCTCTTAGGACTAGTAAATAATTTATGGAATGATAGGATTTCAATTGTCTTCATCGTCTAAAAAAATAAGATATGATGAATAATCCCCAACATCAATTAGAAATTTCCATAATATTTTGTCAACATATCCCACCCCATGAATGTTATATAATAATAACATGTATAAGATGAGGATAAAAAATTAATGATTGAAATAAATAAATGATTACTACCTATATTTAGAATCGACACATATTATTTCATTAAAAAATATTATATAAATGAATGTTCTCAAAGGAGAGTATACACATGGATATCAAGAGTTAATTCAATTCATATATCAATTTCATCTAATTTCCCTCCCATAAATATATATAAGAAGAAATAACACTATATAAATAATGTATATCAAAACCCAAACCATCCGAAAACTATTCATATAAAATTAATTGTTATTAAAATATATAAAATAAGAATAATATTATAGAGGAAAAATATAGTATAATAACTAAAACAATATATTACTCGACATCATGATAAGTAGGAGTTATCATAATAAAATATAATCATCATAAATAGAGATACAAATCACATCTATCCTAAATCAATTTAGCCGAATCACCCTAATTAATCAACTTACCTTTACAATGGAAACCATTTCCTCAACCGTAATATCAATTATTTTATGAGTTACAACTAAAACATATTTTTGAGACACCAAGTCTTGTATTAAATCAAAATGCCTAACTAGAAAGTCTTCTTCAATCATAAAATGATACACCCCTATAATTAAACTTTTTTTGTCTCATATTTCTATATAGAAAGAACACTAATGGATTTTAGTGTCCTTGAGAACATATATTACTAGGCCTACAACATAGGTAACACATCAAAAAACCGCTCTATTTTGAAAAAAGTGATGAATACCCTTTCTTCATATATTTACCACAATCATAATGGATTGAACCATAAAATATAGACATCATGGAATACAAACACCCTATACCAGTCCCAAAATATGAATCTAATTACTGATATTCCCTACCATCATTCATATTTATCTTATCTATTATTGTATTTGTAAAATCCCAATACTATTTTAGTTAATCATAAACCCCCACAATAGTTTGAGGGTTGGAATGGATTATTTTGGGGTTATCTCTGATTAATTTCTGAGAATTATGGAGTTTTCTTGGTATGGGAACAATTTTTTCAAGGTTTGCGAACTATTATGGAAAACTACGCACCGGTGAAATTTTTGGGATAGTGGTCTTCACATAGTGTACGCATTGTTTGACCTAACCATTCGTAGTTTTCTACTAAAGCGTATTAAAAAAATTGTTCATATTAAATTTTTTATTAAAATTTCAAGATCCCCCATTTTTAGTACGGGACAGATCTTCATCAACTATAATATATTTCACTCTTACTTATTGTTGACAAGGGTAAATTATAGTGCCTTGCAACTCTCCCAAATGTAATTCGATGCAATAGGAATGACCTTAGATATCAATGTAGTCAGTTTCATGCTACAATTATCTACCTTAAGTGTTCTCATTCATTTTTTATGGTTCCATGGATCATGGTATTGATTATAGGATCCAATAACCCCTGTTTCTTTATCATAAAACTATGTTTGATTCTCATTTTTCATGATCTCCGTTCTTTCTGATAAAAATCGAAATTTTTATTTTGCGATTAGAGATTTTTGGTTTTTGGCAGGTTGTTACATTATGATGCCTAAAATTTTATTTAACACAAATTATTTTCTTAAATATTTTTTTAATTAAATTCAATTGTTCAGATTTTAATCTATTCTATTTTAACACACTTATTTAAAAAAACCAATTCTAATTTAATGGGGATTTTGATGAAAATTTTGTTTTTGGAATAAAATTGGAATTTTCAATGATTTAAATCATTCAAATTAAATTATGGTTTTTTTGGAATTCAATGAATAAAACTTTGATTTTAAATTATGAAAAAAAAATTTGATTGAAATTTGCAAAACCCCCAAATTCCATTGAATTTTTGGTCCCTTATAAAACAAGTGAAATTAAGTGAAAATTAATTTGATGAATATAATTTTGTAATTTCATTGTGAAATTGAATGGAAAATTTATTTCAAATTACTATTTCTAAAAATGTCTTAAAATTTTATTAATGGAGACCATATGGTATCTTCTTGGTGAAAAGGAATGTTATGATTAAAAACCCATGTTATGTTTTCTAATGTGAAAGATGTAAAATTTATAATGGAGAATGGGATAAATTGTGTTTATTTTATAATGTGAAATTCCAATAATTAATTTTTTACATGAGAATAAGAAATCCATAGGTAGTTAGTGATTTTTTTTGGGTTTCACTGGACCATTAAACAATGTTCTAAAACATCATATCAGCGCATCCCATTCCTTGGGCTATGGTGGTGAAATAAATTTACCCTAGCACTAAAGTGGTGTATGTACATACTTTTCCATATTCACAGTGTTGGATCCATAGTGTTTTGTCTATCGTACATATTTTGAATTTGATAATGTAGCTTGCTTGTTTTCTTTTTTTAATATGTATATATTCCCTTGTTATAAACTATTTTACATGGCTTGAGAATTTATATAAACTATTTAATGTAAAACCACTTTTGAGAATATAGGTTATTTAAAAGTATCCTTTTATGAAATGGAAACTCCAACGTTTGAAATGTTTTCCATCATTTTAAATGAAGATCATGATTTGCTAATGGTATTTAATTTTTTACAACTATGGAGAAGTATTTTCATAAATACGCTTTTTCAGTGCAATACTTATTTTTCAAAAATTAAAAACACATTTTTTGTTAATTTTTTATAGAAATATGTTATGAAATAATTGGGAGAAATCCTATTGGGATTTGGATCACACCTTACTTTATCCTTCTAGACAGTGTAGATTTATATCCTTCCATGTTAGAGTAATAGAATGAGATTTCATAGAAGTGGATCCTACTTCTGAACATGGGCCTTGGTGAGTCGTGACCTATGGGAATTTCGGTAGGTTTTCCCCTTCTAGTCCGTGAACTGTAGTATATTGAAGGTTATTCATATTGAACATCTGGTACTATAATCCCAAACGATATTTCCATCGATATTCATATTGTTTTTTTTTCACATTGTCTGTGAAAAAATTGATCCCACATTTAGTCTGTATAATGCAATTTTATAGTGGACAACTCATGTGTATCTGGAATTCCCTTCGGGCTATGTGAGGATCCACTAGATTATTGGGTTACTAGGTTACATAGATTGGTTCGTGACAAAGTGGAATCAGTGGTTGGTTGAGATTTTCATATGAAGTCTGTATGCATTGGATAATCTTAACAAAAATTTGGAGGTAGTTGTGATTTATTTCTTGACCATCGCTCATTTCAATGTACCTTATGTCTCCAGGGGTGGTAAGGGAATAACATCTTGTGGATTAGTTCTACTAGTTTTTTTAATTTTTATTTTGATCTCTCTAAATCAAAATCATGTAGATCTTAACTATTGGGAATAGTTTCCCTCGTTGCTCAGTTTCATCATTTCCTAGTGTAATTAGTTTTTGATTTTGGTTTTTTGTAGCATCATTCCATCGAGAAGATGTGCTAATCATACCTAGAGGAATTTTTTGGCTGATACTCAGTGGGCGAGTAATGTTGAGGAACCTAATTTGATTGAGGTGATCATGTGCATTATACAATATATGGGACATGAAGCCCCTTTATTTCCCATTTAGGTACCAATTTATTAACATTATAGGGGCATCTTAGTTGTTACTTATCAATAGATCATTCATTAGAAGCCATAATTTTTCAATGGCTATATAATCCTCAAGAGGCTAAGTATTGGTTGAGCAGTTTGGAATTCTTGATTGGCGTTTTAACCTCTCTAGAGGAGATAACGGTAATGTCTTCCTCCGTCATTCTAGAAGGACATATCATGTGATTGTGGAACACTATAGTGACATTTAATAATATTATGTATTAGAGTATAATGATTAAATTTTCATTTCACTAACTAGTTCTACCTAAATTCGATGATGTTGTTCAAGTTACAAGAGTTTTTCAGACATGAGTAGTTTAAAAGACATGTGGTATAGTATGTAATCGATTTTTCTAAGCTTGTTCACATTTCTCCAAGGAATGTATATAATTAGGGGATGAAGGAACAAATGATAATGTTGGGACTTTTTTAGTGTATACGTTCAATGGGATTCATGATGATTTTACCTTTTTTATATTGATGTACTAGAAAGAGTACTAATTGTCAAGATGAACATGACTGGTAATTCTGGGTTTTTAGGAGATTTGTTTTCTCATAGTGGTAGTGTGAGGACTGTGAAGGGAAAAATAAATCCTGATGATTCTCATTGATTTTCAAATAGACATGAATTTTTTTAATGATTTTGTAGTTCCAGGTAGAGGTCCATTGATTTGTCACTAATGTGTAATTCTAGGGAATTATATGAATTTTTCACCGAGGAACCCCTATATTGTGGATACATGTAGTGTATAGAGAACATTTAATGGTTATTATATATTATTCTACTCGGTGTAGTGGGACATGATCATCAGATCTTCTTAAAATAGAAGGGAAATATGATTCTTAATGTGGAACATGATTCTTGCCACAGGAATCTAGAACAATCATTCTTGATGTAGTGGAAGATTCTACAGATGAAGCATAAACTAGTCCTACAACCGTGAGAGTTACCATAACTATAGCTTCATCATTTGCAACATCATTATTTGAAATAGGTGAATCTCATTCATTTATTTCAACATGTGTTTTCAATCATCTTAATATTTCTATGGAGTTTTTGTTTAAAGACCAGTAATTTTTAAAGGAAATTTTTTATTAAAATCTTTCTGTTTTTACGAGTGTGCAGATTCTGACTGTACCTGATTCTAAGGCCCGGTGTGCCCAGAATTATTTTCCGAAGTTTAGCTCGGGTACGTTCAGTGAACGAGCGAGCGAGATTTTTTCCTAACATTTGAACCGGTGCTCGTAATCGAATTCTGAGGGCACCGTTGAAACTGCATCGCTGATATTTTCTTAAGGAGTTAATTACCGCAGTCGCGTTTTATCGAGTGAGGATGATAATTTTTGGGGTTTTCTAATGAGTTAAAAAAATATGCATAAAATATTTTTTTTAACGTTACAGGTTCAAACATCCAAGTGGAGGTTAGGGGCGGGGCCCACAACACCCTAACCTCCCTCGAAAGGATTTAACTGTGTGGGGCCCACACGAGCCCCACCCTTTTCAAATTTTCACAAACCCCCTTAATTAATGTGTAACTCTCCACTCTCCCCCTTTATTGCATGCAACCTAACCTATCAATTTCATTTGACAACTCCCGTGTAATTAATTGAGTACGTTTAAGTTTTCGAATTTTGAATTTTTTGTCATGAGTAATAAAATAAGGCCAATGCTTTATTTTATTTTGTTGGTGGGATTGTTGTGCGGGAGCCTGAAGTACATCTCCTCCTTCCTCGCTGAAGAACACGAAGAACGCCAAGGTTCGAACAATGAACGAGGTCGGCGCATCTCCCTCAGAACCTCCTTTCAAATGCAAGGCCATCTGATCCCTCCCTTACTTTTCCTCCGTCGTCAACGAGCCGACGAACGAGCTCGGAGGTGGAAACGTGTGATTGAGTGGCAACTTCATCTTCCCTCGTGACGAACGAAGCCAACGTCACCTTCGTCGTCATCTTCCTCGTGACACCTTTCTGCAACGTCTCCTTCTGATCGATGAAGTCCTCTTCTGATCAACAAATGACTCGAAGTAGAGGTGTATATTTGAGTAATGATTATCCCCTTCGGTCTTTTTCGTTAATATTTAAAACCGCTTGATATCGAACTAACGGGAGGAGGCCGGATAGCACGAACACGACCGACTCTCCTCCCTTTGTGGTTATGGTTGTTTGCGGATTGAAATGGAAGTGAAGCGGTGTCGTTGCACCACGTGGGAACATAAGAATCACGGCTGGTGAAGGCCGTGATGAAGAAACGTGACGCCGTCATGCCACGCCATTGAATGCAAATGAGGCTATGGCAGGTGTCAGGCTGCGAAAGAGGGGCACGACAACGACACGCCACGCTGGACGGATCCACGGAAAAGATGGAGTTGGCGGCCAGAAAAACCAGCCGTCGGGGAGCTCGAAGGGGCAGCCGGAACACTGGCCACCGGCGCCGGAAGGTGCGGGACCGTGGGGTCCCGTGGCTGAGAAAACCGTACGGCCTTGCATTCTGGCTGTTTCGGGGAAGATCTAGGGGTTACACCATCGGCAGAGCGCAGCCAGTGTCACCCCATAATGGGGCCGCCGTTCGTGGAAAGAGGGGGAAACGCCCCCTCCCTTGGCCGCTCACGTGAAGCGCGCTACGTGGGCTTGCCGCCTCGCCGTACTGGACGAACCGGCCGCTTTGGCCGGGCTGGCCGCGCCGCCCCGAGCTGGTCCGAGCCTGCTAGGTCGGGCCGTGCCCTAGTGGGTGGGACCCGAACTTGGGCTGGGTCGACCCGGTTCGGGCCGGCCCAAGGGGTACTGGGTCGGGTCGGACCATGCCAAGACCCCCCTTTTTTCAGACAGACATGTTCAAATTCCCATATCGTGGGATACAGAACTCCGATTGATGAACCGTAAGTTGCAATGTGATCCGCAGATCGAGACGGTCGTTTCGGTATACTATACTCATGGTTTCGGAGAACTTTGGGTTTGGACGGGTTCGTTCGAACACGAAACCAACCGGGCCCTTGGAGCGGAAACGGTCCTATCATGAGCTCCAGATGTCTAATTGATGTGTTGTTGACTTTGTCGGATTCCTCTTAGCGAGACAGACCGTTTAGATTAATCCTCTGGAGGTTTTTACATAGTTGGGGTACGGTCGGGTTTGTTTTGACTTAAAAACCAACCAGGCCACTGGAACAAAAAAGCCAATAACTCTCAGACCGGGCGTCCGATTGACGAATCGTCAGTCGTGTTGAGTTCCTGTTAATGTGACGGAACATTGAAATACATCAACTCTGACCTACATGACAGTAGATGTATCGACCCCTTAGATTGTGGAGCGGACCCTCCCAGAATGAGTGTGCTATGTGCGGGAACCCTAGAGTTGGCTGCGACTACATCGACTTCTGTACTAGAATCCTCCGTGGGATCGATGATGACGACGATGACTACAGATCCTATGTGGGTCAGCGCTCAAAGACTCTATGTGGGTCAGCGCATACCGACTCTATGTTGATAAGATCCTGTGTGGGCCAACGCTCTGCGATCCCGTGTGGGTTAGCGCATACCGACTCTGTGTGAGTCAGATCTTATGTGGGTCATTGTGTGGGTTAGTACCTATTGATCCTATGTGGGTCCAACAGCTTAGATGCTCCAGTGGCTACAACTGATGATCTAATTGCGACCTTTTTTTGTGGAATACCTGTGTGAGATGAGTCTTGATTTTCGATCTTCATCTTCGATGAGTTTGACTTGATATCCTATGGGGAGTTCGTTGTGCTGTCTTGTGTGGACTGGGTTATACTTGACCTCATGAACGGAGCTATAATTTATGAATTAGGTATATGTATGGGAATATACCTAAGTAGGGTTTGTTGTTACATCATGTTTGTTATCTATCCATTGTTGTTATCCATTGTTGATTCTGGGTGACCTTCGGGGGTCTCGGGGTCCCTACTGAGTAGCGTATACTCACCCTTGTATGGGCTATGCCTGCACATCATTGTGTTGGATGCAGACGACAGATAGCGTTGAACAAGGCAGAAGCTCGTGGAGCGGGACAGTACGTGGAGGCAGACTTCTAGACAAGACGGGATCGGAGTGGACGACTAGAGCCAAGGAGTAGAGGAGGCTATCAGTACCCACCCTTCAGGTGGGATTTCCAGAGGACGGCTCGAACTAGCTACTTTACTTTTCTATTGTTGTACTCTCTTACCAGTTGTACTTTACTTTCAGTTTGGGTTTTTATACTGGTCCATTTACTTTTCCGCACTTGTTGTACTCTCAGTTTACATAGTGTTTACTTCTTCTTTCTTACTCTGTGGTGTTAGTTTCTTACTTAAAGGAAATTCCATCCTATATTACGAGTTTTACACCTTTGGTGCTAGTCGCCAACCCCTGACCTATGGGAGGCGGGCTTGGGGTAGTTACGACACATGCCCCGGGGGACGGGTCGTGACAAATTGGTATCAGAGGAGTTCGGTTCTATCGCAGAACTCGTGACTCTGATCTTTCTCTATGTGAAGCAATAGTGTTAAGGGTATTTGAGTGTGGATATTAGTCCAGGTAGTCCAGTGTTGATGTGGCGACCGACATATCCATACACAAGGACCCTGACTTCTGGTTTCCTTCTCAGTACACTAAAACATTGATTGCATGTGTGTTTCAACGTTTTCTTTGTGATTACTTTGTGTCAGCTCACCAGGTATACTGTATTGACCGTGGCACACCTGTTTCTTTTTTGGATGGCCCCACGATGGCAGCCAACTAGGGTTCTGAGCTTTGTGTGAGATGACAGCCACCGAAGCGACGAGGCCTCGGTGTAGAGCCCTATTATAGTGGGGGCATCAGCGGTACCTCTACCAACCGAGACACCGATGCCACCAGCCCTAGCCGCTGATAGTGCATGACACCTTAGTGCACTTCACGAGATTCAGTGTCAGAGACCACCCAGGTTCCACGAGGAGTCGGACCCTCAGGTAGCCGAGGATTAGCTGGAGGCTGTAGTTCGATTTTTAAGGCTAGTGAGGACACCAACTGACCTCATGGTGATCCTTGCAGCGAGTCTCCTTCATGCGGCAATAGGTAGATGGTGGAGCCTCATGGTCCATGTGCACAACAAGGCATCCCTTATTTGGACGGACTACGAGAGCCTCTTCCGCTCAGAGTTCGTTCCAGCCACCCTCCATGCGATGCACATTCAGGAGCTACTACAGCTGTGGCAGGGCAGCATGATGGTAGCCCAGTACTCAGCGAGGTATACTGTTCTCTCATGAAAATATAAATACATGGTTCATGACCCATTATTCCGAGCCCAGACCTTTCAGCAGGGACTGAGGCATGAGATATGTGCTTCGATGTTCTCCCTCAGCATACCGATGCAGGCAGGAGTATTGGAGCGAGCCCATCTTGTAAGGAGCTTTCTTACTCAGCCTACACCCGCAGTGAGACCTACCGCAGGGTGGAATGTACCTGAGTCTTCTACAGCTGGCAGCAGACGGACGTCACATGGGTCCAGGCGGACCCGACCTTCAGGCAGACAACCTCAGGAAACCGGCTCAGAGGTGCAGGGCACACGGCGCAGAGCCAGTCATACAGGGGGCAGAATGTGTTATGCATGCGGCGAGCAGGGCCACATGTCTTGTGACTAGCCGACCTGTCGTGCTGATGAGCAGCAAATGGTTGAAGGACCACCCAGGCAGAGGCAGAGGTTCGACCGTGGTAGTCCGCAGGGAGATGGCAGATGAGGAAGAGGAGTTGGCCGAGCACCAGGTTTGTGGGCGATGCTATGAGGCACTACCACCACCGCCACCAGGAGGTCCACCCCGACCACAGGGAGCTGGCACAGAGAGACATGCTCAGCTTCAGGAAGTAGAGTCCTATGACCACGACGCACCAGAGATGATTCGAGGTTCTATCTGTGTCTACTCCACCCTTGTTGCAGTACATATAGACACATGAGTGATTCATTCGTTCATTGCCGCTTCCCTTGTTCGGAGCTCAGAGATTCCGACAGAGCTGTTGGCTCGATCCTTACGGCTAGAGACCCCTCTGGGAGTAGACTCGACGATTACGCACTAGTACTGTAACAACCCGAGATTTTATAAAAAAATATTCTTTTTAATTTCATTAATGTCTTGTGTTGTACGCTACACCCAAAGGAGCTTGCTCAACATGCATCCTTGACATGCATTGCATTACACGCAATCGCGACCTTCCTCGATAGCGTGGGTAGTACGCAATACCGAGTTTCACTAAACACCAATATGCTATTAAAATATTATTAAAACTAGTCATTATGAATAGTAATAACCACCTTTTAAAATTTTAGAAATTTTAGATCTCAAAATGGACTTTATTTTTGGATTCGGAGTATCGAATTTAGCCTAAGGTGAAATTTGGGTACTTTACGGATAACTTTCATATTCTGATGAATAGTGAAAATTACTAAATTTTAATTAAAAACAACCTTTTTAATCGAAATAATTAATAGTGATAAATTATTAATTTGAGTGGTTTTAAAGTATATTTAGAATATAGTTTTTCAATTTAATACAATGTTGGTCATTGGATGTAATTTCACATTTAAACCAGTTATAATCAAGTATCAATCTTTTGATAGTTATTATCTCTTAAGAAGACACCATTTATTTTGACGACGGGAATTAATTTATTAAATTAGTTAATGTAACTGTTATGTTTTGAATTTGGTAAAATAGACATCATTTTTGAGTTCATAATATCAAATATAGTTTAGGCCTAATTTTTGGTATTTTTCTGGAAACTTTCATTTTTTGATTAATAGTGAAACCACTAGGTGGTAGTAAAAAAATGAATTTTTCATAAAACATAATTTTACCTCTTCTGTGAGTGGAATTTCAAAAATCTGAGACACACGGTTGATGTCAGTAAGTAAAATGTGGTTCAATGAGATGAAAATAATTTTTTTGGTGAATAGTAACTTTTTACTTTTTTTACCACGGTTAAAAGTAAATAGGGTAATTAAGGGTAAAAATGATATTATTATTACCATAATACATGTCCTAATTCTATTGGACAAGTGTAATTCGACCAAAAACTACCTTAGGAATAAAATATGACCATTTAGGCCCACTTGGATTAGATTAGGACATTTATTATTAATTTATTTTAAGAAGGGTTAAAATAGTTAAAATCAAAGTTTAATAACTAAATCATTTTTAATATAAGGATATACATCAGATAAATTCTACTATAAATATTCATTAGAAAGCTAAAACGATTTCCTAAATAATGATATTTTATTTGTAATTTTTATACTTTAACTAATTTAATTTATTTACGACACAATGATGATGCAGTAATTACAATAATAGTGAAAAATTAGAATAATTGATATTATAAATACCTAAATAAGTATAATTTGAGACTTTTTATGAATTAAACTAATTTTCTAGGTTAATATGACATGTTATGATTAGTTTAATTAACATTGGTCGAAGTAATCATTCTGTTATGAGTTTCAAAAAAAATCAACTATTGAATAGTGTCTAAATTGACATAAAATAGTTTTTAAAACAAATATTATATTATTAATTGTTATTTTATTCCTAAAAATATAGGGTTCGGCCAAATGACTTATATAAGGCTATATATATTAATAAAACACAACTTGAGGGTCGCTTGGATGTATATGGTAGGTTTATTAACTATATAATATAAAAATACAAAGTGACATGGTAAATGTCAATCTAATTAACTAAGAGTTAAAACTAAAAGATAAGGTTAATATAGGAACCTAAACTTGCCTAAATTCTACTGGATGAGAGGATTTCGACCCATACCCACCTTATCTTCTAAATAAATCAATTTGGAGCTATTTAAAACCGAACTTTACTTTATAATAAAATAATATTTTTAGTTATTCCAAAGGTGCCCCTCTCCTCCCTTATAAAAGGGCACCTCCTCCCTCTCTTCCTCACACCACTTTGAGCCTTCAAGCTCGGCCAACCGCTTCCAAATTCTCTTCTCCACTTCCCTAGAAATATCCTAGAGGTTCTTGTATTCCTCAAAGACAAATTTTACTGCCCTAAAAGAAGGTCTCAAAGAAGCACTTCAAAGAAGAGGTAATGTCCGTTACTGATTCTTTCATCTTTATTTCTTCTTCCACTTATTCTTCTTTAGTTGTTTCACTATGAACTAATAACATCAGTATCACTCATATAATGGTATGTTATTATAAGTATGAAACAACCCTATTTCACCATCCATCCATCCTATGGAAAAAGAAATCACCGCGCGTGCGTACGTACGGAATAACGTCTCCACGCCGTGGTGTAATCTATTTTCCACCACCACCTTACTTGGATCAGTATAATAGTGTAAATAATGACTATATATGACTATTATAAAGTGATACTGATTCTGAAATAGTATACATACACTCCAATACAATTCCACAATCATAGGAACGATATCATCACTCGTGCGTACGTACGGAATACCGTCTCCACGATGTGATGCGACTCGTTCTACATTATCTTCATTTCATAATGATTATATAAATGAATTAAATGAAAGAATATAATATATATTACACTAATACCATTATGGAAATGAGGTATCTATAAGAGAAGAATAAGAATTTATTCGACAAAACATGCATAAGAACAAAAATTTATAAACACCCGAATAACAAGTAGCAATGAAATATTACTACTAAGAAGCTAATAATATGACCAAATATGATATCATAAAAATATGTATGATTCTGGAACAAGTGAATAACATTATTTAAATCATTATACAGGAAGTTCGGATACGTACAAAGCATATCGGACCTAAGGTAAGGGAAATATCACAATCTCATTTTTATCCAAAATTGTTTATACTTTAGTATTTACTGGGGTGTATTTTATCATCCACATACATGTTTCCTCAATTTGTAAAATTATTTCCATCCACCTACAATTGTTTAAATCCAATTTTACCCTTCAGTGAGTTTTTAGTAAAGGATATGAAAGGAATCTTTTGTCGTTTTTCGTACGAGGTACTTTTTGACTTTTCCGAAAAAAGTACGAAGAATGTTTTTTTAACTTATACGGCATGAATGGATTTTTTAAAACATTATTTCCAAGAATATTCCTTTACGTGTTTTCAAGTTTAATTTTAATCAACTTCTTTTAGTTTAGAATTGTATCACATGTTAAGAAAAGAAAAGTGTTTTTGAAGTAGAAAGTATATTTTCCTCAAGAATGGAGTTGAAGTGTTTTATCAAAATTATTTTCCATCTAAGATAATATACGGTTCTGTTTATATCCCTATAATTACATTGATATGATTATTTTGTGATGGATATATTTTTATGAATTCCTTAATCTTATTTGAATTGTTTTCTGATGTCATGATGTTTAAGATTCCCATTTTTATTACATGGGTTATGAAATGATGTATGACTTATGTTTATTTTGTGGAACACATAAGAATGGTATCATTATGAGATGGGTGGGACCTATATCTCCCTCCAATGCATTTGGTAAAGATTTTATATCTCATGAGATAGACATGGCTGGAACGGTAGGTTATACCGGTTCATTGAAGCAGGACTGAAACGAGGGTAACTCAGTTCAGAAATGGACTTTGTCCACTAATATAGTCTTGGAAATGAGTCTTGACTAATAAGAAATGATTCTCTATGATTATGTGTGTATGCCACAAAGTTTCATTTTTTAAGTCATGATTATTGGGACTACATTTCACTACTACGATTTATCCCATGTTACGAAATTATGATCTCTATTGCAGGTTATGATTTCCAAAAGTTATGTGCTTATGTATATGATGTGATTGATACTTCTTTTGTTTACCCTTACTGAGCATTTGAGCTTACCCTTTTGTATGTTTTGTTTCCCCAGGTCAGGAAGAAGGTTATTAAGTAGAATATGCCAAAAAGGGACTCTAGATACGATGAAATAAATGGGAGGCAAAGTATATGCTTTAAGAACCAGTTGTTTATGTTTCCCAATTTCTAAAGACACTATACCTATATGGTCCTTTCTTTGTTTGGTTATATGTTGTAATAAGTGTGCTTCAATTCTGAAGTAATAACAATGTATGTAAAGTATGGTTCGTTATAGTTGGTATCAGAGGAAAAGTTTAGTCAACCTTTGGAAACTAGGATGCGAAAACGTTAGTGAGATCCTTAGAGATATTTCTAAGGTATGTCTAGGGATGTCCCTAAGGATAAGTATACATATAAGATATAGTCCTATAACTATTGTAACGATATTAGATTAAACCAATGATATTAGATATTGATATTACTCCCCCTTTATTATGATTTTTTCTTTTCACACTATTCTTTTTGGGTTTTAGAAAATGGCTGGAAACAAGATGATTCACATGGACAATGGAATGATATTCTTCATGAGCAACCAAATGAAATGGGATTTGGAAGTCCAAACATCATTATTATGACGAATCACCAATCTCATAATATGATCAATAAAGTAAAATTTGGTAAGTTTCCTGACTCGGCTAATAAGAGAAAGATGGAGTTTCATGATGATCATAGAGGAAAGAAAGTTAAATTTCCCCTATGTAAATCATGTGGGAAGAGGCATTAAGGAGAATTTTTCAAACGAACTGGAAGATGCTTTGGGTGTGGAAAAGAAGGAAACAAAGCCAGTAAGTGCAAAGGAAAAGTTTCAGTTAACACCAGGGATGAGGATAATGGTATTGCTACGACATCAACAATGGTTAAATGTTTTAAATGTGGAATGTACGGGCATTATGAAAACCAATTCCCTAAGGGAAAGTCTCATGAAGAGAATCAGTATGGTTGTATGGGTAGTATTTATGTGGATGATGATGAAGAGACTACAAATGATATGTGAGATGAAATAATGGTTGAAGATCGGTCAATGGTTTAAGAATGTAGTGGAATTATTACACGTTTATCATGTGTAATGTTGTATAAGTAATCTCATGGTACTATGGAATAAAGAGACATCTAAGCATTGTTAAACTGTTGTCTTTCCTTATGTTTTGAAAGTGTATGATTAAAGGAACCAGTAACCATGAAAGGTTATTCAGATATTTTTGGAAAGCAAATGATATGCGCATATTGAAGGGATATGGAGAAAATGAAATGTTTGACAGTATTCATGAGTTAATGATTGATATAAGGACTAAGTGACATCATGGTATGAGTATAAATAATTTTGAGGATTTTGGTTTGTGGAATGTGTTAACTTTTAACTACATTCATGTTTTCATTTTGGTTCAATGGGTATTCATTCTTCAAGAGAATACATGATTAAGGTATTCACATGTTTGTAATTTGACTAACAATATATATCTTATGATATATGGGGGATAAATGACGGCATTCACGTGATTGTTATGTGACATATCAAGTAATCATTTTCTTTATACTATGAGCTTGGACCGAATTATTTTAGATAAGCCTAAAGATTGGAATGGATTATGTTGGACATAAGTTAGGATAGAAATTTTTCGATATTATTGATGGGATGTTATAGTAATACAGCTTTAGAAAAAGGACAACCTGCTGGACGGGCGACAGCCCATCGCATCGGACAAGTCTGTGGGAATCGAACCCACAACCGAAGTGCGACTGGACTTTATCGTCTACCACTGGCCTACAAGAAGTCCATGTTTAGTAGAAACTAGTTTTGTTATATTAAGCAGTATGATATATGAAGTATAAGTCCATTTTAGGAACCATATATTATTAGTCTCACTACAGATGGACTTATGTATTTTTTGATAACTTTTCTAACCTTTTGTTTGAGACAGATGGAATGACCCATCATTCTATCACATGATCTTCTAACAAATCACGAATGACAAATTCAACTTCATTTATTTAAGAGATGAAGTGGAAATTGTCCAAAGAACGAAAAATGGATAGACTATACCAAAATCGCGAATGTATTTCTTCTAATTCCAATTTCATCAACTTTAGGGAAATGATCTTGAAAACCAAAAATGTTGTCCTAGTGCTCTTATATCTGATGAATCAGATGATACCTTAGATCATCACAAATTTATGGCTTTGTGATTGCTGGCTTTTCCATAGCCATGTTCTCTACCACTCTCCATCAGAACATGATGGTTAGATTTCTCTTCCATATCCACATTTTCACCTATGTGGAAACCCAGTGATTAGTTTATTTGAGTAATCGTTACATTTCATACTTTAGTTTTTAAAGCCATGTTTTGGTATTCCTTTTTACGATGTGGGTTTCTATTAATGAAACTTTCGAGTAGTAAACCATTTATAACCCCAACGAATTTCGAGGGAGAAATTCATTTTAAGGGTAGAATGTAACAGCCCGAGATTTTATAAAAAAATATTCTTTTTAATTTCAATAATGTCTTGTGTTGTACACTACACCAAAAGGAGCTTTCTCAACACGCATCCTTGACTTTCCTTGCATTACACGCAATCACGACCTTCCTCGATAGCGTGTGTAGTACGCAATTCCGAGTTTCACTAAACAATGATATGATATTAAAATATTATTAAAACTAGCCGTTATGAATAGTAATAACCACCTTTTAAAATTTTAGAAATTTTAACTCTCAAAATGGACTTCATTTTTTGATTCGGAGTATCAAATTTAGCCTAAGGTGAAATTTTCGTACTTTACGGAAAACTTTCATATTCTGATGAATAGTGAAAATTACTAAATTTTAATTAAAAACAACCTTTTTAATCGAAATAATTAATAGTGATAAATTATTAATTTGAGTGGTTTTAAAGTATATTTAGAATATATTTTTACAATTTAATACAACATTGGTCATTGGATGTAATTTCCCATTTAAACCAGTTATAAACAAGTATCAATCTTTTGATAGTTATTATCTCTTAAAAACACGCCATTTGTTTTGACGATGGGAATTAATTTTTTAAATAAGTTAATATAACTGATATGTTTTGAATTTGGTAAAATATACATCATTTTTGAGTTCATAATATCAAATATAGTTTAGGCCTAATTTTTGGTATATTTCTGGAAACTTTCATTTTTTGATTAATAGTGAAACCACTAAGTGGTAGTAAAAAAATGAATCTTTCATAAAACTTAATTTTACCGCTTCTGTGAGTGGATTTCAAAAATCCGAGAGACACGGTTGATGTCAGTAAGTAAAATGTGGTTCTATGAGATGAAAATAATTTTTTGGTGAATAGTAACTTTTTACTTTTTTTACCACGGTAAAAAGTAAATAGGGTAATTAAGGGTAAAAATGATACCATTATTATCCTAACACATGTCATAATTCTATTGGACAAGTGTAATTCGACCAAAAACAACCTTAGGAATAAAATATGACCATTTAGGCCCACTTGGATTAGATTAGGACATTTATTATTAATTTATTTAAAGAAGGGTTAAAATAGTTAAAATCAAAGTTTAATAACTAAATAATTTTTAATATAAGGTTATACATAAGATAAATTCTACTATAAATATTAATTAGAAAGATAAAATGATTTCCTACATAATGATATTTTATTTGTAATATTTAGACATTAAATAATATAATTTATTTATGACACAATGATGATGCAGTAATTACCATAATAGTGAAAAATTAGAATAATTGATATTATAAATACCAAAATAAGTATAATTTGAGACTTTTTAGGAATTAAACTAAATTTCTAGGTTAATATGACATGTTAGGATTAATTTAATTAACTTTGGTCGAAGTAATAATTCTGTTATGAGTTTAAAAAAAATCAACTATTAAATAGTGTCTAAATTGACATAAAATAGTTTTTTAAATATATATTATATTATTAATTGATATTTTAATCCTAAAAATCTAAGGTTCGGAAAAATGAATTAGATAAGGTTATATATATTAATAAAACACAACATGAGGGTCTCTTGGATGTATATGGTAAGTTTATTAACTATATAATATAAAAATACAAAGTGACATGGTAAATGTCAATCTAATTATCTAAGAGTTAAAACTAAAAGATAAGGTTAATATAGGAACCTAAACTTGTCTAAATTATATTGGATGAGAGTATTTCGACCCATCCCCACCTTAGCTTAGAAATAAATCAATTTGGAGCTATTTAAAACCGAACATGACTTTATAATAAAATAATATTTTTAGTTATTCCAAAGGTGCCCCTCTCCTCCCTTATAAAAGGGCACCTCCTCCCTCTCTTCCTCACACCACATTGAGCCTTCAAGCTCGGCCAACTCCTGCCAAATTCTCTTCTCCACTTCCCTAGAAATATCCTAGAGGTTCTGGTCTTCCTCAAAGACCATTTTTAGTGCCCTAAAAGAAGGTCTCAAAGAAGCACTTCAAAGAAGAGGTAATGTCCGTTACCGATTCGTTCAACTTTATTTCTTCTTCCACTTCTTCTTTTTTGGTTTTTTAATTATGAAGTAATAACATAAGTATCACTAATATAATGATATGTTTTTATAAGTATGAAACAACCCTATTTCACCATCTATCCATCCTACGAAAAAGGAAATCACCGCACGTGCGTACGTACGGAATACCGTCTCCACGCCGTGGTGTAATCTATTTTCCACCACCAACTTACTTGGATTGGTATAATGGTGTAAATAATGACTATATATGACTATTATAAAGTGATAATGATTATGAAATAGTATACATACACTCCAATACAATTCCACGATCATAGGAACAATATCATCACTCGTGCGTACGTACGGAATACCGTCTCCATGATGTGATGTGACTCGTTCTACATGATCTTCATTTCATAATGATTATATAAATGAATTAAATGAATGAATATGATATATATTACACTAAAACCATTTTGTAAATGAGGTATGTATAAGAGAAGAATAAGAATTTATTCGACAAAACACGCATAAGAACAAAAAGTTATAAACACCCGAATAACAAGTAGCAATGAAATATTACTACTAAAAATATAAGAATATGAACAAATATGATATCATAAGAATATATATGATTCTGTAATAAGTCAATAACATTAATTAAATCATTATACAGGAGGTTCGGACACGTACAAAGCATATCATACCTAAGGTAATGGAAATATCACAATCTCATTTTTATCCGAGATTGTTTATACTTTAGTATTTACTGGGGTGTATTTTATCATCAACATCCATGTTTCCTCAATATGTAATATTATTACCATCCAACTAAAATTGTCTAAATCCAATTTTACCTTTCAGTGAGTTTTTAGTAAAGGATATGAATGGAATCTTATGTCGTTTTTCGTACGAGGCACTTTTTGACTTTTCTGACAAAAGTACGAAGAATGTTTGTTTACCTTATACGGCATGAATGGATTTTTTATAACATTATTTCCAAGAAGCTTCCTTTAAAAGTTTTCAAGTTTACTTTTAATCAACTTCTTTTAGTTTAGAATTGTATCACATGTTAAGAAAGGAAAAGTGTTTTTGAAGTAGAAAGGATATTTTCCTCAAGAATGGAGTTCAAGTGTTTTATCAAAATTATTTTCCATCTAAGACAATATATGGTTCTGTTTATATCCCTATAATTACATTTATATGATTATGTTGTGATGGATATATTTTTATGAATTCCTTTATCATATATGAATTGTTTTATGATGTCATGATGTTTAAGATTCCCAATTTTATTACATGGGTTATGAAATGAAGTATGATTTAAGTTTATTTTGTGGAACACATAAGAATGATATCATTATGAGATGGGTGGGACCTATATCTCCCTCCAATGCATTGGGTAAGGATTTTATATCTAATGAGATAGACATGGCTGGAAAGGTAGGTTATACCGGTTCAGTGAAGCAGGACTGAAACGAGGGTAACTCGGTTCAGAAATGGACTATGTCCACTAAGATAGTCTTGGGAATGAGTCTTGACTAATAAGAAATGATTCTCTATGATTATGTGTGTATGACACAATGTTTCATGTTTTAAGTTATGATTATTGGGACTACATTTCACTACTATGATTTATCCCATGTTATGAAATTATGATCTCTTTTGCAGGTTAAGATTTCCAAAAGTTATGTGCTTATGTATATGATGTGATTGATATTTCTTTTGTTTACCCTTACTGAGCATTTGAGATCACCCTTTTGTATGTTTTGTTTCCCCAGGTCAGGAATAAGGATATTAAGTAGAATATGCCAAAAAGGGACTCTAGATATGATGAAATAAATGGGAGGCAAAGTAGATGCTTTATGAACCAGTTGTTTATATTTCCTAGTTTCTAAAGACACTATACCTATACGGTCCTTTCTTGGTTTGGTTATATGTTGGAATAAGTGTGCTTCAATTCTGAAGTAATAACAATGTATATAAAGTATGGGTCGTTATAGGTACTGACAGTGTGAGCTTACTCTAGGAGGTGAGAGGTTCGGCTGGGATCTTCTTGTAGTGGCGCCGAGGCCTTACGACGTCATCTTGGGCATGGATTGGTCATAGTTCATGCTCAGATTGACTGTATTAGGCACAAGGTACGATGTGTTCGCACCGATGGAAGCAGGTTCACCTTCATCGGCGAGAGGGGAGCCTTTGCAGCACAAGATGGACTCACACAGAGGAGAGGACACCTGATCACTCATCTGTTGGCAAGCATCATCCAAGGAGCAGTTGACATGCAGAGTCCGAGCATTCCTGTTGTGGTGGATCAATATGCAGACGTTTTCCCGGACGACGTTCTAGGACTACCTCCTCACAGAGAGGTAGTCTTCTACATCGACCTGTACCGAGGGACAGCCCAGATATCTACATTAGCGTATCATATGGAACCTTCTATGCTTCATGAGCTACGGATACCGTTTTAAGGACTTGCAGGGTAAGGGGTTCATTCGACCCAGTGTTTCACCCTGGGCTTCATGGATTTTGTTCTCCAAGAAGGTGGACAGGATCTTTCCACTGTGTGTCAATTACCGTTTCTAGAACCAGGTGATCGTGAGGAAAAAGTATTCGCTTCCGAGGATTGACGACCTCTTCGATAAACTCAAGGGAGAAGGGTGGTTCTCGAAAATAGACCTCAGGTCATGCTATCAACAGCTCAGAGTTCTAGACGAGGATTGAAGAAGATGGCATTCAGGTGTCGGTATGGCCACTATGAGTTCATGGTTATTCCTTTCGGCGTAACCAATGCTTCAGCAGTGTTCATGAGTCTCATGAACAGGATCTTCCAGCCTTACCTCGATCGATTTTTCATTGTCTTCATCGACGACATATTGATCTACTCGACTACTGAGGAGGACGCCTACCACTTGCGGGATGTACTGGACACACTATGAGAGCACCACCTTTATGGTAAGCTCTCAAAGTGTCAGTTTTGGTTACATGAGGTCCACTTCATCGGGCACATCATTTCGGAGGCGGGAGTTGCGGTGGATCCTGCGATGATCGAGGCAGTGCTAGCCTGGGAGCCGCCCAGGAGCGTGACAGAGGTGCGGAGTTTCCTTGGTCTGATTGGATATTACCAGAGATTCGTTCCAGACATCTCTATAGTGGTGGAACCACATTCATCTCTGACAAAGAAGGGGAAACCCTTCGTATGGTCAGATAGATGTCAGCAGAGCTTTTAGGAGTTGAGACAGAGGTTGACCAGTGCAACTATCTTGAGGCTACCGGAGGAGGGATTTGGGTATGTAGTATAATGCAACGCATCAGGGACCGGGCTCGGGTGTGTCCTGATGCAGGAGCAGGCAGTGATCGCCTATGGATCACGACATTTGAGGCCGCACGAGCAGAATTACGCTACCCATGACCTGGAGTTAGCAGCAGTGGTCTTCGCTTTGAAGACGTGCAGCACTATCTGATGGGCGAGCGCTTTACAGTATTTTCTGACCACCATAGTCTCAGGTACATCTTCTCGCAGAAAGAGCTAAACCTAAGACAGAAACGACGGCTCGAGTTCCTCCGGAATTATGACTTTGATATAGTCTACACTCCCCGATGGGGAACGTAGTAGCCGATGCTCTCAGCAGGAGGACGGGCATCCAGCTGCTTTGAGAGGGGATAGAGCATGTAGCCACTTTGTAGATATCCTTTGTGGATAGAGAAGGAGCAACCTTCCGTCAGTCACTCCTCCACTACTTCAGCGTATTAGAGAGGTGCGGTGTGGAGACATTGACTGTGAGACGCGGTGTGCACATATTTCTAGTGGACAGGCACCAAATGGATTTTTTGTAGATGGAGAGCACGTCATCCTTTTCAGAGGACATACCATGGTACTAGATGCACTACAGGAGGAGGTGCTGAGAGATTTTCACACCTCACCATTGGATGTACATCCAGGTTTAGCAAAGATGTACCGGGATCTCAGACGATAGCCCTGGTGGCCGGGTATGAAGAAGGTTGTGGTGGGTTTTGTTTCTCGATGCCTCACCTGCCAGTAGGTGAAGGTGGAGCACCAGGTACTAGCAGGCTTGGTAAAACCCTTGGAGGTCCCGAAGTGGATGTGGGAAGGGATGTCTATGGATTTTGTGACTGGACATCAACGTACCTCCAGAGGCCATGACCCCAATTGAGTTATTGTCGACCGACTCACCAAGTCGGCTAACTTCTTACCCATCAGAGAGCAGGGCTCAGTTGAGAGCTTGGGACGCCTCTACATTCAGGAGATCATACGACTTCATGGTGTGCCATCATCTATCTTTTCTGATCAAGATGCTCATTTTACATACCGGCTTTGGAAAGGGGTTGTAGGAGGCATTCAGGACGTAGCTACGTATGAGCACCGCCTTTCACCCTCAGACGGATGTTCAGATGGAGAGGACCATTCAAACTCTCGAGGGCATGCTCCGTGCATGTTTCCTCGACTTTGGTCACAGCTGGGAGGACAACCTACCCTTGGTGGAGTTTGCGTACAACAACAGCTACCACTCCACCATTGGGATGGCACCTTATGAGGCATTGTATGACCGACCCTGCAGATCACCTTTGTGCTGGACAGACCCCAGGGAGTGAGCACTTGTGGGACCACAGATGGTCCAGGCCATGATAGAGAAGGTCCAGGTCATCCAGGAGCAGATGAGGACAGCTCAGAGCCGACAGAAGTCTTATTCGGATAGGAGGCGGAGACCTCTAGAGTTCGAGGATGGTGACCACGTTTTCTTACGGGTCTCACCACGGCGTGGATTACGAAGATTTGGCCGGGCCGGCAACCTATCTCTGCGCTTCATCGGACCCTTTCATATTCTCAGTAGAATAGGCGAGGTGGATTACCGCCTAGCTCTACCACCTCAGTTGCACAGGGTTCACGATTTCTTCAACATATCTCAGATGAGGAGATACGTGCATGAACCGACGAATATCATCGACCATGGGGAGATAGATGATGACGATGGGGATAATTTTGCGGAGGTCCTGGTGGAGATCGAGGATTGATAGGAGAGGATCTTACATGTGCGGTCAATTCCTCTTGTGCGCATCAGGTGGCAGCACAGGAACCTCCAGGAGAGTACTTGGGAGCGAGAGGCTCAGATGCGTGCTCAATGCCCTCATTTGTTTTTCATGTTTGTGATGTATCTTTACGGGGACGTAAAGTCCTGGGGTGGGATTAATGTAAAGACTCGTAATTTTTCAAGGAAATTTTTTTCTTAAATTCATTGTGTTTTTACGAGTTCATAGTTTTTTACGGAACCTGATTCTGAGGCCAAGTTTGCCCAGAACTATTTTCCGAAGTTTAGCTCGGATACGTTCAGTGAATGTGCGAGCGGGATTTTTTCCTAACTTTCGAACCCATGCTCGGAATCAAATTCCGAGGGCACTGTTGAAACTGAAGCACTGATATTTTCTTAAGGATACCTTTAACGCAGTTGCATTTTATCGAGAGGGGATGACAATTTTTGGGGTTTTCTAATGAGTTAAAAAATATGTATAACATATTTTTTTATCGTTGGAGGTTAAAACCTCCAAGTGGAGGTTACGGGTGGGACCCACCACACCCTAACCTCCCTCGGGAGGATTTAACTAGGTGGGGCCCACATGAGCCCCACCCTTTTCAAATTTTCCTAAACCCCCTTCATTAATGTGTAACTCTCCACTCTCCCTTTTTATTGCATGCAACCTAACCTATCAATTTAATTTGACAACTCCCATGTAATTAATGAGTAAGTTTAAGTTTTAGAAATTTTAATTGTTTTTCATGAGTAATAAAATAAGCCCAACGCCTTAATTTATATTGTTGACGGGATTGTTGCGTGGGAGCCTGAAGAACTTCTCCTCCTTCCTCACTGAAGAACATGAAGAATTCCATGGTTCTGACGAAGAACGAGGTTGGCGCATCTCCCTCGGAACCTCCTTTCAAACGCAAGGCTTCTCCGACGCCTCCATTACTTTTCCTCCATCGTCAACGGGGAGACGAATGAGCTCGGAGGTGGAAACGTGTGATCGAGCGGCAACTTCATCTTCCATCATGACAAACGAAGCTGACGCCACCTTCGTCGTCATCTTCCTCGCGACATCGTTCCACGACGTCTCCTTCCGATCGACGAACTCTTCTTCCGATCGACGAAGAAACGAAGCGTCATCGCGCCACACCGTTGAATGCAAATGAGGTCGCGGCCGGAGTCGGGCGGTGGAGGTGGGGCATGACAACTATGCACTGCGCTGAACGGATCCCGCGGAAAAGCTGGAGGCGGCAGCCGAAAAAACTGGCCGTTGGGGAGCTCGAAGGGGTGGCCAGAACACGGGGCGTCGGTGCTGGAAGGCGCGGGACCGCGGGGTCCCGGCAGTGACAAAACGGGACGGCCTTGCAGGCCGACCATTTCGGGGAAGAGTCGGGGGTTACACCCCCGACGGTGCGCAGCCAGCGCGCGCTGGTCGCCCCACCACGCTGGCTGAACCGGCAGCGCTGGAGAGGCTGTCCGCACTGCGCCGGCCCGCCCCATGCCAGGCCTGGTCATGTCCTAGTGGGCATCACCCAGACTCGGGTCGGGTCGACACGGTTCGTGCAGGCCCATGGGGTACTGGGCAGGGTCAGATCAGGCCCAGACCCCCTTGTTTTCGGACAGACCTGTTCAAATGCCCATATCATCAGCTACGGGTCTCCGATTGAAAAACTGTCAGTTGTGATGCGATCCTTGGATCGAGAGGGTCGTTTCGGTATAATATACATAATTTTTCTTAGAACTTTAGGTTCGTATGGGTTGGTTCGAACACGAAACCAACCGGGCCCTCGGAGCAGAAACGCTCATATCTTGAGCTCGAGACATCCGATTGACGTGCCATCGACTTTGTTGGATTCCTCTTTGTGACACTGAACTTTTGGCTTACTCCGCTTGAGGTTTGGACACATTTGGATTATGGTCGGGTTTGTTTTGACTTAAAACCAACCGGGCCCCTGGAATGAAAACGCCAATAACTCTCAGACCAGGCGTCTGATTGACGCACCGTCAGTCGCGTTGATTTCCCATTGACATGACAGAACTTTGCGATGCATCAAATCTGATATAACTAATAGGTGATGTATCGACCCCTTAGTTCATGGAGCGGACCCTCCCGGAACAAGCGTGCTGTGTGCGGGAACCCTAGAGCTAGCTGAGACTACATCGACTTTTGTACTGGAATCCTCCATGGGATCGATGACGATGACGACTACATATCCTATGTGGGTCAGCACTCAGCGACTCTATGTGGGTCAGCGCATACCGACTCTAGGTGGGTTAGATCCTGTGTGGGCTAGCGCTCAACAATCCCGTGTGGGTCAGTGCATACCGACTCTATGTGGGTCAGATCCTGTGTGGGTCATTGCAGTGGTTAGTACCTATTGATCTTATGTGGTTCCAACAACATAGATGATCTAGTGGCTACAACTGATCATCTAATTGCTTCCTTCTTTTGTGGCATACCTATGTGAGCTGATTCTGGATTTTCGATCATCATCTTCGATGAGTTTGATTTGATATCCTGTGGGGAGTTCGTTGTGATGTCCTGTGTGAACAGGGTTGTACTTGAGCTCGTGATCAGAGATAGAATTGATGACTAAGGTATATGTATGGTAATATACCTAAGTAGTGCTGGTTGTTACTTCATGTTTGTTATCTATAATTTGTGGTTATCCTTTGTGGATTCTTGGAGACCTTCAGGGGTCTCGGGGGCCCTACTGAGTAGCGTATACTCACCATTGCAAGGGCTATGACCGCACTTCATTGTGTTGGATGAAAAAGACGAAGAGCGTTGACCGAGGAAGAAGCTCGTAGAGCGGGACGGTACCTGGATGCAGACTTCTGGATGAGACGGGCTCAGAGTGGATGGCTGGAGCTGAGGAGCATAAGAGGCTATCTGTACCCACCCTTCAGGTGGGATTTCCAGAGCACGACTCGGACTGGATGCTTTACTTTTCTGTAGTTGTACTCTCTTACCAGTTGTACATTACTTTCAGTTTGGGTTTTTATACTGACCCATTTACTTTTCTGCACTTGTTGTACTCTCAGTTTACATAGTGTTTACTTCTTCTTGCTTACCTTGTGGTTTTAGTTTCTTACATAAAGACAATGCCTTCCCATATTACGAGTTTTACGCCTTTGGTGCTAGTCGCCCACCCCTGTCCTATGGGAGGTGGGATTGGGGTAGTTACGGCACGAGCCCTGGGGGACGGGTCGTGACATTTTGACTTATGAAATGAATAAAATTATACCCCTTGGTACGAATAGAGAAAAGTTTCTCTGTAATACCTCTTTTGTTTTCTGTCTACCAGATGTTGAGATTTCTTGGAACGTTCTTGTTCTCGATATGAAATATTTGGACACCATCTTCAGGATAGATTGTATAATTTAAAATAATTCATGTATAGATTTCAATCATCGATAGGTATCAATCACTATACATGATAGTGTTTCTCTAATGTTTCAAGGTGAATTGGACTAGAGTTCAGGCAGGGCCAGACCATCTTATTCGTAGTAGGGAAATGTAATATTAGTCCTTTACTTTGACTTGGAGTATGAATCATTGAGTTAGGATATACCTTGAATCATCATTGATATTCATGACTTTTTTCCCACTGACATATCTAGTATTACTCTGGTAAAAGAGGTTGATTTTTTCATTGACATGATGCCTCATACTCCACAAGTTTCTATTCACCCTTACAGCATGGAAAAAGATGAATTCAATGGGATGAATTCAAATTTGGTAAATCATCACGAGAAAGGCATTATACATCAAGGCGTGTCCCCCTAGGCGATACTGATACACTTTTCCAAAAAGGATTACGGTTCAGTCCGACATTTCATTGATTACAAGAAGATCAATCATGTAATAGTAAAGACCATGTATTTGTTACTATCGATTGATGATCTATTTTATTATTTTAAGGGGGGATATTGGTTCTGAAAAGATTGATCTTTGCTCAGGTTACCATTAGTTGTGGATAAATGATTCTGACATTCAAAAAACTAACATTAGGGGTAGGTATGTCCATTATGTGTACCTCTTCATGTCCTTTTATCTGTCTAATCCTCTAGTATTTTTCTTGTATTTATTTAACATGATTTCCATGAGTATCTCAATTAATTTATTATGGTATTTGTGGTTGATATCCATCGGCACACTAAATCCAAGGATGATCATGTGCATCATCTTAGATAAGTGATGAGTTTTATAAGAAATAATTGTCTCTATGCAATGATATTGAGTTGAGAATTCTATATTTGAGAATACATTTCAATGTATAATTGGTGTTGGAACAAGGGATATCATTTTTTCTAGATAAGGTGAATGCAATTATGACATGTTAGAAACCAAAAAATGTATTTTAGATTAACTGTTTCTTGAGATTACCTAGATACAATCGTCTGCTTGTGAAGGGATTCTCAAAGATGGAATCCTTGATGAAATTCCATACTGAGAAGGGAGTGATGTTTTTCTGGAGTGAGAAATGTTCTAGTTCATTTGATGACATGGAACTTCATTTGACTATTTTACCAGTTTTGACTCTTCTGGATGTCGATCATGGATATGTAGTCTTTCACGATGCATCTAGTTTAGGATTGGGATGTGTTGTTATATAGGGTGATCATGTTGTTAGTTATGGATATTGTTATCCTAGGTTGCATGAGAATAACTATCTAACACATTAGTTTCAACACGTAGTTATGATCCATGCTCCAGGGATTTGGTGGAATTTCCACTATGTATAATGCTTCAACACATTTTCTGACATCAAAGGCATGAGATAATTATTCACTGAGAATGATTGTAGTATCCCCAGGAGGAATTTTGTGTAATACCTAGAGTTTTTTGAATTTGAAATCATCTATACCCATGGGAAAGGGGATTTAATTACAGCAGAATTGAGCAGGAATATTCTTAATTGTCATTCTCCAAAGAGGGAATTCTATTATTTCATAATTTTTTAGTGGTATTGTCTTCAGTAAGGACATCTAAGATGGTCTATTTCCATAAATCATAGTGGTTTTTAACCCTATAACAACAAACATTATTTGTGACATGAGGTGGAAGATTTTGTGGCCAGGTAAGAGGTGAGGCATTGCAGATATTTTCAATCATTTCAACACATTTAAATAGGTGAATGATGAGAACCAGAAACAATCAGGGTAGCTTCAGAAACTTCTAGTCCCTTCTTGGATGTGGGATGACATATTTATGGTCTTTTTTGTCAAGTAACCATGTATCCAGTGGAATAAGAATGTGATTGGGGGTGAACAATATGCTAAAAAAATCGGGTCACAATATACCCATTCATGATTCAACAAATGTTGGGGAGTCTGTAAGTCTCTTTGTGAAAGGAATTTCCTAATTACATGGAGATCCATATAATATTGTCCCTAATAGATATATGTAGTTTACATCTCTAATTTTTAGAGGACTTTTTGAGGAACTTGGATATCATGTCCATTTGAGGATGACATACCATCTGTAGTTGGATTTCATGAAAAAAGATAGATATTGATTCTTGAGGTTATGAACTGCGCATGAGTTTTCAACTTTGGTGATGCAAGGGATGATCATTTAGTGGATTTTCTAATTTTCTTATAATAATAGTTAACACTTGATGAATAGGATGGATCCTTTTGAGGCATTGTATGGCCATCCATGTATATGTATATATTTTTGGTTAGATATTGGTGAGGGTTCCTTAGTTGGACAACTCTTGGTTCAAGAGACAACAATAATGATTTAGTTGATTTGTTAGAAAATGTTGATAGTGTGGAGCTAATATATGTATTTTTATGTTCATTCCCAATGCCCTTTAGGATATTTCAGTTGGATGACAAGTTTTCATGATTGTTTCAACATGGTTGGGTCATCGATGTCATGGGAGGTAATGGATGCTTTATCCTAATTGTGTTTGAACATTTGACGTTTTTATGTTGGTGGATAATGTTTCTTACAAGTTATCACAACCAAAGCAGCTGAGATTGATAAATAATGTGTGTCATGTATCTTAGCATTGATTGTATTTATCTGATTAATTTCAGGTTTTGAGATGCTATGATAATATGTGGAAGCCAATTTATCCTTTATTGAATGAAATGTCAGGATTGTTTACACTGATACAAATTTACTTAATGGGAGAATGATACCCTTAGTTAGAATTTTATGGAATCAAGGTTTTATTTCTCATGAGACATGGGAGAGAGAGTCATAGATGAGATAGTAGTGGCCCCATCTTTCTAGCATAGAGGATTCATCGTATAATTTCTGGGGATAAAATGTTTCTATGGTGGGGAGGTTATAACACCACATTGCAATTTTAGATATTCCAACCCCCCCCCCTCTTATTTGAGTTTTGGTTGGATATAATTTATGGTCGTTCTATGTGAATTTATGATAATTCTCGAGTTTTATAGGTAGGGTCACCGTCTGAAAATAGTATACGCATGGTTATGGAATATTGTGCGCTAGTTCCATGTTTTGGGTAGTGGGGTCCACATGTTATGTGAATGGCTTGAACTAACCATGAAAATTTCCAATGAAACCCTACAGACGGTGTTTTTTATATCTTATTTTTTACTAAAATTACTAAGGCCCCCATTTTATACCTAGAGTGTCCTCTGTCTAACCTATTAAGCTTTTCCCTTCATCAGCACTCCCACGAGCCAATTTTTGTGCCTCTACCCTATATCATATGTGATCTGAATATGGAGGAACAACCATCGATCTCAATCCAGTTAGATTACTCATCTCATTATCTACCATCAACATTCTCCCTCATTCATGTTAGAGTTACATTGATCTTGATATGGATTTTTGGGTCTAATAAACCTTTTTTTGTGATATAAAACATAGGTCTGATTCTCGTTCTCATGATCATAGTTCTTCATGGGCAAATTCTTATTAGGATTTGGCGATGTGAGATTGGTGGTTTTTGGCAAGTTGTTCCATTATCATGAAATATTTTCTATTGAACAATGTTTCTTTGATTACATTTTTATTTCGTAGATTTAAATAAAATTGTTTATATTTAAATCAAATGGATAGCAATTATTTTGTTGGGAAAATTCATTTTTTATGACCCGGGGTTTTGGGGAAAATGGTTATTTGGCTTACAATTGGATATTTTTATATTTAAATTGTATAATTTAATTTTTTTAATGGAATTGAATCAATTAAAATTTATATTTTTAAAAAATAGAAATTAGTTTGATGAAACAATCTAAAAAACCTCATTCAATTGAATTGTGGGATTGTTATGAAACTTTTGGAATTCATTGAAAATTAAATAGTTTAATTTAATTGAGTAATTTGATTGTGAAATTGAATTGAAATTTGATTTCAAATCCCAATTTGTGAAAATTTATTAATGTTGGATTAATAGAGAAAATTGGGTTTCATTTTTGTGAAATGGCATGTATTGATTTAAAAAATATAATATGATTTTTAATTAGAAGATATAATATTTCAAATCGAGAATGGGATGAATTGCATATTTTTATAAATTGAATTTCACATTACTAATATTATACCTGATCACATTAAAGCCTTATGTAGTTACTATGTTATTTAGGGTGTCACTTGATCATTATAAAATGTTCTAAAGCATCATATCTCCACATCCCATTCATGAGGTGATTATGATAATATCCATTTATCATAGGCCTAAAAGGGTGTATTTATATACCTTGTCATATTCACATTTATTGAGTCATATACCCCTTAAATATCATACATATTTGTCACATGAAAATGTTGCTTAGATTGTTTCATTTTTGAAAGCATATTTATGCCATTTTTATTAATGGTTTTACCTTTGTTAAGAATTTTTAATCAATATTAATAAAATGTGTTAATTTATTGTATTTTTGAGAAATGTTTTTCTGCAATGTATCATTTAATTAATTGTAAATTACATCTTTTGTATTTTTTTTCAAAAAATTAAAATTTATAAAATGATTTTTTAAAGGTATTTCCATTTTTTTAATTGTAACCCATTATTTGTTTAAATTTTTTCAGTTAATTCCTAAGCTGTTTGATTGAAAAATGAACGATAATTTTGGTTAAATTGATATTGGAATCTATTATGTAATATTGGGGTGAAATCCTACTGGGGATTGTATATCATCCTAGATGTGAATTTGAGTGTTTGTAGATAATATACTCCCATGTTCGAACAAATTAAATGTATATCATGGAGGTGGATCCTAATGCAGAACATTGGTCTTGGGGATTCATAACCTTAAGGATGTTGGCTGGTTTATCCTATTTTAGTACATCAATTGTAGTACTTTAGATGTTGTGCCATTTTATCTTCTCACATATTACACCCATTGGAGTTCTCCATTTATATGTATAAAGTCTTGTTTTCATTCCCTCCTGCATTGAAAGTGGAAAAATCATTAGCACATTTAGTTTATATGATTCTAGGTGCTAGTCACTGACCCATAGGGATCAGGAATTCCATAAGGGTTGTGTTAGGACCGACTCGGTTATCAGGTTACTAGGATACCCCGGTTGGTTCATGATAGTACGATTAAAATACAATATTAATGACAATAAGTGATGAATATTTATCAATTCCAAATTTACTATATCAATTAATCCTAAATTAATTAATCCAAGGATAGCTCATCTAAATCAATTATGATTGAAAAAATATAGATGATCTGGTAATCATATTTCTTGTCAAAATTATTTTACAATGTGAGGTGGAGAATGTATACGTCTCTATCAACCATATCAATAATGGGGAATAAATTTCCATAAATATGGGTCTTTGAGTTTATATATGAATTCCCCACATCATCCTAAAAATAGACATCAAAACCCAAAATGTTTTTCTTTGGTCCCAGAAACATATATGCAGCATGATTCACCAACCATATAGGATTTTTTATCAAAATATTTTTCTTACATATAGTATAACCATAATATATAATAATTAAATTGGGTGGGTTATTACATTTGTATTAGTAGTGTACAATCAGAAATACAAGGGACAACATAGTGAGACACATTCCATCTTTATATATTTTACCACCCACAAGAAACAATCCATGATATTACCATCCCCACCAAAAATAACATCATGCCATGTCATAAAATTAATCTCATATTATGTCTCAAAGAACTATTCTGATTACCATATGGTGAATAATCATTTTGAATATAAAACATGGGAAATATATAATAATTTTATCCACAAAATAATTATAAATATCTAATGAATTGTTTAAAATAAATCATGGTTTGGTAATAAATTATATATTAATTTTATGTAAATAATCAAATAAAAATTTAACAAAAACCAAACAATATATAACCAAAATATAAATAAAAAATTACATACAAACCAGGGAAAAAACTAAGTCCTATATCAAATTTTTAGAAATAATAGAAAGAAAATATAACGATTATATGTTTTTTAAAATACACAAATGTTCATAAGTAGTCCATGAAACATGAACCTCTATATAAACACCACTATATCACTGAAAGTCAAAATCAAATCGAAAAAAACCATAATGATAAGTTTTCGTGATCATCATAAACATAAATTGTATGACCTTTATGAATACAATCATATAATAATTATACACAATAAATGATTTATTTTTAGTTACTATGATATATATTCCATATACGATTTCATGGTGGCGATTATGAAATTTATTTTATAATACATTTAAACATTACTTAATTGAAATATTGATTTAAAATATTTAATTAAGGTGGATGACGGTTATCATCACTCAAAAAAATACAAAATTTCTTAATGAAATAATTTCCTCATTATAAATGAAAACATTTTGTTTGTTAATATTTCTCTTTGTAAATTTACACAATGATTTTGTTGAAAGGATACACCCAACGTTCATAAAATTTGTATGGAGAAAGATATATTTAAATGAAATCCCCATTTAATGTAACATTAAAATAATAATGTCTATATAAGGAATGTATATAAAAAAGGATGTTGTATGTATAAACCAAAATTAATACAACACAGGTAATGAATGGTGAGATGGATAATTAATTATAAATAAATTACCAAAAAGATAATATAATATAAAATAAATCATGTAAAAATAATCAATGTATGATCAAAATTAATATTATAAAAATATTTGGAAATAATATAATAATAATAATTGAGAAAAAAAATGATTTTATGAAGACTCAATTATAATGAAATTATATCAAAATCAAAATATCGTGGCAATATTCATAGGCTTTAGTGAGACTGAACTATATGAAACACAATGGAATAATATGTTGGCCTATTTGTGATGTTACTAAAAAATATCCTCTTATAATACTATTACATATAATCAATTTTGAGAAGGTTACATAGTTAATAAATTACATAAAGTATACGATACTTGTTATTCCAACCATGTGATAACCAATCATATTTTTAAAAGAACCATAAATTTTTAAAAGAATTGGAATCAATAATACAACTCATATAAATGAATATTCAAATAAATGAATTATAAAAAATTAATAGCATTCTCCATAATATTCAATTTTCCCAAAATAATTTTACAAATTAACAATTTGAACAAATAGTACATCAACTACATCATTTAATGAGAATTTGTTGTCACCCAACAATGATTAATCATTGAATCGTGATGTAAATATTTTATTTCATAAATGATCACCATTTCTAATATTATATAAAATTTAATTTTCACAATTTATATAGAAAATGATTACATAATTTCATATCTATGAAGAATAATAGAATGAGTAAGAAAAAATGCATGAATTAGTTGAAGAGTACTTAATGATATGATACCAATGCCAGGAAGGAAGTAAATTTATTAACACAACATCAAAGGGATTTTTAACCTAATATTGCAAAAAATATCTACAAATACAATATAATCCATAAATATGGACATGAGTATCCCATGTAATTTTTTCATATAAACATTTTCTATAGAAACCCCCAATTATCATTCTAAATTGAAAATATAGAACAATCCATATTTAACCGACCATAAATGATACCGCAAAGTATAGGTAAAACAATGATTTTAACGATTTTCCGACAAGTTATATTAAACCAAAAAAATAGTGGAAATAAATAGATCATTTATTATAGACAAGGAATCAAAAGGATAGAAAATAAATATAGAATATTCATTGAAACCATATACACACTCACAAGAAAAATAACTACCACAATATATATAATGAAATATGATGAATTGAATAAGAAAATATCTATAAGTTTTAATTATATTTGTAAAATAAAATTATAAATATTCAATAAATAATATACACTCAAAACTAAAAACCACATTATAAAAAACTCAATATTAGATGATTCTTATATTATTATTTGTGTAATTACAAATTTTTCATTCCAAAATGATGTAGTCAAAAATATATTTAAATATTTCTTAGACATCAATATTTTAAATATGTCAATGGAGAACTAGTTCTTGATAGATTATAATTTTCTAGTTCAACAAATTATAAAAACACGAAATACCACATCTTATTATGGTATGAAATTGGATAATCAGTAAACTAACATATATAATAAGAATTTATAGATTCAAAATCATTATTATCCAATTTTTAACATTAGATTAAATCCATACTCACAATAGAATCTGTAGGATAAACACATATCATAGATTTTATGTTATGAAATATCACAATAATGACACCCATATTTAATTTCTTCACATAATAATTTGTTGACTTGTTTGATAACTATAAAACATATTTCTATAAACGATATCATTTTATAGATTATATGTTTCTAAGATCTATTATGTACTAACTCCGAAGAAAATGGTGTGTTGTAAGATAAATTATTAGTGAAATATATTTGTATTCAATCAGCCAGACAATACTCAAAAATTCTTATTAATATTCAGTTCTATATTTTTAATAAATTCTTACACACTATTAACATACTATTTATGAATTTCCTAGACCTAATGTAATTAAAATAAAGGGGAAGTAAATTTACTACCATTCATGACATCATATCTCAAATAGGCCAGCAATAGTGGTATATTAATGATTTTTTACAGAATTAAATATTCAAAAAATCATTCCAAACCACTCCATTATATCATATAAATAGTTATCAAAATGAATGATATGTCCTCATTACATTATATTGTTATATATTATAAACCAGAATAGATAGTATCTCATAGTTACAATACTATTTGGTGTCTTGGTAGGGTTGATAACTAACGAGATTAATTCCAAAGGGAAAATAATTTAACCAAATTAATAGTTTCACTGAGGGACGTCACACTATATATTTTTTCTTTTTTGGGAGAAAAAAATAGACAAAACATAAATAAATATGTATTGGACCCTATTTTAATGAAAAATAGATTAACAAAACATATTGAAATATCTTGTATATTTAACACCACAGTGAAATCACTTCATTCACCCTACTAGAAATATAAAACATCATTCCTGTTATTAATAATTTACAAAAGTGTATCTTATGAAATTTTAAAAAATAAAAATCCATTTAATTTAGAAAATATCTATAATGTTAAAAATTAGTTAAAATATCATCAAAATAATTTTTTTACAATTAATTACTAATAAAAAACACATTTATACCGACTAAGAATAAATTATTCATAACTAAATAATATATTTCATGGTATGTAAAAAATATTTATAAATTTAAAATATTTGAAACTCATACTATTCAATAATGTTTTTATAAATTTAAATTCTCTAAATCTACCATTTAATTTATGACATGAAACAAAAAATCCTAATAAAAATTATGATTATATAATTTAATTTAAAAAACTTTAACATAAAATTAAAAAAACATTAGTTCCACTTAAATTGTTTAGAAACACTATAAACATGATTTATAACATAATGGAGGTAAAATAACATGAAATAGATGATTCTAGTTTTGATATGTTATGTGGTCTGATAGAAATTATGTCAGTTACATACAGGTGTTCACAACCACGATAAATGATGAATATAATTTACATGATTATATGATAATATATACCACCTAATTACTATTAAATATAAAAAAAATGAGAAATTACAAACCAACTCATATATTTTTAATATTTATAAAAATTCCTAAATGTTGAAAAAAATATACATTGAAATATAAAATAAATAAATTTACTGTCATAGATCATGACTTAAATGGAAACAAGTATTTTTTTCTAAAATAATGTTTATTAAGAACCTATAAGTGACATTCCTATTTGGAACCACCAATATTATGAATAGTCTATTGAAAACCCAAAATAATCCATAACTTTCTCATTCAATTTTATCACAATCCTTTCTAGGTCAACAAATCTTATAACTCAGGAAATCCCATCATAGAGAATAAGGATCATTATAAACCAAAATAGCCTACGTAATGAAGTTTAAGGTGTCAAAAGTGACAAATGGAGAATGATTTCGAGTTGAAAATAATTTTGAAATGCATACTAATAATAAAAAATGAAATTCTTTTAGTATACATTATTTCATCCACAGAAATGAAATAATCATATTTAAACATAATAACACAACCAAAACAATACTATAATATTATACAAATATAATTAACCTCAAATCTTGAGAATACATATTTACATATATATATATATAATGTAACAAAATTTAAGGAAAATCATATAAAAAACATAGTTCATCAAAACCTGAAATTCTTAAAAAAATAATATAAACCCCAAAAATTATATAAAAACATACATATGTCACAATGTCACCACCACATCCCAAAACAACCATGATATGTTTATTTATTCTTTCCTAATATATTGAACATTATATTTATACCTAGATAGATACATGAGAACTACATACACATAATATTATGTATACAGTGTTTGCACTAAATGAATGCGAATCAATTTCACAAATGATTTTATGTAATTACATTTTAGAATATTTCATTAATGATATTTTAAAATAATGAACAAATATTAATTTACTCACAAGAGTATATCTAATGGAAAAAATATTAAATAAATTATTTATGAGAGTAATTTCTATTTTATGAAATTATTATTATAAAAAATGTTTTTTAATACCAAATTTGAATACTACAAATGACATAAAACTAGTTTTATGTAATGAAATTGATCATAAATTTTTATTAATTGGAAACCACATTGAAACATTATTGGAAAAATTAAATCTATATTTTTAAATAGTACACCATATGGAAATAATGGATAAAATAGAAAATAAATGAAATATATATGTCAACTAGACACGAGCAATGAATATCAATTGTCGGAGTAAATTTATTGTTAGGAAAAATTTATATACTATAACATAATGTAAATAAAATAAAATAAAGGATACACTAAATTTAATTGAAATGAAATGAAATAATAAAAAACAATGAAAAAAATTAATCTAAAATATTAAAAAATATTTTTATACACATCCAGGGAAACTCCATTGGATCTATATAGAGGATCCATAATGCACATAAGATCAATCATAGGATAAAATATCAATAATGATAATAATAAAAAAACCTACCATATTTTTTAAACCATTGCTAATGTTTAGAACTCCTAGTAGGACCATAGAACACCACCAGAGGGAATGGATGAATCTCAATGTTATTGTATTCTTCAAAAAGATATGTATCATATTCTCAAGTTGGTAGATACTAGTAAAACCATTCAAACAATAAAATTCCATGAGATGACATAACAATTTTAGAATGTTCACCTCTAAGGGTAGTCAAATGAGTATACAAAAAAAATGCTTTGGAAATACATAAGTCAAAAAATAATCACTATATGTGGTGTAATATAATTTATATATAGTTACAATGTAATAAGAACACATCCCTTACATGAAATTAGGAATATCACACTCTGTCCCTCTGAACACTTCTATTGTCTCCCCTTAAATCACTTCTTGGAGAGAGTTCAAATTGAATTTATCAGATATAAGGTCTCTTAAATGGATTGGAATTAAAAGGGTTAGTCACTAACATTGCAAGATATAATACTTGTACAAAAGACCTATGATGATTCACACTGAAATAATTGTTCCCTAAAAACCTGTTGTAGAAAACATCCTTTCGTAATGCTCATTCACAAATATCACTCTGCCTTGAATCACCCAATCACTGAGGAACAAACCTTCTAGGAAGACATCACTATGTGAATGTAGAATACACCACATTTTCAATTCACCATTATATAGAGGAATTGACATCAGTCGTGACTTGATTAATATTTTTGAGAATCTCAGGATTACATGGTAAATCAGATTTAAAGTTCTCCCCAATCATCATGAAATTAAATTGATTATATATTTTCCATGAAATGATCAAAAAATGTATTTGATAAGACTTATATTTATAGGCTCATTCATATGCGACGATCCCCCACATCGTTAATAATTTTTGAGATCCTTCAAAAAAACCTTAATTGTGTACCTCTTATTGTCATGATTTATGGTAATTCACTGTTTATAATGTTCGGTGTAAATGTGGAGCTATAAACCATAACCATTGGTAGTATTTATGTTGAATGATGTAATCAAAATTCCATATATCAACAAATCTTAGAGCCTTAACTCAACTTCCCATAATTAAACTGAAACACTAACTCCATTCATGATTCTCTATATCATTGTGATCCTCATCCTAGACACCGTGAATCCCATCAATAAACCATATTTATAGAATTTCTATCCATGAAAACAAGATTCTTTGATTCTTACATCTTCCTTTACATTTTTTACCCTGATAATTTGACAAACACTAGTCATCAACACGACCATCCAAAATGATGGATGCATTAACTATAAGATAACTTTCTTTGAAAACCACTACAAATTAAATTTGAGGGGTCTCAATAAAAACCATGATACATTTCTACAAAATAACATCTAGGGTTCCAACATTGTCCCCAATTTGGTTTTTTTGGAAATCAGGAGGGAAATTTCGTGAAGCACTAGCAACTATCACAATACGATTCAAAAGAAATAGAACATCCAACATTACAAGTCTATGTGATAAATGCTCAGTGTAAAATAAAATAGTTTAATAATGAATTAGGATACATTTGATATAATTATTTTAGATATCCATGAAAATATATGATTGTTTCCTCATTACACTAAATTTTTTTCACGATAATCAATTACACCATACATTGTTACATATTTATTGAATTTATCTATTCTCTATCATCCTGAAACAAAAAAAACATTTAATTCTCCTTTATACCATTGAAAATATCCAATCACACAGTTGTATATATAACTAAATGATTGAATCATGACATGTAAGGTACATGAACATAATACCCTTGGATTGTATCTACAACTTAAATCTGCAACCCAACCATAAACAGATAATAATAGAACAGACAATTGCGAAGATGAGATCAACCACATCCTCCTCGTGCAATATAAGGTGGTTGAGCATTGAAGATAAAATGATGATTAATAAACAAGTTTTATGATGATGGATTGGTATTTTATATCACCACATGATCATCAGTTCCTACATGACCCATTTTAATCATTCCATGTACAACATTTTCTTTAATGATGTGGTGTCTAATATTTATTTTGTATAAGAATGATGACAAATGTTCTTTGTAAGATCAATTATTATCTTTTTATCATAGTGAATCACCATTTGTTGATTATCCTAATCACCAATATCAATCATTTTTTGTTTCATCCAATGTTGTTGAGTACATGCCTTTGTGGACAATATATATTATACTTAAGTAATTCTAGTAGAAGTGTGTTCATGTTAACTACTCAACCAATACCCAAATTTCATTACAATATTGAATGGAACACCACTTTTGGAAATTCTATCATTATCAACTCCTACACAGTAATCATTGGAAAACAAAGATAGTTAACTGTAATTTTTGGCAGAAAAGTATATGTCATAATATTGAGTACGTAGAATGAATCGCATGATTCATTTAATTTCATCATTTGTTCATTATTCAGACTACACTAAAATAGAAAAACGAATATTTTTGCGAAGACACTATATGGCCATCTCATTTTTAGGTAATATAAGAACGCAATGATTCTCATCTACAATGTAGGATCAATAGGTGACACATCCATATGCTTTCTTATTTTTTTTCACAATCACATTTGGATATGATAATGGATTAGTGTCATGTTTATTAAATTATTTAAAAAACATACTCAAATAAATTTAAGGAGATATTATTGTGTAGTATTTCCACTAAATCACATTAATTCCCTATACAAATTTTATTTCACAAATCACATATATTTCAAATTAGGACTTCATGTGGTTGGAATTGTCATCCACTTATACATACCTGCTTCCACCATATGTAAAATCCTAAAATACACCATAACCATGTACTTCTCTTCTGAGAAATATTCATATAGGTATTTAGAACCACTAAAACACTTCATATATAGAGATTATTTAGATAATAATCTAGCCAAGAGTGCCATGGCTGTTGTTCCTACATCAAACCAAAGTGTGTCATATTTAGTTTTCAATGCTTTATCTCATCATCACATAGATGAACCCCCATCAGTTTTTCATTGTAGAAATATTCTTCAATAACACCAATCATGAAGACTACTTTTATATCAATTTGATACACAGTATATCCTCATTGAATTTACATGGAAGGAAAATGTCCATTCCATTCCAAATTCGCTACTGGATCAAATTTCACTTCAACATCAACACCATCGATCTACGAATATCCAATAAAATCATAAAAATTTTATTTTTTATCTCATTTCCATGATCATGTAATTTATATTTAAAAATTCACTTCACTCCAATCACATTGTGATTTTATAGCTTCGTAACTAGATACAATGATTGCTTCATATCTTATGATCAGAAACTACCATCATGGATTTATCCCTTGATTCGTCCTTTGTACATTCATAAAATGATGATGGTTTCACAACTGATAATAATGACGACTGTGAATTATTCCTCATTATACATATCTTCATTGGTTACGTATAATCCCTAGTGATATTGTATTGACCAATCTATCCTCTTAGATTTTTCTTTTGTGTTTTAGTTGAATTATTTCCAAACATGGTTTCCTCATTTGATTTTCTTCTAATTCATCATCATGATGGTACTCATGATAGTTTTGTACACCTTTATCTTGTTCTATATATTGATATATACTATGCTAAAATTCTACCTCATCTACCATCTAATCAAAATAATCATTCCATGATTATTTTTTTGTTTAGTCTTAAATGATCATTACTTCACTTCAAACCACAATTTTTCCAAGTCAATTATTGAAATCCATGTTGGATTTACTATTCATTGAATATCCATGGAATATTCCTTCTTCTGTCATATAAATATACTTCACTTGACTTCCATATTTGTTTATTATAATCATTTACGTCTAAAAACATGTAATTACGTCAACGGGAGATTCCTTATATTACACAATTTAAATGGTGTATTTGTTTCACTCATGTAAATCCTCATTAGATTTTGAATATACACCTCAAAAAGAACAACCACATCCCTATAATGTTGAGGGATAGAACACTCAATCATCATAGTTCATAATATATTGTTCAATTATCGATTCATGCACTCTAAAAATGCATTATAATATGGGGATCTCATAGAATCCACTTCATGCTTTATTCCATGCTTCTCTATGTAATATTCAAACACAACGAACATGAATTCTACTACATTATAAAACCAGATAATACTGATTTTCAATCAAGTTTCATTCTCTAGGATTTGGTGATAGGATTTCCTGAAATCAAGAACATGTTATTTCTTTTTTATAACTACCACACATTCCATTCTAATAAAACAGATTATATAAATGAAGAATTAACAATGTCTATGACATCTTACAACATTAATCAAGACATGTATGTCTCTATTGATGAAAAAATGATTATTTTAATCCATTTTCTAATTAGGCTCATAAGAACAATGACCATATTTTATATATGTAAGGATCACTTTCACATTCCCTTTCATGATTCGGATTAGGTAAATACATGGTTTAATTAACCATTGATATATATTCTATATATTGTTGGTTGATATGACCTAATCACCAATGCCACAAGTTTTTTTATTATTCAATAGTAATGTAGAAAATGATTTAATAACTATCATACTTAAATATGTATATTTCTATTCTTAAACATTCCATCAAAGAATTCAATTTCATTCCCATTATACTATGCCTCTTTTAATTTAATTTAACTATAATTCAAGAGTAACATAGTTGACTTACACTATTGAGATTTTGATGCAAACCGCCCACATAGAGAACATATATTTTCTTCCACTAACCATTATCCAATTTTGTACATTAACTTCCATCGATCATTAAATAACCATAATATCTAAAAATTACAATTTCATCATCCCTTTTCTTAACATTCATAAATAATTCTGCATTACTCATCATATGGATAATCAACCGTTATCATGAACCTAAGTGATGTTTTTGTTTTTGTCATTAAAGGATTATTTTTCAAGTTTTTATTTTTTCAATTATATCATATTCAATTCATTAAATTAAAGAATAAATGAAGGATAAAGAAGTACATGCAATTATCCCTTCCATGTGAGAAGGTTCTTCATATGCATATTCTTATTCTGTAGGACAAAATATCTTTTTCTGAGAAATATCATCTGGTTGACGAGTACTGAATTTTCCGGGAGTGCTCCATGTAATGTTCATTTCATTCCACTGTTTACAGTGATAAAAATTATAGAAAATGTTATAATAATGAAAACAACATATATAGAAATTTTTTCTTATATAAATTGTGGGATATGAGTTTCTAATCCATTGTTGACTTCCAAAAACATCTTCATTAAATTAGCTTTGTTCCACTTCATTGTATGACATGTTATGGAATTGATAGCAACGTAATAAGAAACATAATAAAAGGAATTGTCATATCATATCCATTAAAACTCAGGTATGGATACATAGAAAAATGTTTTGACTTCTTGTACTTTATTTAAGTTTTAGCTATTATTCAGTTTTCATTTCATTTTGAATTGGGGGTTACTTTTCTAGGACATCATGTGACATTTCAATATCAACAAGTATCAGAATGAATTTTAATTGACCAATTTAATTCCAATATCTAATTTTTAAACATCATAATCAATTCCATAGTTTCCCATGCATGTGGGTCATTGATTGTTCAAAATATTTTACACCCCATCAGAACAACACTATGCACCCTCAGGCGGCCTAGCTTCTGAGATTCTTTGAAATTGTTATATCTAAATTGTTTCTTTTCACATTATAAAATTTATATTTTACTCCAATGACTAACAATTTCTTCCATATATAACTACATATTATTGGACTTCTCCTCCATTCACCAGTTAAGGTCATTTTTGACCCTCTTCTATTCATGAATTCTAATATTTTGGTCCACTAGATATATTGCTATGTCAATGGTCATTGGTTAAGTTGTCACTACTTCTTGTAGTCATTAAATTTCACCTTCATGATAAATAAAATATTCTGATGTCTCATCCACAATTTCTCCCCACTTTTTTTATATGTTACATTTATTATAAATATTTCTATGAGAATCCTTAAGTTGTATCTTTAGATCAGAATCCACACCCAACTGATGATATCTAGATTTGACTTTTGATGGTTATGATTTCTCAAAAATATCCCTCATTTACACTTTGTTTCCATATTTTATGTCTAATTATTCATCATCATGGAATTCATTGTCATCATCTTCTTATTTAAAGGGAATTATCATTTTATATATTTTCTATAAATATTTGATGATCCCCTTTGAGAGAATGTTTTCCAAGTCTTCTATGAGCTTCCATCTCCCCTTTTATCATCATCTAACAGCCTATAGTATTAACAAGAATTGTTCAAATCTCTACCATAATGAAAACATGGAATGGGTTTCTTTCTTTAGAAGATACATTTTCCAATAGTGAATCTCATAGAAATGATTGAAATATGTTAACCTTCATCATCAACTTCATTAACATTGATTCTTTAGATTTTATGCTTTCTTTGTATTTGAATACCATCTCCATGATAAAATGACTTTTTGCATCATATGGTTTCAAACTCATTTCATATTCAATCAAACTAGTTAGTATATCATCTAAATTAATATTTTAATTTATTATTCCTCATGGGATGAATAATTTTTATTTTAATGAGGTGGATGTCTTATCTGGATTTTATTTACAACGTAAATGTCTTTGTTTTAATATACAAGCCCACAAATTTCTCTTTTAACATCATTAATTAGATTAATGAAGGTATCTGAATTTTAATTAGGTTTTATCATTACATCATGAATCCCCAAAAAACATTTTTATTTTTCCTTCCTTCTCATTCTTTTAAAATTAAATGTTTTTTTCAGATTCTCCAAATTTGACAAGGAAGATGTGAAACTCATTACCCTTTGAATTATATAATGATAAATAAATGTATTGAGAAACTTCTATGATTTATTATCTATATCATGTATTTTTTTATTCAATCAAAGAAAGAATTATTCGATCTCTGAAATTTATTCCTTGTGCAGTGGAAAAAATGACTCTCATTATAAGTGATCATAGATGAGATCACAATATGTTCTTCCACATAAGAATGTTACAACCATCAAATAGGTGGACTCCCTTATAATTTAATGAATTCTCATTAATAGTAATGTTGGAATGATCTAACACCAGAAAATTCTAGTCTCTCATTTCTCTTGAAGGAAAACAGAACACCCTGAGATGGGATGGGTGAATTAGGGTGTCCCCATTTTTTAGTTAAAGAGATAGATATTTTTACCACATTGGTAAGATGTAGTTAATTTTGTCAAACAATCACATGTGACAGGATAACTCAACATTTTTTATATAGCATAGAACTAACTGTATATCAAAAGAACATTCACCGACATTGTTTCAGTCTTAACTAATTTCATTAATCTTCACAAGTTGTGGAGTACATATTTTTTCAAAAGTCACTATATTATAGGCACACTAACTATATTGGAAAATCGTGAATGTACACTTTATCCCTTAGAACACATCCATTATCTCCAACCATATCACATTATAGAGAGAGTTCAATATCAGTTTTTGGATATAGAGAACACTTCAATGGATTAAAATGGAAATACAATGTCATGGACATTGAATGATACTTTTATGGCCATGGTGGCTTGAGTTTATGCACATTGAATGAATTATTCCCTACAAATATGATATAAAAACAACCATTCATGAAGAGAATTCATGAAGATGCCGGTCTTCTTGAAAATAAATGACATTACAAATATCATTGAGGAAATTTGTAATACACCATATTCATGACGAACGCACTACATAGAGTAATTGGCATCAGTCAATATATCCGTTGAATTTTCACAAAGATCATGATCATATAGAAAACCATAGTAAAAGAGCCCCACTAGCCTCACAAAATAAAATAATTTCCTGATTTTATATGAATAATTTGTGAAAATGAATTGAGGGTACACTTAATTTTATAGGTTCGACTGTTTGCAATGCATGACCCCCTCTTTTCAGATTATTCAGATCTTTCAAAAAAATATCCACTATACTCCTCCTATCGCGAATCCTCATCAAAATTCCTGGTCCGCGATTCTCTCAGAATCATGGAGTACTACATCAAAACCATTTTGTGTGTGTTTGTGATGCATTATTTATTCACAACAATCCACTTCAACACATTGTTCATTCTCGATGCGCCACATCACATAATCATGTAGAATCACGGTCTCTATTCATGATTCTATATATATTCCTGATATCCAAACCAATATTAAAAAAAATCAACCCCCTAAACATAAATATTTTTTTTGATACATGGAAACAACCATTCAGGATGATCAATCATTCCTCATGAAATTTGACCCAAAAAATTGAAATAACTGGGAAATGAAACCACCTTCAAAAATATTTTTTGCGTGAACTATAAGATTAATTTCCTTGAAAACACCATGATCATCAATTTCAGTACTGGAAACAAACAAAATCCTTGCTCAATTTCCATAAAACATAAACCATGTAACCAACACTCCAAATATCAAGATATCATCATTCAAAAACATATAATATTATGAGTGTAAATATAACTAATAAAGCAACTATCTTCTCATTTCCAACATAGATAACTTATTTTCCAATGAAAATAAATATTAAATGTTCGTAAACATTTAACATAACATAAATAATATAAAAATAACATAAAAATGTTTATTTTTTATAACATTAATATCCCAGCTCGCCTTAAATAATCATTTGAAAAATATCACAATTTCATATAAATATGAATCATTTATTAAAAATAAAATTATCCAATATATACAAGCTCACACATACATGTATCCATATGGATTGTAAATGGTGGTGAAATAATCATGAATAAAATTTACCTATGGTTCCAATGGGACCTTGTCTTAACCAAATATTTAAATATAATAAACCTAAATTGTAAATACAATTTTAAAAAATCATTTATATAAAATAATTTTTAAATAAAAACAAAATAAATTCATTGAATAGATATTCCAATACAAATTATATATGAACAAAATGATATTGAAAAATATTCAAATTATGGTATCCGTTATAAAATATATGGATAACCCAAAAAAAATCCATGTAATCACATTTATGTTTAATTACAATTTCTTATCAATCCAATTTACTCATTAAAATACATATAAATTCACAATTAATGAGTTATCATATGGAATAATCATTTAAAAATCATTGAATATTACGAAAAAAATTAATTCTATCTCTTTTTGAATGATTCACTCACAACTAGAAATATACCCTTTACCAACAGTTCAGAACCATTGGTAATGGCCTGGAAAGCATTGGTATATTATATTCCAACGGTTTCCCAAACTTTGGACAAGTAAGCCGTGGGTAATGGGTTATACCAACGGTTCTGTGTAAATCATTGGAATATGTGTTAAAGGATGAGATATACCAACAATTTCTTTAAACCTTTGGTATATGTTACCCTTATACCAACAGTACAAAATAGTTTGTATATAGAGTTATTTTTATATCCAATGCATATACCAGCGGTATTAAAAATAGTTGGTAAAAGTTTATACAGGAGGTTATAACAAAACTGTTTGTATAATATACATCATAAGACTTTACCAACGATTTTGAAAACCGTTTGTATACATATGTTGCAGGTCAACATCAGACAACAACCCCTCCATCCTGCAACACTCCATTACCTGCAAGAACACATACACAACAAGAATCCAAAAAGCCAACATGGGATTGTTAAAATTCTTCCAGAATTCAGAAATATTGAAATTTAAAATTCATTCATCAATCAAACCACACCACAAGTGAGAAATCTAGAATCCAATACATCAACAATCCCATACATAAAAAATAGAAATGCAATAACACCCATAACACTAATTCAAAATTAAAATCCAATACATCCAGAATCCAATACACATAACATTATTCAAAATTTAGAATTCATTTAGAATACAGTCATAATCTAATAAATCAATAATTAAGAAATTTATAATTAAAAAGAAATAACACCCATAACATTATTCAAAATTCAGAATTCACTCCTCACTCAAACTACAACACCATTACACACAAGATAAAAATACTATATGTTATAGGAAACAAAAGATATTTTTACTCATGGTCTAGGGTTCACTATCTTAGAACCAATAGAAAAGCATGGGTGGAGTGGAAAAGTATCATGATACCCATAAGATAGACAATGGTAGTGGCCATGTGATTAGACCTAAGATGAGTTATAAGAAGCTCATAAGATGTTTATATTACTCTAAGGGTTATGTGTCCATGTATAAATGGTTCCTGATGTGTTAGTAGGAATCATTGGACAATATTGACATATGAGATTTGTCAACAGAATAGCCAACATGTTTTTCATAGACAATTCAATTGGAATAATGGGGTATGTGGCTAATTGTAATTTGTTCTCTATGATGTGATGTGAGATGAATCCCCATTTTGGGTAGTGGGTATGAATATTCAATTATCTCTTTGGTATTTGGTTTCCAAAGGGACTTTGGATTGGTCCTAGAACCCACTGTTTGTTGATGGGATTTGAGTATTAAAATCATTTGTTTTGAATAGGGGTAGGAGTTCGTCACATGAGAAGTTGATTGTGTGAGGCTAGACCGTGGATCCTTGTGCTAAAGTATCAACACAATTTGAATACGTTTGGTTTGTTTTCTATATACAAGTTGTTATTTTCAAATAAAATAATGTCCATTTCAAATAAAAGTGTGATAGTTTAGTGGAACCGGCCACACCATGCCACGAATTGTGGTGGGGTGGACTCGTACATGTCACAAATGACCCATGTATCATTTCCCTAAACTATCAACAGAATCTGAATTCGTTTTTTCGGGTTTCCATATACGAGTTTATGTTATCACTTAAAATGTTGTCCATTTCAAATAAAAGTGAGAAACATGGAATGGTACCGGCCACATCATTCCTCTAATTGAGACAAGGTTGACTCGTAAACATAAATAATGACCCATGGATCCTTGTAATAATGTAACTACAATATCAGAATACGTTTGGACAAATTTCTGAATGTCTGTTGTTTTTACTTTGAACAGTGTTAGTTTTAAACAAAAGAGAGACAATTTTAATTATAGCGGCCATACCGTTCCTTGGAATGAGGCTGGGTTGACTCATATACATCAAAAATTACCCATGGATCTTTTTCCTGAAGAATCAATATAATAAAAAATCGTTCGGTCAGTTTTCCATAGGTTAGTTATTGTTATCACATAAAATCGTGACCATTTCAAATAAAAGTGAGATAGTTTGAGTAGTATCGGCCACACCGTGCCACAGATTAATGCAACGTTGACTCTTAAACATAAAAAATTACCCACGGATTGTTTTCACAATGTATAAATAGAATCCAAATTCATTTGGCTAGTTTTCCATATTCAAGATGTTGATTTCACTTAAAATGTTGTTCATTTCAAATAAATGTGAAACACTTTGAGTGGTACAGGTCGTACCGTCCTTCATATTGAGATGGGGTTGGTTAATAAATGTCACAAATGTCCCATGGATCCTTATGATAATGTATCAACACAATCAGAATCGGATTGGTCTATTTTCAGAATGTCTATTGTTTTTACTTAAAACAGTGTCAATTTTAAACAAAATAGAGGCACTTTTAGTGATATCGTCCACACTATACCTCAGATTTAGGCATGGTTGACTTGTACATGTCAATAATGACCCATGGATAGTTTTTCTGATGTATCAATACAATCATATTGTTTTTGGTTAGTTTTCTATATGAAAGTTGTTTTTTCACCTAAAATCATGTCCATTTCAAATAAATGTGAGACAATTTGAGTGGTACCAGCCACGCTGTGCCTCAGATTGAGGAGGGGTTAACTAGTACACTTCTAAAATGACCCATGAATCATTGTCCTAATGTATCAACAAAATCCAAATGCATTTGGTTGGTTTTCCGTATGCATGATTTTTTATTCACTTAAAATCTGGTCCATTTTAAATAAAAGTGATATAGTTTGACTGGTACCGGCGACACCATGCCTTGGATTGAGGCATGTTTGACTCATACATGTCAAAAATGACCCATAGATCGTTTAACTAATCTATCAACAAAATTTGAATGTGTTTGGTCAGTTTTCCATATGAATGTTGTGTTTTTCACTTAAAATATTGTCCATTTAAAATAAAAGGTAGACAATATGTGTGGTACCGGCCATATTTTGGGTCAGATTGAAGTAGGGTTGGATCGTACACATCAAAAATATACCATGGATAATTGTTCAAAAGTATAAATAGAATATGAATGCATTTGGTTAGTTTTAAGTACGCTAGTTTTTGTTTTCACTTTAAATGTTGTCCAAGTCAAATAAGAGTGAGACACGTTGTGTGGTACCAAAACATCGTGCCTTGGATTAAGTTGGTGTTGCCTCGTACACATCAAAAATGACCCATGGATCCTTGTGATAATTTATCAACACATTCAAAATACGATTGGTTAATTTTCCGAATGTTTTTTTGTGTTTAATTAAAATCCTCACCTTGATTCCTCTTTTCGATTAGGGTTTTCATTTTTCTCTCATCTTATTTAAAAGAACTAAAATCCACATTTCCATTGGGATTTTGGGTGAATCTTAATGATAGATTAGATTGGGATCTGAGACACCGAATTAAGAGTGCGATTGTCTCCAGAATCAAGATAGGTGGTCGGTGCTTAGTACTGACGTAATAGTAATGGAATGTTAATTAGATTGGGACTTAGGGTGATTCTTGACGAGAGATTAGATTGGGCACAGTGACCTTATGATGTAGTGATTGGTGTGATGATGTCGGTGATACACAGTTGTGTGAGGTACCCAATGGAGGATGACGATTATGTGGAGGGGGTTATGCATGGTAGGAGAAGTGTAGGGGAATTTCCTAGTTCCAGGAAGGAGTGGGGTTGTTCGGGGTCCAGGATGGTGGGTGGGGGGTTGTCCGGGGGGGCTATCTAGGGTCCAGGGAGGAGGGCGGGGGCTGTTTGGGGGTCTCTATATAGGGCTATCCGGTGGGCTATCTGGGGGCTGTCTGAGGCCCAGGGAGGAGGGTGGGAGGTGTCTAGGGTTTAGGAAGGCAGTTGTGGGGGTGGCGTCCGGGGGTATGTCCGGGGGCTATTCGATAGGCTGTCCGGGGGGTTGTCTATGGGGCTGTCCGGAGTAGATAGAGGAGGGTGGTGGTGTTCTACGAGGGATGTTTGTGCGGTTTTCCAGGGTCCACTAAAAAATTACAATTCCATTAAAATAGGGGGATTTCGTAGTGAATCATAAAATCATGTTTTATTATTTATAGATAAAAAAATAAAGTTAATGTGACCTACCTAGTCACAAATATATTCAGGCACAACAAATCAATAAACATCAAAGGCCATTAATATCAGTCAAAAATGAAATGGATCAATATGTCCCTCATCACCATCATCTTCACCCTCACCCATTTCCTCAGTGTCTTCCCCATCATCATTCCCACCCTCCTCCTCACCCTCGTACATAGCCTCGGCCTCCCCATGTCCACCCTCCCCAAACTCACCCTCCTCCTAGACCTCCTCCTCCACCTCAGCCTCCTCCTCGCCATCGTCTCAACCACCACTTGAACATCCCCCTAGGGCACCATATAAAGAATGCATCGCTGACATATACTCCTCACAAGAAGTGCTGGCCATTGGTAGAAGTGTTAAACAAAAATCTTCCTTCAGCTTCATAAATGCAGTGCCGGTCATAATAGATTGTGTTGCTTGCTCTATGGCCATTTCTTTGGCCTATTTAGCATATTCCTTAACCTATTTCAAATCGGTGGCCCTACAACTCGTACCTATGGAGGGCCAATACCTCATCAGAACTATTCTCTTCAGAGGACGACAACGTACTCTACCAGGGTCCTCATCTCCAAAAACCTGATGTAAGTGGTCGTTTGGCCGAAAATTGTCATGTTCTTTGTCATCAAGGGACTCTAAAGAAGCATCATACAAATATAAATATATTATTATGTTACAAAATATAGATTAAATTTTTTAATATATTATGTAAAACATAAAATATGCTGCTGTGTCGGTTCATTAACCGCACTTCCATCGTTCTACTTTCTACACGAGAAAAATAGTTTTTCTCGAGGCACATGTCCTTCTATATTCAATTTATGCCTCTACAATGACATTGAATATTGGAAACCATAATTAAAAATATGATACCAAAAAAACAATAATTTCATAAATAAAATTTGATAACAACTTTATAAATCTAATAAATTACGTAGAATGAAATACAATGTGCAAGTTGTAATGAATGATTATAAACTGCCATACCAACTGTCTCTAATGATCCGGCATCATAGTACATCCCACTGTGTGGATGTATTTCGTATCATCGATATATTTTTTATTTCTTCTAGATGCATCCTAAATAAAATTAAATAATAATTATTAATGAAAAACATCAAAATTTTCATTTAAATACGTCTAATTTGATTAATACCGTAAATTGGATAATCGCCCAATTAGTAATCATCTGCCGATGTTGTTCTAATGGACAATCATACATGATAGTGAATACCTCTAACTCGGTGACCACTATCTCATGCCAGCCAATGTACAACTCATTCTTATATGCTCTCCAAAGCTCGCCTAAATCCTTTTGATGTTCTAGCTAAGCACCCTCAACATCAGGGAAATTAAACCGCAACTGAAACCAATATATTTTTCCTATAAATAAAAAAATCAATATATTTCATTAAATAAAACATGTTTTTTTACCCATATCTCTACACATGCATTATCCTTGACATCATTTCCTAGTTCTCTCCATGAGAAAGGGCTGAGAGTGATGATGTCAGAGTATTTGGAAAGAGTCTCCCCAAAACTCAGACATTACTTCCCTTATTTTTCTATCGTCTGACTATGTTCATTATAGTCCACCGTCTACTATGTGCAGCGGTTCTACACCATACGCATGAATGAACAACCCCACACACACAGCCTATCAGTAGATGTATCTGTTATGAAAAAATAACAAATATTTTATCAAAACATGTTATAAATAAAATAAATAATGGTTTAACAATTTGTTATGGTTTAATAAGTTTACATGTAGTAGTTTGATAAATGGGAATTGCTGGATCTGCATAAACAAAATGAATACCCTGTACATATGGAGTGAGTCCCAATGTATGCTCTGTAGGGACAGACTCCTGCGAAGCGGGAGTCAAAGATGATGGAATATAAAAGCAAGGAGAGATGAAAACAGTAGTAAAAGAAGATGACAGTGATGGCAGGAAAAATGCAGGATGGGGAGTGGGAATCATCATCGGATATGATACAGACCAGTGAGGAGGGTTAGATGTAATATGTGGTGAAAACATTAGAGGCTTAAATATCCCATATGTCCCTAGTGGCACACAGCTATCAGAATGTGGGATGGATGGTATCTTAGTTGTAGGGGCACGGTCTAATCAGGTTCGCTGACCAGATCATCTAGCTCCCACACCACCCCCTCGTACCAACACCCAAAGTACTGGGACCACTGCTTGGCTACACCTCAAATAACTATCTCCTAATAGATGGATCATGACAAAATGTTTAAAAAAATTAATCACATTGAATTATATATAATTTAAATAAATGTATTTGATAAAATATACTCACTGCAGGTACTAGTGGTGGAATTCCAAGCTCGGTCATGCGACGATTTTTTTTCCATAATCTATTTTCATCTTCTCTCTTCAATTTGTTTTATTTCCTATTTTTGAAAACAAATAAGGAAGTAAATCGAAAAGGATAACTAATGTGTAACCCAAAAAAGAAAATATTTGAGATGGAATTGTGGGATTCATGGATAATTTAAATAACCATTATTTTAGGTTAGATATAACAAATATATAATGAAGTTAATAAATCGTACATGATATAGAAAGGAAATTTAATTTCTAATATGATGATTATTTAATAAGTGTCATCAGCCTATTAAAATCATGGAACATTAATTCTACCAGATTCATACGTGGAAATCCAATAGTCAAAATTAAGGATAAATTTAATTTCTTTAGCTCTGGTAGACGATGTAGGATTCATAACATTTCTTACAGAATTATACAATCCATCATGTTCCTTCTCTGGAAATATGTCAATGAGCAGTCTTAGAGTCATAAAAATTTTATACAAATCATAGTTGAAGCATTAAAATTTTCACAAAGAAATAAATGTTGGATTCATAGTTTTAAATATAGTTCATTTCCAATTTAGAAAATGGAATTCAAATAAATATTTCAATGAATAAACATTGAAAATTAACATAATGGTCATGTTGGATACACCATATTTGCAATAAATATTAAATAAATTTGAATCGAACAAACCATAACAACTCAATTCGAGGTAAACCAAATGAATTGGGAGCAGGAATGGATGATTTTATATATTTTCGACCACAACATCAGGTTCACAGTAAACTATGACAATTGAGAAATTTGAGTCATCAAATTAAATAGATGGATTGGTTACAATGAAAGTAGGGATGGTGTCAATTCCATCATCACCATCATCAAAAATATGTCTTGTAATTACTTCAACAATGACACAAAATTCTGGTTGATGATGGTATTTGACATAAAAAACATGTTTAGCCATTGATGCCAATATATATGGTTCTTTGATAGCAAGAGTCAAAGTCATATTAATTACTCAAAATCCACAATCATCAATAAATGTTCCATGTCTCGTCATCGAATCAAACCATTGACATTTCATCATCGTGGATCATCCATGAAAGTAATAATACAACATTATAATTTTTTTCAACCACTCCATAATAAAACACATTTTCAAATAGTAGTATACTATCTGATGCACTGCATAACAATCTATTGTGGCAGTAACCATAACATCATCATGTTTTGTTCTCATGTTCTTTTCCCATTTAATGATGATAAATTTATACCCATTGATAAATATTGATTTACAATCATGAATAATATTATTAGAACCAAAATACATATCTCTAATTTCCTCAGAGACAAAGTCAGCAAAAAAACTCAATACCAGCTATATTAATGAAAATTAAACTTAATCAATTATTGAATTAATTATTTTCAAAAGTAAAATTTTTACCTTCAATTTTAATAGAGTAGAAAACTCTTTGCAATGAGAAGTCTCCCTCCTCCTCAAATATAAGGAATAAAGATTTATATTTATAATTTTTTTAAGTTCCTAATAGATATAAAAATTTAATAGTTTAACAGATATATATGTAAGACATAAATATTAAATTTAGATAGTTGATGTAGTCAACAAACAAATTATAGTTGAACAAAACAGTGTGATTTTCCATCTACCACATTTCACGGCTTAATATTTTCAATTTATATGATCCAGGAATTCCCCCTCATTGAGTAAGTGAAGTAAAAAAGGTTTCAATTTGCACATATTGTTTTCTTCATAACCTATTGGTCTGATCATTCATTTAGTAAGATCAGACAAATATATTGAGAAAAAATTCATACATTCTTGATCCGTGTGACTGTTCATAATAGAAACTTCGGGAGGATTCATGTTTTGGACATTTGACATTAATGTGTAAATATTTTGTTCTATTCAATACATCCATAAAAAATAAACAGGTCCTCTAAGAATTAATTTAGTGGGAATATGTATAGTCAGATGCAGAATGCATGTGAAAAATGATGGGGGAAATATTTTCTCCATCTCACAAAAAAATTAAGGGGGCATCTGTCAACATTTTTTGCAAAAAAAGACATGGAAAACTTCTAAGGACAATGATATCTAAACTAATGGAACAACGGAATAACAACCACACTTACATTATTTGTAAAAAGATTAATGATTTCATTTGAAATAAACTCCTGTAGAAGAACATGATAATAATGAGTATTCAAATATTCTATCTTTAACTCTTTTCTGTTGACCAATTTAAATATGTTTCTTCAATAGCCATCATGAACCCTAATAATATCTACTAATTCAAGATATTGTTTTTTTCTGTAGGTGTCATCACCTTTGAATCACATGGTTCTTAGCATTTATTTTCACTAATATGCACGGGATGCAATTCTAATCTGATGCCCCAATCCACCATATCACGCTGAGACCATAAATCATCTTTTTTCATTCCCTTAACATTTAGAAGTATCGAAAGAAACATATCACATATATTCATTTCAATGTGAATTACATCTAAGCAATGAAGTAACAAATTGGTAGTCCAATAAGGAAAATAAAAAATTATACTCCTCTTCCACCAATTGTAACTAGCTTCAGTGGAAACATTTTTTCTCTTTCTAGAATTTATTTCAACTTTCCTGAATGAAAAACTAAAATATTTCATTTCATTAGGCACATCATTTCCTAACATATGCTGAGTTGGATCATCGGTATATGGGGTATTATCAAATCGTTGATGATTATTTCTATATGGATGGTCCATTGGCAAGAATAGTTGATATACTATAAAACTATACCTACAGTCATGTTTCAGTCTTACGAATCGTGTATTCTTCATAAATATAGGCCATGATAGTTTTCCCTTCATGCTTCAAACAGATATTAATGCATATGCTGGAAAATCATTGATCATCCACTTAAGCGTAGAACACATCTGAAATATGTCTTTCGAATATGCATTGTATGTGCACACACCCACATACCAAAAAAGTTTCAACTCTTTTCTTAAAAGATTCATGTATATGTCAATATCTATGTTAGGATCAGAAGGTACAGATATGAGTATACACATGAAAGTTAATGGTTTTTTCATACAAAACCATGGGGGGAAGGCTATAAATGTGTATAAAAACTATTCATGTGTTGTGTGGAGTAATCATCTGCCCATACAGATTAAAACAGTTTCATGAAAGACCCATTCTCACGTTAGGCATGTCAGCTGCAAAATGAGGATAGTCACCACAAATATCTTCCATGTAAATCCATCTGCACGGTGAACCAACTCATCATTAGTCTTCATTCTCTCGGTATCTTGCCATCTCGTTTTTATTGAAATCTCATCGGTCATAAAAAGATTCTGGATTCTATGGATCAATGGTATGTGCCACTTTACTTTATGTGGCATGCAGGATATTGTTCCATTTGATTTTGATTTCCAGCGAGATGTGAGACATTTTATACAATCAATTCATTCAGTGGTTTCCTCCGATAATAAACTTCAATCATTTAGGAAAGTAGGAATTTTGATTCATGAAAATTCATGTTCCTCAACAAACATTCAATTCATATAGTGGGATGATGGAATATCTGTATCATATAGAAGTAAATTCTTTCAAGAAGGTAAGAATGTAATCGCCTGCTGTATTAGAAATCCCATACATAGTTTTCCCATGAAACAATCGGAATAAAAATTCTATATTTTTCATATTATCTAACTATCAATATACATTAGTTGTGGAAGAATCATTCAATATTTTCACCATTACAACATCATAATTTTAAATAGAGACATGTTTTGTGATCATATCAAAGTCTTCTTACATAATAACTCATTCATTTTCATGATTATGAATAAACATAAACTTTTCATAAAACAAATTATCCACTCCAGTCCTCTCATCTAGATCATGAGAAATTTTAGATTTCATTTTCTCCCTATTGTGATACCACACATAGTATTTTTCTTGAATACAATATTTTGGTTATGTGGTAGTTGACTGATTCACGTCTCAACCAAGTTCTGCCGACACAATTGGAATATGGGCTGTGTAAGCGACCACTATCTGAAGCATTTTGAAATGAAAAATTCAAAAATATCTCCTTATTGTTTTTAAAACCGCTTAAGATCTGATTAGTTTAAGACATCCAAATTCTATCCATTATGTACAAAAATAACTGTTAAAATTCATTTTTTCAAAATCAATTCAATAAGATTGATGTTTCATCGAAAAAGTATATAGGTAAACAAGAGTTGTTCACATTATACGAAACCATAACTAACCCACTACTTTATACTAGAATCACAATATAAATGAAAAAAGTACTATATTTATACCAGAATATATTTGAAGAACAATACATGAGTGTACAAGATCATGTACACTTGTGGAGTGGAATTATTCAGGAGTTGACTAAAATTTATATTGTAGAAATTATATATTTTAGTAGATAATTTTAGTGATCACATACATTTTCCAAGGGGGAGGGAGTGTCCATGGTGTGCAGGGTGTCCAGGGGGTGGCAGGGCTATTAAGTGTGGTCAGAGGTTTCTAGGGTGTGGGGGATGTTTAGGGGGTTGGGGTGTCAAGGTGGGCAGCCTATCCACGGGGGTGGATGGCCTGTCCCGGGGGTTGGCGTGTCCAGTGGGGAGGGTGGTCTACCCAAGGGGGTGAGAGTAGTGTCCAGGGGGTGTGTAGGGATTTCCTAGGGGGGACAGGGTGCCAAGGGTGTGGGTGGGCTGTCCATGGGGGTGGAGGGGCTGTCAAGAGGGGTACGGGGTGTCCAATGGGTGGGCGGGCAATCTAGGGGGTGGGTCGGTAGTCCACGGAAGGTTGTGGGGCTATCCATGGGGGTGGCTGAGCTATCTAGTGGGTTCGAGGGTGTCAAGGGTTGTTGGGGGGGGGGGGGCTTTCTATGTGTGGGTAGCATCCGGGGGGATGGGGGTGTTTGGGGGATGGTGGGAGGGTGTCGGGGGGAGGGTTGTCCATGAGGGTGGGGGCTATCCAGTAAGGTACGAGCTTTCCAGCGGGGTGGGCGTGCTATCCCCGGGGGTGGCAGGGCTGTCCAGGCGGGCCGAGGGTGACCAAGGGGTGGGGGGTGGGATTTTCAGTGGGGGTTTCTAGGGGGTTTGAGGTGTCCAAGGGGCGGGGGACTGTCCAAGTGGTGGTGGGGATGTCAGTTGGGTACATGGGGTACATGGGGGTTGGTGGGCTCTCCATGGGTGTGCAGGGCTATCTAGGGGGTCGGGGGTGTCCAGGGAGAGGGGGTGGGGAGATTTCTAGGGGCTTGAGAGCGTCCAACGGGATGGGGTGTTTGGAGTTTGGTGGGAGACTGTCCAGAGGTGGATATCAATGAAGGTGTGGGTTTAGTCCATGGGGGTACGGGCTGTTCCAGGGGGTGGGCGAGCTGTCCACAGGGGTGGCGGGGTAGTCCAGGGGTGTCCAGTGGGATGGGGTGGCTTTATAGGGGGGGGGGTTGGGGGGTTGTCTTGGGGGTAAGTGGTGTACAGGGGGGGTGGGCGGGTTGTCTATGTGGTTTTCGGACGTGGAAAGTCTGTTTAGCGAGGGTATGGGGGCACATGGTGGTGGGCGGGCTATCACATGGGTGTCAAGGATGTCCAAGTGGTCAGGGTTCTAGGGGTGGGGGGGATTCCAATTGGTGGGGGAGTGTCCGAGGTGATGGGGCTATCTACAAGGTGGTGGGAAGGTGTCCGGGGGGTGACAAGCTGTACACGATGGTGGGGGCCTGTCTAGGGGGTACAAGCTATCTAGTGGGTGGGTCGGCTATCCTCGAGGGGTGGCAGGGCTGTCCCAGGGGGTCGTTGGTGTCAATGGGGGTGGGGGGATTTCCAGGGGTGGGGGTATTATAGTGGTTATGAGGTGTCTATGTTGTGTCTATGTTGTGGGAGGGATGTCTAGGGGTGTGGAGGGGGTGGCGGGGCTATCCATGGTGGGTTCTAGGGGAACATGGGGGTGGGTGGGCTTTCAACTAGGGTGGTGGCATTGTCCAGGGGGTGGGGGTGACCAAGGGGTGGGGGGGAATTCCATTGGGGGGGTTGTTCATGGGGTATGAGGTGTCCCAGGGGGTGTGCATGCTATCTAGTGGGGGTGGCGGGGGTGGCAGGGCTGTATAGGGGAGTACGCGGTGTCCAGGGCGTGGGCGGGCCATCCACATGGGTGGGGGCTGTCCATTGGGGGGTGTCCAGGTGGATGGCAGGCCTATCAATGGGGATACAGGGTGGGTTGGAAGGTTGTCCACTGGGTTGGTAGGGCTGTCCAGGGGGTACATGGAGTCCAGGGGGTGGGGGGGCGGGCAGTCCACGGGGGTGGGGGGTTACCATGGGGTGGGCGGGTTTTCATGGTGGTGGCATGGCTGTCTAGAGGAGTCGAGGGGGTCCAGTGGGGCGGGGGCTTTCTAGGGGGTGAGGTTCTTCAAGGGGTACAAGGTGTCTAGAAAATCCCACCACCACCCCCTTATTGGGCAGCCCACCCGCCCCACCCCACCTGGACAGCACCAACCCCACCCCCTTGGACAACCAACACACCCTCCCCTACCTGGATAGCCCACCCCGTCCCCCTTGGATATCCCCCCCCCCCACTCACCCACTTGACATCCCTCACCCCCCTTGAACAACCCACACACCCCACCTCCAACTCCCAAGACAACCAACACCCCCCGTCCCCACCTGGTCAACCCACACCCCACCCCCTTGAACAGTCCACCCCCCTTGACACCCCACTCCCCACCTCCCCCAACATGATTTTATATCAACCATAACCCCTGGACAACCCACCCCCTCCCTAGACATCCCCCTCCCATGCAACCCCCTACCTGCACCCCCAACCCCCCCCCCCACCCCCCTACTTGGACAACCCATTCCCCCTCTCTTTCCTGGTTAACCCCCCCTCCCCCCCAGGATAGCCCCCTACCTTGGATATCCCACACCACCCTCCCTGTAGCACCCCAACCTAGACCTCCCCCCCACCTTGACACCCCCCCACCATGAAATCCCCACACCTGAACAGCCACCCCCCACCTAGATAGCCCAACCCCCTCCCTAGACACCCCACAACCCCTCCCC